>JAHQIW010004800.1:0-382883 GCA_019055375.1 Parelaphostrongylus tenuis | reverse complement strand
TGGCGGGAGGCCAGATTGCACATAGGAACTCTGCACGGACGTTCCACGAGCACGAGTGGCAAGGGCTAGGCGAAAGTGGATAAAATTGAGACAGGCAAAAATAGCGACAGGGAAAGCCCAATCACAGCTGCATGACAACACGAAAAATCTAGCACGAGACAATAATCCACTGTAACTAGTAAAAATAACATAAAAAATCAGAATTTAGGTATATATACATATACAAACATATATGTATATATATATATTATATATATATATATATATATATATATATATATATATATCACCTGTATCACCTGTCGTCCCGTTGATCGTCGAGTGACTCGAGCGGGTACCAGCAACTCTTCCATTTTTCCCTATCGCGTGCAAGAGTAGCCCAGTGGGTCCTCCTCGCTCTAGGGATTCGCTGAGCATCATATCTTTCTTCTATCGCTTTCGTGAAGAAATCGGACCAACGGGTCAGTGGTCTTCCTTTAGAGCGCTTGACGTCCCGAGGAATCCAGTCGGTAACGGCTCTCGTCCATCGGTTGTCGTTGAAGCGCATCACGTGTCCGGCCCACCTGATTTTCGATATCCTGGCGTGTAGAACGGCGTCTCTGATTTTCGATCGTTGACGTAGGTCGGAACTTCGGATCCTTTCTCTCATTTGCGAGATACGGGATACTCCTAGCATCGACCTTTCGACTGCGCGTTCGATAACGCCAAGTGATCTTTCATCCTGCTTACGTAGCGACCAGGTTTCTGCTGCATACGTTAGGGCAGGGATAATTGTCGAGTCGAAAAGGTGGGCACGGAGTCGGATGTTCTTTGTCCTCTTCACTACATCTTCGATGCTCTTAAACGTTCCCCAAGCCGCTCGTTTCCTCCTGCTCAACTCTGGAGCTAGGTCGTTCATCATGTTGATTTCACGACCTAGATAGACGTAACTGGAGCATTCGGAAATTGTCGTTCCGTTGAGCGTGAATGGGGCATTAGAAACCCATCCGTTCCTCATGAACATTGTTTTCGTTAGATTCAGTTGAAGACCAATCTTTCCACAGGCGTTATCGAAATCAGTCAACATTCGTTCCGCTTGGCTGATGTTTGGTGTTATGAGAACGATATCGTCAGCAAAGCGAAGATGGTTTAATTGTCGACCGTCAATTTTCACTCCCATTTCGTCCCATTCTAATGTTCGCATGACGTTTTGCAGGGTGGCAGTGAATAGTTTTGGCGAAATTGTATCGCCTTGTCGAACCCCTCTTCTTACGTCAATGGTGATATTGTTGTAGAATGGAGATATTTTGGTCGTGAAATCTTTATAAAGCTCACGAAGGATCATTATGTACCGAGTAGGGACGCCCTGGTTATCCAGAGCCTCTATAACCGCTTCTGTTTCCACTGAATCAAAGGCTTTCTTCAGATCGATGAAAGTGAGACAGAGTGGTTGTTTGTACTCTCGCGAAACTTCATGAGTCTTGTGATCGTGTGGATGTGGTCCATGGTACTAAATCCTTTTCGAACCCTGCTTGTTCGCATGGCTGTCCTTCGTCCAGTGTTCTGTCAATCCTGTTTAGGATGACTCGAGTAAAGAGTTTATAGACAACGGACAGCAAGCAGATTGGGCGATAATTGCCTATGTCGTGAAGGTCTCCCTTTTTGAACAACAATACGGTCTTGCTGGTTTTCCATTGAATAGGGACCTTGCATTCTGACAGGTAGCGAGTGAAGAGCCGAGCCAGGGTGTTGATGAGAACTGGCGGCAGGTTCTTCAGGTGTTCTGGTCTAATCCTGTCTGGACCGGGTGTTGTTCTGTTTTTCACCGACGATATAGCATGTCGGATTTCGGAAGGGAGGACCGGTGGAACGACATATTCGTCCTCTTTCAATTTATATGACGGTAAGAGGACATGGCTAGCGAAGAGATCCGAGTAGTATTGGTGGATGATTTTCTCCATAGCCCTTCTCGAAGCTGTAAGTGTCCCGTCAGGGTATCGGAGTGCAATCATCTTGGTCTTATAGTTGGCGAAGCCTCGCTGGGCTTTGCGAATGCTCTTCCCAGCTTCTGCAGCTTCTGCCATAACTGCTGCTCTTCTCTCTTTAAGGTCTTCTTTATCGCTTCTCTGCATCGTTTCGCAAGTTCGGACGTAAGGTTTCGGTTGCCTGCGGCTCGTGCGATTCCACGTTGACGTATCAGCTCGAGTGTCTGCGGAGACAAGCGTCTCTTCGTGACCTTAGGACTTTCGGCTTTTATAGCGCTAACGTGAAGATATTCAACGAGTCGATCGTATTCTTCGTCGATGTTGTCGACAACGGTATCTTCCCAAGAGCCGACTAATGATTTGAATACATCCCAGTTTATGGTAGTTCTGGGACTTCGTTGTTTGAATTTAGCGGCTTTCTCTCCTCTCCTCGAAAAATCGGAACGTTGCGCGAAGGAGGCGATGGTCTGATCCCGTGTAGAACTTAGGAACAACAGCGACATCGGTCAGGCAAAATCTTCGATTTACTATGATGTGATCTATTTCGTTATGGTACTCTCCATTGGGAGACTCCCACTTCCATCGCTGAGAGAGAGGCTTTTGGAATTGCGAGTTACCATGGATGGTTTGGGTCGTCATGATAAACTCAGATAGCCTCTCACCCTGTTCATTCCATTCTAGTCCGTGGGTCCCTATGTGACGTTCTTCAGACGTTCTTCTAGGTCCAATTTTTGCGTTAAAATCTCCGACAATGACCTTGAAGAATGTATGATCTTCTCTGAAGAATTTTTCGAGGTCCATATAGAACGCTTCGACTTCGTCTTCGTCATAGCTTGATGTTGGTGCGTAAGCAACGAAGATGGTCAAAGCCGGCATAGAACCACATCGTTTCAACCGTAATCGTCCGATACGGGTTGTTAGTTGTTCGAACGAATCAATGCTCACGGTCAAATTCGATTTGACGAGGACGCCAACGCCGCCGACACCTCTGCGATCGCATGTTCCAAGGAACAATTCTTCTCCGGTGTCATAGACAGCGTGAAAAGGATGGCGCCTTCTCGTCTCAGCCAGGCCAATGACGTCGTACCTTATTCTTCTTGCTTGAATCAATAGATCTTCTACAGCGGATTCGTGAGCAAGGGTTCTTGCGTTGTAGGTACAGATCGTCATTTTAGTCCGTTTCGATCTTGGCAGCCTAGTTCGGCCCTGAGATTTTAGCAGCCTCTCCGTACTCGTCCTACCTGGCGCTGCCGTACCAGGGGCTCTTTCGGGGTCAGGGGAATGAGGCCCATATTTGTTGCTGTTTTTTGGCATTTTCGATACCCAGCGTGTAGCTTGCCAGGCTCTAAACGTGGGGGCTGGGTACTCACGAGTAGCTTGCCAGTCTCTCTCGAGGAGCGGGAGGCTATTGTTGAGGCGACTCCTAACCGCCTCCCATGTACTTCCCAGCCGCTTGATTGCAGGCTTTTGGCCGACTTGACTCGTAGAAATAGAGTTTTTGTCAAGTCGGCGCTGCAGAAGCAGGGAGCTTGTCCCCTGAATCCACCTGCGTCTCTGGGAAGCACACGGTCGCTTTCGGTTGCGCGTTTTATTCCCCTATCCACCACCTGGGGACGCGCCACGTGCCCTCGCGACTAACCAGGCGGGATCCCTCAAAGAGGGAGGTCCGTGGTCTCAAGAGTATATATATATATATATATATATATATATATATACGTAAACTGCAGGACGCTTGGTGATAGACTATATCGCTTATCACTTTGCTATCCTTTCTCCTTGTTTAATCATTTCCACTGTTCATGAGTGCGTCAAAGTTTTATGATAAGCCTTATTCGTTCAAAGGGTACTTTAAGTCTTTGCGTTGGCGTATTCCTGAAGAGATCTGATTATGGAGTGAGATGACTTAGAACAGTTGTTAAGTAGGTGGAGATTAGATTCACTTCTTTTTTTTTTTACTTTCCTCTTCTCAGCGTTATTTTTTGATTTCTGAAGCTACAATAGTCTTGCCAAGGGTTGTGGGAATTCGAATAGCATTTATTCCAAAACTTCTCTTCATTAGGATAAGATGAAGGGTTCCTGGCATTCCGTGAACTTCCACTCCTCTCGTGTACTGCTCCCGATTTTCATATATAAGATTTTCAAAACAACGATGTCGTCGGGAAGTCACGGTCACAAGTTACTGTATATTGTATCAATCTCTGGAAAGTCGGTATCGACTTCGTTCGTGTGAAGATAAAGCATTGCAGATCAATCATTGCGGGTTGCACCATGCGCTCGAGATCGTCACTCATAGTAGAGTTAATTGAATGGATATATGGTTCATACGATAACATTTTTCTAAACTCTTGATCTTGAATTTTTGAATCTCAATCAAAGCCGCTGTTCTTCACGCTAAATCATCGAAATTAGGTGGGCTGGAAACGTAGTGCGTTTTACGACAACTGATAGACGAGAGCCGATACCAATGGAATTTCCTGCGAATCCAAACGCATAAGAGAAAGATCACCGACCCGATGGCATGATATATTCACTAGAGGCCTAGAGAAAGGCTATGATTTGATGCTTAGTGATTCTACTACGAGGAGAACCTATCATACTACTCCGCACGCGACAAGGAAAAATGGAAGTTTGCTGGTGCTCACTATAGTCACTCGACGACCAACGGAACGCCAGGTGCTAGGTGACAATGATTTGCGACTGCCTACCGATGTATCATGCCAGTACTGCTATCCTCTTAGATAAGTCTGGTACTGATTTTCTGATCTCACAAAGATGAAAGGCTTGATAAGCCGCCGATCTGAGATGGAACCGAAGGCCGCGGGAGGATTACAGAACACGTCTATTCATCGCATTACGCTATACATATTTGAACAATAAAGTATGGAAATACTTTACAATCGACTATCTTGAGATATTGTTAAGGAATTCAGTATAGTCTGATGGTATGTTTCAGGCTTCAAGAGGTCTGGATGGCATATCGAGTGGTAGAATTACATTTCGGCGTTTTCGCACGCCTACTCAGTATCACATGTCTTTCGGTTCACCTCTACAACTAATGTTAGTAGCAACAAAGATGTATCAACCTCACTCCACGTCAAGTGAGAGGATCACGTAATGTTGCGGTTTAGAGTGATTTCAGTCGATGGCTCTCGATTGGTAACACGGCATATAGTAATACGTTCCAGCTGACAATTTTGAGACCTCACCTACCATACCAGACCTCTTGGAAGGCATAAAACTTTCTATCAAGCATTGAAATATTCTTGTTGCAGCTTCTATAAATGCTTCTTCTAAAGAGGTAAACCTATGCTATCTGAAACAGAGAAACGACAGAGCAAACGGCAGAGCGATGGCCTCGATAGTGTCGTGCAAGCTCGCCTTGCCTCTGAAAGACATAGTAGCGTTTGAATCCATTACACAAAACCCTCAGGTTCCAAGTTCTCCTCGTATTTCAGCATTCCCATGTTTAGTATTACTAGGTTGAGGAAAAAGTTCCTCAACACCCGCGGAAAATTCAACTTTTATATTTGCTTCACACAGTGTCGGTTATTGTGATTTCATGAGAATATCTCAGGAATATTTCCATTAAACACTCTCAAGATTGGAGCAGATGTTCTGTTTAAAAGGCCAAGCTTCGCAGTCAGTTGCACATCAAAATCCGCTTTTGAAGGAAATTTACATTTCGAACTTGTTCCCAATGGACGTGTCATAAATGCCGAACTCTACCGCAAGCAGCTGAACGTTTCGACGATGCGTTGAAAGAAAAACAACCGACATAGATTCGTCGGAAGCGTGGGCTGCTTCAGCAAGACTATGTCAAATTTTACACTGTAAGGAAGATGAAGGAAAAGTCATTGATGAATTGGAGGGATTCGAGGTCTTATCGCACCCAGCCTACAGCCCAGATGTGCGCCGTCAGATTATAGTCTTTTTCACTCAACAGAGCACTTTCTTCTAAACGCCAATTCAAGACATTTTATCAAGCTGAAGAGGCATGTCAGAAGTTTTCTGGTTTAAAGCACGAAGAATGGTATTTCGAGCAAATTTGGAAGTGTGCAGATCTTTGGCAAAAGATTGTGGGTAATGATAAACGCTTTTTGAAGAATAATAGTTGTTATCCTAATTAAATTTATGTATAAACTTTGAATTTGGTGGGCGTTGATGAACTCTTTCCTTAACCTAATTAATATCTGTTCTATGGGCGATTTCGCTGTATAAAGGAACAAACGAAAATGAAAGAATTCATAAACTTCTTTATTACCTTGTTTTCATCACATAGAAATATCGCATGAACACACAATCAATTATTGTTTAAATGGAAAAAGCACTATACTTCATCGATCACAGGGCAGACAATAATGTGACAGTAAGCATTAGTTTCAGCGTCAGACGACAGTGGATGAGTGATTCTCATCGGCACTCACTGATCATTTATGCACAATTGATAACATACGAATCGATCGATGTTGATCGATTTGGACGGGTGTAGTGAGCGTATACTTCAGGAATCGCTTAGTATCGTTTTATTTATAATTGAAGAAACTCAGATTGAACGACCATTGTACTGCCAAACTCATTGCAGTAAGGCACGCACACAGAGAATACCTCCCACTAATAGTATCGCAATGAGGGAGTGGTCCTTTATTTCTTGCTACAGACTCTACTTATTAATTTCTGTCACTATAAATTTTGATGGTCCTGTCAAGAAGTAACGACGATGGTAGGTATTTGATGGCCAGTATAAGATTAGCGTAATGTAGTGATGTTTATTGATCAGATGAATGTGCGTGCCCAAGTGCTTGGCACAGAACAATCATCACCTGAATTCAACCCTATGATAGAAGAATGATTGTACTAGTATGTTACGAATCACTACCCAATCATGGATCAATAAATCAATGATTCAGTGAGCGATTTACAATGTGGCATGAGCTATGAGATGTTTTTTTATTGTTATGGTGAAACAGATTCTGATGAAGAGAATACGATAGAGAGCAGTAGGAAATGAAAAGAGATAGACATGAAAAATGTAAATGCTTACATGTTTTACAATGACGTAATCAAGATGAGACAACTCGATGAAAACTGAACAAATGACCCGTGCCGGTTTTACCGCTGTTTTGAAAAGTTAAGCAGTTAATGAAGATAATAATGGAATAATGATAATAATAATTATTATAATAAAATGATAAACATAAGAAACAATAGCACATGTGTTCAGGAGATATAATTGAGATGCCAAATATTACCTACAGAATAAAGCGAATCGCTGTTGATCGTATAACAATCAAATATCAATTCGTTGATGTTAATGCAAAAGGGGAAAGAAAAACAATAACTCGGATAATTAGGACTAGATAAAGACGATCGCTATACAATATGCTGTCCGTTGAGCATTGATGATGTCCTGTAAAGAATTTTTTAGCGAATTTTCCAACAATTTTTATTTCCCTTTGAAGACCAGCGTTGATACGCAGGCAGCGTCGCGCTGTCGCTTTCCCATAAAACGCAACTTTCTCTATGCATGCTTGTCTGGCTGCCTGCTTGCGTTCCCACGGGACGCGACGCCGCTATCACAGTACCTAGATGAGACTTTACGTCGCCCCATGAGAAGCAAAATTCTTCTCATGGTCCTTGAAAGGATATATTAGCTCTCTTCCATTATCTTTATTACTTACTCTCCTGTAGATTCGTCATTTTCGGGACGAATATTCAATTAATGCTCCGTTTATGGGACATTTTGCAGTCATGTCAAGGTAAATAATGAAAGACTAATGGTCGCTGAGCGCATAGTCTGTTATAAAAAAGATAAGAACGTCACAGCTTCCGGCCTACATCACTCCCTGAGAGATGCGTCATGCATTTGTCTACAATTTTTAGCTTCGTTTGAGGTGACTGAATGCATATCTGGCTTCTGCAATAACTCGCGATAGTCTACCAATGTATCAAGTCAACGTTACTATCTTCCTAGACAGATATAGCACCAATTTAACAAGTGTGGAGAGATGGAGGGCTTGGTGAGCCATGGGCATAAGGTCATACCATTAACCTTGGGTGCTACGCAGAGCACCTCGAACCATTGCGTCGCATGCGCTCTTTTGTTATAAATAGGCAATTCAGAGTTTAATTATAAGTGCACTTTCGAAAATACATGACAGACATGAGAAAGTCACATTGCCATTCAATAATCAACCTTTTCAGGTCAATTAGCACTGAAGCAGGGCAAGCCATTGTTCAAATTGTGTTCTTTGAAAGCGACTGTGCACCAAAATCAGTGTTTATCTAGCAATCAGTGATTACTAAATTTGCTACAAACTGGTTTTCGAAATAATCGCTCTATGTTTGATTTAGGCTTTGTTTTGTTCGGAAAAAAGAAATTTTATGGTAGAAAGGGACAGATCTTAGAAGGAGGAATTCGAGATCTTTTTATTGACTTGCGCATCAAAATCTGTAAATACGGGGTAAAATGTCCGATACGTGAACACACGGTCGTGGAATCGTCAAGAATACTGTTTGTTGCGCAGCAACAAAGTTAATCAAATCATTTCACACAAAAACGTGAGAGACAGATAAGTCAGCTTTTTTCTTCTGTTAAGAAATACTCTGAAATTTAAATAATATTAGAAACACAATGATGTAGAGTGGTGTGCAAAAACGACGCGTCGGTGGTGTAACGGTTCAGCGTACGCTCCCAGAAAGAGTGAGGTCTGAGTTCGGATCCCGGCTGACGCAAATGTTTTTGCACACCACTCTACATTATTGGGTTTATTATAACATCGTACCACCGCAATACGCGGTCAAATAAAAATAAGTATTAGAAACGTTGAACTTACCGTATCTCGTCCTTGCAGTCACATTGTGATTTCAGTGGTGTTCGTTCAGTAGCTGTTGTATAGCCGTTGTTATTCACAATTTCATCACCACAATGCTAAATGAGAAAAGTGATCTGAGTATAAGAAGTTGAATAATTATTGAAGTTTATAATAAGCTGGGCTGAATCGATCACAACAGAGGTATAAGAGGTGCCAATAGATGACAAATTCGTCAATGGATCATCAAGCAGGTTTGAGCTTGACAAAGGCAAACGAGGAACAGATTCATCGTTTTCCCTGACGAGATGACATCGACTCAGGCAGATCAACGATGTCAGCTTGACGTTGTCAAATGTCGTAATGGCATCACTCATGCTTTTACCACAATTTATCAATGATACAATAAACATCAAGCGCACCGAAATGTTGATCAGTTTCACTGTAGAATCTCCACTGCCTTTTTTTGATCGTTGACTGCACGGTGAAAGCGAGACATCGTTGTTGTTATCTGATGATCCGGTCTCCTGAAATCGTTTTATTCCATGCAGAATGCCAAATTATGACAATAATAGGATTCGAACATGCTCAGGATTCATTAGGTTACACGTATCAAATCCCTTGGCTACGACAGGCCTACGGCGTTAGCCCTGTCTTGCCGCGCCGAGCGAGTGCTTAGTGATACCGGCCATTGGAAACAGAGTGTTGGTTTGATTCTCTACCACGACGTTTCACGGCAGGCTTTTCGGTGTCGATTAGTATTGAAAGTTTTCCTCTACCGTATTGTTACAGGAAAAGAAACGATCAGTTGTCTAACATCTGCAACGCTCATTAAGTTTTGGAGAACCTTGCACTGATTCCGCTGTTACCTCATAGATTCACGTATCGTATCAAAAAATAGTAATTTGTAAGACGACTGAGCGTTGTTCCTGCTATAATCACGTTTATAGAAGAACTTTGATACTAATCGACACCAAAAGTAGTACAAATAGCCTCTCACGAAGCGTCACAGGAGAGAATCGAATCACGAGCTTTTTCTCGATAGCCGGCATCACTAACTAATCGGCACTACAACTGCGCCGCCAGCAGGGGGAGGCTAGCGCCATGAGCCTGTCGTACCCAAAACGGTTAACACACAACGGACACGTGGCGTTTAGCGGGTCTGCTGTTTAAAACGTTGCCCAATTTTCGACCTTCAAGATATGCTGGTACTAATTTTGGTAATAAATGATTATCTTTCAATGACTTAACGACTAGAGGATTTATGAATACGGTAGTACTGTAGAAGAGGTTTATGTGATGTATAGGATAGTAATTTATGCCTACTATATGTTACCATCACCTTCCATGCAAAAAGTACTATCAGCACTTAGAATTGTTTTGAAGCTTATGTTCACTTTAGTATGCTACTTGTTACACCATTAAATGAAATTCGTTAGTTATTACTCGCTGATAATATTTGACTGTTCCTTAGGACCTCGCTTAAAACAGTGTAATCTAATGACATAGTCTGAACCTTCCATTAGGTCTGTTATGGCGCCTATTTAATAGTACTAAACGTACGTTTCGGCTTGTTAGCTTCGACAGTAGCACGATCACTTTCGTCTGAACCAATCTCTTGTCAAGGATGTGCTCCTACATATAGAGGAATCGACGACGAACATATTACATTGTACGCACTTCAAGTGACAAGATTACTCGACATCGCAATGATCAACAGTTGGTTGCTCATGGCTGATAGATTTGGTAATATTTCTAATTCCACGAATAAACATGTTATCAGATTATGTTGTTAAAAGTTAGATCTCGAAAAAGCAGTCGAACTAAAAGGTATTATCAAATTCGCCAGGCATGAGTATTAGACTGTCAATCATTACAATATCGCGTGATCTTGTTAGACGACAGATGTACTGTAATATGTTCGTCGTCAATTCCTTTATAAGTAAGGGGTATATCCCTTGAAAAAAACTGGCTCAAACAAAAAGCACCGTGCCATTGGTGAGGTTGAAAGGCCGAAAGTACATCTAACACCATTCGAGTGCCACAATAAACCTCAAGAAAAGTATAGAATATGTCATTAGATTATTGTTCATTGTTATGATGCAAGTGAAAAGTTAATTACTAGTCAAACTAGCGATCAGTGATGCTCTACAAAAAGCTCTTTCATTGAATTATTAATTTAATCGTTAAGTTGATTCGAAGGCATTTCTAACCCAACTCCTCTCACAATGATCTGCCTTTGATTAGC
The DNA here is from genome assembly GCA_019055375.1 of Parelaphostrongylus tenuis. NCBI lineage: Eukaryota > Metazoa > Nematoda > Chromadorea > Rhabditida > Metastrongylidae > Parelaphostrongylus > Parelaphostrongylus tenuis. The sequence continues at coordinate 371,862 of JAHQIW010004800.1, read as the reverse complement.
TATCAATTGAATATTCATTGTGTGGCAAGGAATTCTCTAATATATCAATATCTATCCATCAATAATCAATAAAAATAATTTATGCTCATATTCAGTGTTGCCGCGCGTTCGGACATATACAACCACATTGTCCGTTGTGCGCTAATTTTATCTACATACATTATAATTATAAAATTCTCCGGGCGCCTTTGTCATTGATAGTTGAGGAGATTAGCGTCATACAAAGACATGATTAATCTCGTCATCGTATCGACTGACCAGATGGAATGGGAGCAACACTTGACGACAAGAAGGGATTCATTGCGACAATAAGCGACACATAGCAATAATACTTGGGTACATTCATGATGCACGTCCAAAGACTTCATGCAAAATGGAACTCTTTTGTTTGCTGGAGTCACAGAAACATAATGATTTTCGACATTTCCCACTCTCTATTCTGTTGAGTTTTTGGCTACAAATGTTAGGCTTTGTGTTCTAGTGTAGTTGCTGGCAAATTGGTCACTATCAAAAAATTTTACCCTCAGCTCTCCACTTCTATAGTGAGTTATTAGGTTGTTCCATAATTTCTTTCGCGTTTCGACACTTTTGTTAACTTCAGTTGTTGTTCATCCAAATAAATCGAAAATTCTCATTCAGCAATATAATCATCAACTGGATTAACGATATGCAATCATTTGCTGAGCAAAGATTGGATGCTTTCCTCTCAGGATTAATGAGGTTGTTAATCAAAGCAAACCGCTGAGGTCACTTTTGAGCTAGTTGTAGTATTCAAATTTTATCTCCTGCAGTGCTGCTTCAGGTTGCGAAAGAGATGATAATATGATGGATCAATATAAGAGCTATACGGTGCTCTTACTGCCGAGGTCAACTCCCGGAGTTGTTACCAGTAGACGTTGAGATCGATTGTCTACTTGTTCCCGAGCAGTTCCTAAGACACGATGCCTTGCTAATCCCAAAAAAGCGAAAGCATAATCTTTGGAACATGGACTTTGAATTCTGCATAAACGTCCTTTGAGACAATACTTTTCGATAGCCTATTTTAGTAAGTGGCGAGGGACGGTGTGACGGCCGTAAGTAGATGTTACTGGAACATTCTCCAACAAACCATGGCCTTTTGGCAATACCGCGATTCGGATTAGAAAAAAAACTGAGTGAAAAAAATATTGCGAAAGAAATTATGGGACAATCCAATATTTACTAATAGTTTAATTGCTAAACTGCTATATACACTTACTGCAGTCATTTGACCATTTCGGACTTGATAATGCGATGCGACGGACCGTGACCCTCGTCGTAACTCATGTTGACTAGTATGTTGAAGACGATAACGGTCATAGAACGCCTTTAGTACAATATTCACCTTAAAGAATGACGCTGTCGTGACAGCTTCTGCGATACTTTTGAGACCTATTAAATTATATGATACGCTGACGACAGATAAAATCGATCGATACCTCTTTATTCGTGAAACAGTATATGATTGTAATCATAAGGCCTTGATACATGTACGTGAATGACGCTAAATATGTCCATATAGCGAAAATCTGAAGCAGATCGATACATGACATACAGTAATCTTCGGCCGAAACTCTTTGTTCAACGCTATAGTTACCGTAATGTTGTCACGCGTTGGTGCAAACGGTATGTTTGCATGATGTTCGGTATCCCGAGCAACGGTATCAACATTAATGCTGCTTTCACGCTTTTTCTGGAACCATTGTAATCTTCAGTGCGCAAAATAAGTAAACCGAATTCATATTTCATCGATCCCACCCTTTCCGCTTTTTATGTAAATTTTCCGAAGAGTTAATGTCCTTCAGGAAATGTCTGTCACCAACATACTATTCAGAGAAAAAACTTACTTCATTTTATCCAGTTCACTCGTACTATCACTTTCACGTACTTTTGACCATAAAACACGAATCACGTTACAAATAAAAAATAGATTTACCTGGAATAAAGAAGTGAAATGAAGCAAAAAAACCTTTTGGGTACGACAGAGACACGTCATCAGCTCCGCCTCGCCCGGTGCGCCGCGTAGCCCGTAGTTCCGACGAATGGTTAATGATGCCGCGCGCGGCGAGGCGGAGCTAGCGGCGTGTCCCTCTATGTCCAAAGAATTAAGGTTGCGTGGTACTTAATCTATAGTTCGAATTTCTGCTCTGGCTTTGAAGCCGTTCAGTTTTTAGCCCATTGAGAAACGATTTTAGTCTAATAATTTATCTACCTATTCATTTGTACAAAGTGTGATTTAGAAATTCTGAGTGTGGTATCGGTCAAAAGACAAGTTTCCCTACATTCGTCTGACAGTTTTGCTAAAGCATCCACATGTCTTCACTTTGTCACATAGTCAGTCTGAAGCCTTGTTGCACCGGTGGGAGCAATTTCCAGGTAAATCTAGCATCTCGTGAGCCGGAGGAATGGATGAACCAACTGGCCTAGGACAAAGTTGAAGCGGTGATCATAGTAGGCGTGGTTGTATGGCACGGCAACCCTAGCCATTGTGTTTTCCGCGCCCTCGATTCTGTCGCCGAGGACAATACGAATTAACATTGCACAAAGGGGAATTGTTTTACGCGAGCTGGTCAACATTAGATGTACTACTATAAGTAAACAGAAATTGATTTATACTCACGACTAATTCCGCCATCCGCGGCCCGTCAAGAATCCAAAATTCGGCTCCAAATAGTAAGAACCCAAACATCGTTCCACCTAAATGATAAGCGATTTTATCAGTGATTACACCTTAGAAAACGATGGGCGAATATAGAGTGACACACCTTAAAACTCTTCTTTATCATGACGACAAGGAGCCACACTAATGTATGCAAAAGAGGAATACCTAAAGAGGTTTTTTGCATAGAAAAAGGCATTTTAAAGCATTTTGGAAGGCCGACTTGCCTCTAGAGCTTTTACAACACGCTGCCTTAGACTTTACACACTCATAACCTCAATTATAACTTACCATATCCAGCTATCAGATACCTCGTAAGCCGTGGTTCAGAGTTGAATACGGTAAGCACAAGTTGGTTGTGCAGATGTAGACCCTCTAAGAACATCCAACCGAACGCGACAGTTTTAAAGTATTCCAATAAGGAATACATCGCTTCGCAGACAAACGGCTAAAGATAAACCATTATAGAAAAATAACGTGAACTCAATAGACTGAATCTTCAAACCCTAGAGCATGTTTTTAGTCCTGTTGGGTATAAAATAACCTAATTTAAAGGCCTCAAGATATCGGAATTACTTTCCACTTTAACACTTTATTTAGTTCGAATCACAGTTTTTTTTATACAGTGAGTGTCCCAGTACTTTCACTATCCAATTAGCCTCCTCAAACTGCTTGAAGATTTCATCTCTTCACGAACGTTGTAGATTGGTCAAGGACGTTTCCTTGCAATAAGGATAGCCAAGCTGAAGCTTTCACAGTGCGCTCGCTATTAATTGTCGGAGAGCGTCGGGTGGCCGTGGGATCAAATACACAGTGAGCTGAGACGAGCATCACTATCCACTCGGCCACAGCCTCACACATCGAATTCAAGTCACTGCGATTTTTTGAAATATAACTTTGCAGAATAAATTATATTTTTAGGAAGAAAAATGATTGGTAGGAATTTGTGAGAATTCACCATAGTGTTGATCGTCCTTCCATCGGATGGATTTTGATGCGGACCATGAGTTCCGGTGAATATTAAGTCAATATAGAGTACAAGGCGTATTATGACAACCATAAGAATGGCTATCATTAGATGTAAATGTAACATATTGCGAAATACTCGCAATCGTCTGAACACGCACTCATATTAGAAAAAATAAGAGTATGCCAAAAAAAAACAACTTATAAAGTATTCATGTTACAAACATAAACGTTCCACCAAGGTGAGACTTACCGAAAATACGAGAATATCGCAATAGAGACAATCAGGCTGACTAAGGACAAACCTAAGCCGACAAATTCGAGTTTCCGTGCGTTTTTCGCCACCTCCTGTGCGATCTGAAAAGTCGATACGTATCAAATTCACATCGTGAAATTGAATTGTGAACAGTTGGTATAAAAAGAATTATTAAGTCTTTACAACGCTGATTATTTTACCCTTGGTATAGAATACAATACTGTTCTTTACATTCAGAGCCTCAAAATTCAATCAGTACGCCGCTTAGAGTTGCGATGGAAGACTCTGGCGATATGGCGACGCCTGCGCACGCTCGCTCAATCAATAAACCATTAGCATGCACATGCGACCAGGCGACAGCGACATGCCGCGCGTACATTTATCACTTATCACTATGAGAAAGACAAGCGATCTCTAGTGTTGCAAGTTTTAAGCGCTAAAATTTAGCTTCACGACTCAAGCGTCATGCCTCAAGCCTTTACTCAATGCATGTCGCGTATTCAATCTCTTAAGAAAAATGGAAACCGCAGTATCATCTCTGGCAAGCCTTGCCTCACTTGGGAATGATTGTACATGCTGGTTTGAAATAATGTGGTATGACCAGTGAGAAAGAAATAACTAGGTCAAAAAAAAGAATAGCGAAAGGAAGGATTATGTAAGAGTGGAACAGCTGAGGCAAATTGAACATGCTTTACTAGGTTATCGGAAAGATGTGAAAAACATGTTTTTCAGGGGGTAAGTGAAACGAAGTGGCGAAGTTGCAAGCAAAGGTGCAGAACGGAAATTAGTAGAGGTTTTTGACTGAGTGAAAGACACGAGATCGCCACATCAAGTACATTAACATAAGGAGTTTTCGTTAGCATAGAAATTATTTAGGGTTCACAAATGAGATCAAAAGAATATTCATTATAACACTTAGAAGTTCGAAACAATCACACAATGCACAGTGAACGTTTTTCTAGTAGTTTTCTTCTTTACTGATATTCTCAACTGATATCATTATCAAAATCAATACTCAATTCAAGAAGTGCTCCTCACATAAATTGTGATAAAGGACCTGTATTAGGTGTACAAATATGACCCCGCCTTTTTTGTGTAATACTTCTTAAAAAAAATTCGAAATCATTTTATTTGTTTGAAAGTGCGTTGAAAACGTAATTTATTCATGAGCCTTTTAGTAACAAGATATCTTATCTGATGGTTTTTGCAGCACTTCGAAAATGAGGACTTTTGTACCCACAAACGCCATTTTTTTCAAATTTGCTAACTTCTGACTTGAATTTGGCAATTTTAAGTGATATTTTGACAGTGTAATGCTAAGGGAGCGAGGTGAGTAAGGTGAAACCTCCTAAAACCTCCCACCTCAACTCTTTTATGACGTTTCGACAGGCTTTGCAACATGAATTCTAGCGTTGTCATGCAGCAAAATTTCAAGGTTCGTTCCGTTTTGATTTTTAATAAGATTTTTGCGATGAAATTGCATGACCTTTGCATCGTTCAATTGCGCATTATCCTGAAAACATTTTGGTATGCAACTCGCCTGTGGTTGCTCTAAGATGGAGCTTGCTCTTAGCTCCACTACTCTTGTGAGCCGCACCACTTGCATTTCCCAAACACACCATTCGTGCCTAATTAGCAGCAAGCGAATCTGTTCATCAAGACAGCTCCATCTTGAAGCGAGTATAGAAAAGTTGTGTATGAAAACGTTGGCAAAAACTGCGCATTTGAATGATACCAAAATCTAGCAGTTTCAATTATCTTATCTGATAAATGTGCAAAGTGAAGTACTCGTAGATGACGTTTCTTGAATACAAAAGTCGTCATTTTCAAAGTTCTATGAGAGAGCATCATATAGAATATTCTATATATGAATAACATATAAATAAATAGCGTTTTTGACAAAAAAAGGAGTTTGACTATCTTTTTTCAATAATTATTTCAGCAAAAAAAAACGGCGGGGTTATACTTGTGCACCTAGTAAAACAATCAAAGTAAATGCTCATCTTGCTGATATTATTCCCTTTGATACACTTATATCCTGGCAAATCGTTCCTTTCCTCTCTAAATATTCATAATTTTTGAGTCAAAACATGTTTAACACATTCCAGACATCGCATTTGTTCGTTCAATTTGAGCGCGATATCTATGCTCACTCATTTCAATGCAAAATTTTCATGCAACGGAAAAAGGAGCAGTGAAGTGGTTTCCCGAAGCAATCGTTCTATCGCTCGTTTTCCAGAGAGGAAAATAGGAAAAGAAAATGCTATAGGCAAGAAAAGGCAGCTTTTGAAAACCGAAATTTGAAGAAGAGCTCAACCGTGCGTAGGCGCTATGGGCCATGCCTCTTGGAATATGTCAAATTATGCAAAATTTGCTGGAAATCGGAAAAAAAGTGATGGACACAATACTTTTGTTTGAGCAAAAGAAAAAGGATGCTAACGACGGTAAAGAGTTCTACGCGTAAATTAACACCTATCCAATGCCTTCCAAAATAACGCACCCGATAATAACCATCTATGGTACGAGTGATTGAAACTATTTGTATTCAAAGTTATTGAGTTGAACGAATCGGATAAAGTGAATTAAAGCAGCGGAGCACATTGTGTGATTGATTCGCATCGAAATTTATAGTTGTACTTATCAACATCTCATGTGTGCTTAGGATCTGACCCCGAGTGTTTCGCTGTTGAGATTATTCATGATGTAGATCACTTCGTCCGTATAGCACATCGTGAAGTTCGTCCAGCCATGTTCTCTGGTAAAGTCGTTTTCGGTACGGCCATGCCATTTTCCAGACCAATGACATTTCTTCGTGATATTTCCTAAAGCTCTAGACAACATCACACAAAGCGTACGTCAACACTACACACTTGATAAGTTAGCGATATGACATCGGCCATGAATTATATAGTTAAGTGCGGATGCACACGCAACAAACAACGGTAATTATAGTCATAGATTGAACCGAAAAGAACAAACTTTTGTATTTCATGTGCTTCGCATTGATTTTAACATAGAATATTCTGAAAGTTTAGCCTTTGTGGTACGGCAGGGACATGCCGCCCGCCCGGCCGCGCAGTGCACGGCGAGCACTTGATAATGTCCCGAGTGGTTAGTGATACCGCGCACGGCAAAGCAGGGCTAGCGGTATGTTCCTGTCGTACCCAAAGGTTAATGTGACGCAGTTCACCGATAGTAACCGGACGCTAATAATTTTTGATTTATGCTTAGAGATATAAGAAAAGACGTATAGAGTAGAACAACTTAGAGGTTTCAATTTCTTATTATGCTTTGTACAATGGTTTTTTTGCATCATGTCAGAAGGGTAGATGTTTGACACTCTGAGCGCGACAGCGTCACGGTGCTAGCCCCGCCCCACCGCCGCACGCGGTGACGGGCAATTCGTAGTGGCGAATGGTTAATGATGTCAGCCATCGGGAAGAAGGCTACTGGTTCGATACCTTACCAAGACGCTTCACAGCAGACTTTTGGTGTCGACTGCCATCACAGTTTTTTCTATATACGTGTTTACTATAGCAAAAAAAAAAACGCTGAGTTGTTAACAATCCACTACTTTTTTAAACGAAACAGATTGGTGGTTCAACTATTAGATCGTTCCATAAGTTTTGGCACTGTAGCAATAAAATCAGCTTTGAAAATAATAGATTACTGGCAGTTGTTCGATAGAGCAAATTCGGAAAATTTTGGTGCTAGAAATGATTTTTGGTACGTTTATACAGAGCACTGTTGCGAGTAAAAAGAAAATCAGGTTTTGCACTTGAAATAATTAACTCGTCGCCAGACTTTATAGTTGGTTTATTTAGCAGTATCAATGAAAAAATTGTACCTATAGAGCGATAATCAAAGGCAAATTTTCTTGAAAAAAGAAAAAATCTCATTATGTGACGCTGTGTGTAATGATGATTTCAACTATTTCCTCGTGAAAGCGCGCCATTCGAAAGCTGCGCAACATCCTCTAACTATTTGAAAATTCTTTCCCTTTACGGAAAAATCATAGGTTTTAAAAAACTTTGTTATTACATTCTATAGGTGCAAATCTTTTTTGTTTTAAACTTCCAAATAAACCGACTATAAGTTCAAGCGTATGGCAAACTATTCAAGTGCACAAAATTTTTTTTGCTCCAACAACACTCTATATAGGCCATTTTGAAAACCAGTCTTAACTTCAAAGTTTACGAGATTCGTACTATCGAATAGCCAACACTAATCCAGGTATATTACTAGATTTGGTGTTAATTGCTCTAGGGTCAAAACTTATGAGAAGACCTAATAAATAAAGCGCTTATGTTACAGAATTATGATATGAGATTTGAGGTGATTTGGCGTGTTATTAATCTGGTGCATATTGAACTGAAAACAAAAAGAAGTTGCTGTGAAACGTCGTTGGAGGGATTGAAACACAATCTTGCTTCCAATTGTCAGCATCACTAAGCACTCGGCACAGTGTACTGCTCGCCGAGCGCGCTAGCGGAGCGGGGCTAGTGCCGTGACTCTGTCGCGCCCAAAGTGTTGATAGAGTTATTAGGCGTTCTCCAAGGATTTTGCCGTGACCAATGTACTCTAACTGTCCACTGAAGTCACGACAAGGTTTTCGTATCGCTGGAGGACTATAAGAGACCTTTTCATTCAGCAGAAAAAAACTTTGCATTGTAGAAAATCGCACACTTTACATCAATATTAAGAATAGTAATGTCTATGAGTGTTGAACGAACAGACAACACAGACGTCTACGAGAACAAAAACTACTTGAAGAATCAAAAAAGGCAGTTTTCACAAAAATGAGCAATTTAAATGACTGAGAAGAATGCGAGAAAGCTACGAAATAAATGCTAAGGTGCTAAAACAAAAGGTCACATGCGGCGTGTGCAAGTGTACTGTGCGAAAGTGATGCAGTGACAAAGCACAGGGCAAAGCTGGTGCGAGCGACAAGTTGCGATTCGCTAGCCAAACCGGGCAGCAATGACGGCGCCGAAATGAGTAGTGCTACGGCGTGTTCAACTATTATGTGGATGAGATTGAGAAGTGCTTATCACCGTACTTTAACATTTTCGTAGTCCATTTTAAAGCAGACGGTGAAATTCGTCCAACCCCACGGATTCTCGTAAACGCCTTCAGATTTTCCAGCCCAGCGACCAAAACGGTCGCACGATTTTACTATGTTACCTGAAACCGGCATCAAAGAATCTTGTAAACACACATAAATATTCACATGTATGAACGAATAGATTATTGTTCATCCACGAGCTATTTATACTACAAGTGTTTCTGAAAGCATACTTAGAAAAACCAATGTGTGATAATAGCACAAGTCACACATCATCAGACGTTCTCACTGACGAGGTATAGATGAAGTTGGTTAGAGAGAAGAAAAGGAGAGACACCGCAACCGTGTAGTTTTAAGTGCTAAAATTCTTCTCTACTACAACTAATTAATCCTTTTCTTTCCATTTTTCACAAAGCTAGGCGGATTCTTTTTGCTAGAAAGACATAGATTTACTCAAGAATATCTCAGCAGCAAAAAATGCATACACACAGACCCACACTGATACACACTCACCCGCACGCTCACGCTGGCACACACGCACACACATAGACAAAATACACACCGATATACATGCACACACACAAATGCACACACACACACACACACACACCACACACACACACACACACACACACACACACACACACACACACACACACACACATACACACACACACACACACACACACACACACACACACACACACACACACACATGAGCACCTATAAAAAAACAAGTGAATCATTCTAAAAAATATACAGAGACTATACGTATCGATCAGAATGAAAGAAAAGAAAGAAAAAAAGAACACAATGATTCAACAATTAAGCATAAAAAATCACTTGTAATTTTGTAGTTTATATATTCAAGAACAAAAAAAAAAACACAACGACTCAACAGTGAAGCATAAAAGATCACTTGTAATTTAGTAGTTTATATATTCATGCAACATACAATTTGGTAAATCTCTATGATATTAAGGCATGATAAATAAGGCCGATCCAACAAACATTGAGCATGATCACACACGTTATCGATTAATGAATCGATTATTGATTAGTAAACCTACGGGTCGGATCGAGTCCTTTGAGTGGCGGACACGGCAGCACAATGCTCGTGTTTGCAGGTGTTGGTGGCCAACAGAGTACGGTATCATAAGTAGCATTACACCACAAACTACCATCCTCTGAAAGTTTCCAATTTTAAACTATGGTAACGATAAGAATTTATGTATTTTGAGTGGATTTTATAAGTGATGAAATCACTGACCCGGTTCCGGAACTGGCGTAATGCCTTGATCGCGTAGCATTTGAAAACAGGCCTAAAAAGCTTACAACGTTTGCAACATGGCCGTGATTTCACAAGTATAGAATAATTGTACAACTTCTTTCAATGGTCCAATATTGCCTATTTCCACTTCAGTTTACTAATTTTAGAACGTTGTGCAACGAAATAATGCAAAAAACACTAATGTTTTTTCTTTTGTTTTTTTTTTACGAAAATGCTAGAGAAATCTCGGAAAAAGGAGTGCCGACATGAAATTTGCACTAGTTGCATTTAATTCTGATAAAGAGTAGTTTTACTACTTAAATATGCACTGAATAGATAGAGGAACGCATCTGATAATTATATATAAATGTTCGATAGATGGTTATTTGTGGGAATGTATGAAGCCTTACCGGGACTGATACGTCAGAGGCTTATACACGACTCGGCGGTATCGCCCGCCTCGTCAGGGCCCCACGCCCCACATTGAAAATTTCTTTATTTACTCTTTTGAACCCTACATTATGCCACTGAAAGAAATGGTGATAACACTATAGTGCTATCTGCTATGAAGTTGAGTTCAGTGTGAAGCGTGTGGCTCTAATTAAGGCGGACGATACCGCCAAAATGTACTCCAGCCAGTGGCGTATCATCCGCGAAAAAAATAGTAACTAAACAAAGTGAACGAAGAAATATTCCAAAAGTTTGTTTAGAGACGTTTGCAAAATGATAAACTTATAAATGGTATAAATATGGGGAGACAAGGACAAGCTTCCAGCGTTGATCAATTTGTGACGAATGTGCCATGCATTCGACTTTATTCAAAATCGTTGAAGGTGCTTGAATGCATATTTGGCCTCCATACGACTTGTACTGGCAGTACAAAGATCTAAACGTGAAACTCACATCCATCGTTATTGCGACGTTCCCGTTAGGCAGTGTATAATTCCAAGGGACGCGTTGTGCGTCCATTTCGAGACTGAAATGAAAACGCATGAACAATAAAGCAAAAAAAAAAATTCTTATGCTTCTAATGGAAAGCCGCTAATCAAGTTTAATGAAGTTTCAATTTGTTTTTGATGACAAAAAAGGTAAAAGGTGAATAGTGGAGGCAGAGTTATTAATTTCAAAAGGGACAATATCGATGCTTATGGGGTTCGGATGAAAATTGATGACATACCGGAAAAATTCTTCAATAAAATGCTATCATCTATGAGATATCAACAAATTTAGAAAGATAAACTTTTCATTAGCTGATTTTAATGAAAGAGGAACGCCTTTGAGAACGAAACTGGAATATTAGAATCCAACGATTTTTTTGGGTAAATGTATTCTAATTTAAGCTAAAAATGAACGCATTAAAAATACTGAAAATCTAATACTTCAAGAAAAAACATTATTAACTCATATCCGCTGCCTAGCCACTGCATATTATTGAAATCAGTATTAATCTACTTCAATATTGAACTTTAAAGTTGTGAACTGCTTTCGTAAGATAGTTGCGCGCCTCAGAAATGCGAAGAAAAAAGCTCAAAAATGATCAAGGAACTTCAATTGTGTTCAAAAAGCGTTAATTATCGCATACATGTAAAGCAAAGAGTAATGTTGTATGTTATGGATTTATTTCACATTAACAACGATATGATAGGACGATAATAAGTCCTCTTATGAAAGCTGAAATGAAATGAACGTCGATCAGGTGAGACAAGAGTCAGGAATTTCGCAAATTAATACCGCGTTGTGACGTTGCGACGTCGCGTTTGCTATTTCCTGAAATCTCTTATAAACACCGCACTGTCTTGGTGACCTGCGACAGGACTCTTCAAACTTCCTAGGGACAGCTTCATAGAGGAATTACGCGAACGGCAGAGCAAGAATTTATCTACGTCTAGCTGGAACCACGACTTTCTATAGAACCCGAATAAACCACTACTTTGCGTTTATCAAAGCGTCAATATAACAGGAGGCTTCAATAATCCCAAAAAAAATCTTAATTAAATGCTATAAATGCTAAATGTGGAGGCTTTGAATTGTTGCATAATGTATCAGCAACTTAGGCCTAGTCTTACTAGAGCCAAAGCATCTTTACCATTTTCTGCGCAGATTTTCAAAAAGTTGTTCTGGTTCCTGGCAGTTTCTGAGTTTCTCAAAGGAAATGAACGCTGTACTACCTGTGATCCCATGTGATCACACGCAACCTCACAACATAATTCTGACTAATGTTTTCGACCTGGGACGGGCACATTCCTTCGCCTTATGAATAGCTCGTATCTGATCTTCATCAAACAGGCGCTCACAGACGTCCACCTTTAGACGGTGGCTATTAAAGGTAGCGAAAAAATGACGAGCTTTGACTGTTATTCACTGCATATAACTCGTTTATAGCGGGGTATGATGCGGAATACAACTACATAGATGACGAGATATAAGCAAAAGCAAATCTCGGTTAGGCCCAAAATTCGCGATAATCCTAGCACAAACGGTGAGTGTTCAAAAGAGGCTATTCATTATGCGAATGAGAATCTATGCACAAGTTTATCTGCTGATGTTACGATGGTGTCTAGCTATGTAGATTGCGTGTTATTTTGACCTTTTGAGGCCTTGAGGAAGAAGAAATTTGCTTGATCGCTAGTTGTCATGAGATGAATATTGCAGCAGTAATTTCCTATCTGCTCGTCAATAAAACACGTTTTGTATATAGTTTTGTACCTAGCTTTTCAAAAAAAACTTGTATGCTCCCTGGATAATAATCAATGTTTACTTGTATAGGAAATACAAAGCTAGACTATTTCGAAGCGGAACACTTGAGTGAAAGCGATTTACATCTGAATGCAAGTTACAAAATCAGAGATAGTAATATGTTTCACAATCCTGTCACAGTCGAAAAACGATGTAACAGTTGGTTATATCGGTCCCTCAAAATTATTGAAATCATCTTATCTGACTATTATCTTAATGCAGTGGAATTCGTCTATATACAGTTGAGATAATGACGAACTAAGCAACCTATCTGTATAAGAATATTGATTCAAATATCAATAACTGAATAGCAATACATAACGTACTTATTCGAAGATAAAAGCCGGTTTAGAATCAAGATAATAAGCGAAAATAATAAATAGTCTGAATAAAAATCGTATAATTATGGATTGAAAGTCTGTAGCTTGTTATTAAATGAGCCAGTAACAGAATAAATCTAATCAACTCTAGAAAATCAGACAATAACCGAAATTGAGAAATAGAGTAACATCAACCCCTACTACTTCCAAAAATTGACAAGTAAAGAGAAAATATTATTGAGGCAAAAAAATTGTTAACATCAAGAGAAAAGAAATAATGAAAATCATAAATCAATATTATATTCAATTATCAAGCAATTACTGGAAAAATATTGGCTGGAAATATAGCGACGTCCAAGCCTCCTCAAGATGATAATAAACTGTATTGGATTGTAAGACAGTGCATAGCTACCGTAATCATCATTAAGCCCTATGCAAAGCCCATCTGTGGTGTCGCTAACGCCAGCTATAACAGCGTTAACGAGCACAGCTGAGAGCTTTTTTTGTGAAAAGAAAACAATGAGACGATTTGGAGAGCATCCAATAGAAGACTCAGCCATTTACTTCGAGAAAATGAGAGCGCTTCTAAATATATATGTAAATATATATATGCATATGTACGTGTATATATATGTATATGTACATATATATGTATACATGTGTTTCTATATATTTATGTACATAAGTGTATAAATGTACTTACATATATATATGCACGTACACCACGGACCTCCCTCTAAGAAATCCCGCCCGGTTAGTCGCGAAAGCATGTGGCGAGTCCCTAGGTGGTGATTAGGGGAATAAACGCGAACGAAAAGCGACTGTGTGCTTTCCAGAGATGCAGGTGGATTCACGGGATGAGCTCCGTGCTTTTGCAGCGCCGACTTGACAAAACTCTATTTCTAGGAGTCAAGTCGGCCAAAAGCCTGCACTCAAGCGGAGGGGAAGTACATGAGAGGCGGTCAGGAGTCGCCTTCAACAAATAAGCTCCTCACCAATTGCCAAAAACAGTAACAAATATGGGCCTATTCCCCTGACCCCGTAAGAGCCCCTGGTACGAGGCGCCAGGAGTACGGAGAGGCTGCTAAAATCTAGGCTGCCAAGATCGAAACGGACTAAGATGACAATCTGTACCTACAATGCAAGAAGCGTTGCCAACGAATCCGCTGTAGAGGATCTATTGATTCAAGCAAGAAAGATGAGGGAAGTCATTAGTAGCTGAGACGAGAAGAAGCCAGCCTTTTCATGCTGTTTATGACACTGGAGAAGAACTGTTCCTTGGAACATGCTATAGCAGCGATGTCGGCGGCGTTGGCGTCCTCGTCAAATTGAATTTGACCGTGAGCATCGATTCGTTCAAACAAGCTACAACACTATCGGACGATTACGGTTCAGAGGATATGGTTCTATGCTCGCTTTGACCATCTTCGTTGCTCACGCACTAACATCAAGCTACAACGAAGACGAAGTCGAAGAGATCCAAATGGACCTCGAAAATTCTCCAAAGAAGATCGTACAATCTTCATGGTCATTGTCCGAGATTTCAATGCAAAAATCGGACCCTAGAAGAACGTCACATTGGGACACACGGATTAGAATGGGATGAAGAGGGTGAGAGGCTGTCTGAGTTTATCATGACGACTGAAACCATCCATGGTAACTCGCAATTCCAAAAGCCTCTTTCAGCGATGGACGTGAGAGTCTCTCAATGGGGAGTACCATAACGAAATAGACCACATCTTAGTAAATCGAAGCTTTTGCCTGACCGATATCGCTGCTGTTCTTAAGTTCTACACGGAATCAGACCATCGCCTCCTTCGCGCAACGTTTCTTTTTTCGCGTAGATGAGAAAAAGCCGCTAAATTCAAAAAACGAAGTCTTAGAACTGCCATTTACTGGGATGTATCCAAAACATTAGCTGGCTGCTGGGAAGATACCGTTGTGGACAACATCGACGAAGAATACAGCTGCAGAAGCTGGGAAGAGCATTCGCAAGGCTCAGCGAGGCTTAGCCAACTATAAGACCAAAATGATTGCACTCCGATACCCTGACGGGACACTTACAGCTTCGAGAAGGGCTATGGAGAAAATCATCCACCACTACTACTCGGATCTCTTCGCTAGTCGTCCTCTTACCGTCATATAAATTGAAAGAGGATGAATATGTCGTTCCACCGATTCTCCTTTCCAAAATTCGACATGCTATGTCGTCGGTGAAGAACAGAACAACACTCGGTCCGGACAGGATTAGACCAGAACACCTGAAGAACCTGCCGCCAGTGCTTATCAGCTCGGCTCAGCCTGGGTCGGCTCTTCACTCGCTACCTGTCAGAATGCATGGTCCCCACTTAATGGAAAACCAGCAAGACCGTATTGTTGTTCAAAAACGGAGACTTTCACGACATAGGCAATTATCGCTCAATCTGCTTGCTGTCCGTTGTTTATAAACTTTTTACTCGAGTCATCTAAACAGGATTGACAGAACAGTGGACGAAGGACAGACATGCGAACAAGCATGGTTTCGAAAACGATTTAGTACCAGAGAGCAGACTCACACTATAACAAAACTAACTGAAGTTTCACGAGAGTAAAAACAGCCACTCTGTCTCACTTTCACCGATCTGAAGAAAGCCTTTATTCAGTGGAAACAGAAGCGGTTATAGAGGCTTTGGGTAACCAGGGCGTTCCTACTCGGCACATAATGATTCTTCGTGAGCTTTACAAAGATTTCACTACCAAAATATCTCCATTCTACAACAATATCACCATTGACATAAGAAGAGGGGTTCGACAAGGCCATAACGTCATGCGAACATTAGAAGGGGACGAAATGGGAGTGAAAATTGACGATCGCCAATTGAACCATCTTCGCTGTGCTCATGATATCGTCCTTATAACACCAAACATCAGCCAAGTGGAACGAATGTGACCAATTTCGACAATGCCTGTGCAAAGATTGGTTCTCAACTAAATCTAACGAAAACGATGTTCATGAGGAACGGATGGGTTTTCAATGCCCCATTCATGCTCAACGGAACGACAATCTCCGAATACTTCAGGGACGTCCATCTAGGTCGTCAAATCAACATGATGAACGATATAGCTCCAGAGTTGAGCAGGCGGAAACGAGCGGCTTGGGGAACGTTCAAGAGCATCGAAGATGTAGTGAAAAAGACTATGAACATCCGACTTCGTGCCCACGTTTTCGACTCGACGATTATCCCTGCCCTAACGTATGCAGCAGATACTTGGCCACTATGTAAGCAGGACGAAAGATCACTTGGCGTAATTGAACGCGCAGTCGAAAGGTCGATTCTAGGAGTATCCCGTATCTATCAAATAAGAGAAAGGATTTGAAGTTCCGGCGTACGTCAGCTATGGAAAATCAGAGATACCGTTCTAAACGCCAGGAGATTGAAAATAAAGTGGGCCGGACACGTGATGTGCTTCAACGAAACCGATGGACGACAGCCGTTACCGACTGGATTCCTCGGGACATCAAGCGCTTTACAGGAAGACCATCGACGCGTTGGTCCGATTTTTTAAAAAGCTATAGAAGTAAGATATGATGTTCAGCAAATCCCTAGAGCGAGGAGGACCCACTGGGCTACTCTTGCACGCCACGCAATATGGTAAAATGGAACTGTTGCTGGTACCCGCTCGAGTCACTTGACAGTCGAGGGGACGACAGGTGATACAGGTGATGTGCGTACGTGACTTTACGTATGCAGGAGTATATAGCTGAAAAAAGATGAGAAGGTACAACGTTCAAAGTGAGAAATCATGGTAGAAATTGATTCGAAACTTAAACCGGATTAATATCTTCCAATCGACTATTTTGAGACCTCGTTGGAAAAAAACTTAGTCGCATGGGATGTTTTGAGTTTTTCGAAAGGTTGGGTCGGCATATCCATCGTAAGCCATGCCGTAAGCCATGCAGTCAGCACTCAATCACCCTGGATTACAACATCAAGTGATTCTTTTACTTGATGCAAAGCAATACTTCTTCTACGCCAATTCCTATTAATAGCAGAGATGATCCGTAGGGGCTTGTGATAGGGTGATGACGTGTGCGAGAACGCCGCAACGTACGTAAAGCACCGAGTTGCTAACTAGACCTTTTAAAAGCTCAAAACAAAATCCACACTTTGTGAAAACGGAAGCCGTTGACGCCTCAATGAGGAAAAGACGGATTTGCAAGCCTTAGTGTAGAAGGTTTTCTATGTTTGGATCAAACGTTTAGATACTTGCTGACGGCATTTCGCGAAAGGTGCACACGGCATCATTCAGCAGCAAATATGCATCAAGACAAATCCACTAAATCGTTAATAAATCAGCAAAACTCAATAAAAATCCATATAAAGGCTAGTCTTCACACGTTTTACAAATACTTCAACATTTGTCAGCAGCTTATTCGTCTCATAAAGGCAGCATATGCGATGCTGTGAGCATTGATTTCAATGCACGAGCTTACCAAGAGCATTTTCTGCTTAACTGCTTCCTCCTGCAGCATCGTTACTATTACGTAGATTTGTTTCCTAACAAACTTTAGTCGGCATGGTTGATAAAATGCTACTTTCATCAAATTAAAATTTACAAAAACAATTATCGGGACGATTTCTCCCGCTTAAGATCACGATTTCATAATTACAACAAAGACAGAATAAAATGGAAGAATGTCGCAGTTACAGTTGTGCCAGAGCAACGTAATTCTAGAAATGCACCGAGTTTACTGGATTCAGTATGCGAAAACAAAACGACGCGTTGTTCCAAATGTCTAAAATCTCTTTGACAACATAAATAAAAGAGGCAATAAAGTGGCTCGATAAGGTAGCTTGGTGCTTGACGGAGATATATCGCTGTCATAAAAAAATTGCTGCAAGAAATGTACACCATATTTCCATGAATATATACGTCTACACAGATATACAAATATATACGAATGCAGCTTACTCGATGCAGTGGAGACGCCTTACAACACTTGAAATACATTTTTAATAAAAAAAAACAACTCAACTTATTACATCACATTCAAGCGCTAGCAAAATAATTTAAGCAGAATTCACTACCACAAAATTCGTGACTGTCCTGGAAGAATCGAAGGCCCTGGGCAGCAGACCTTTGTCAGACCATAAAGGGCGGATTCTACCTGCCGCGAAAAGCTCGGAAAAAGTGGGACATAGCTCAACTGTCCTGGGATCTCAGTAGAAATCACAGCTGACGAGATCGACGAGAAAACTACAGATCACAGAAGATCTCACATTTGAATCCTCAAACGTTTATGCACAACGATTGTAAGACGAAGAGGTGAATGGACGACTCGGCGAGCCGCACGTCGATTCAATTGCACACGGTTCAAACATGCATTTCAGTATGCACAATACTGGATTTCGCATATTATACCGCTTTCAAATAGTCAATTAGCTAATCGTAGTAGTCGCCATAATTACAGGAATCTTAGAAGTCGTGCTAGAAACCATGCCGAAAGATGTAAGGTTCTCCGTTTCACTCGCACTCCCAGTGAGCACTATGGTGTGGACTCATGCTTCCAGGGTAGAAAATCTTCATTAACAGACACTTCAGAGCTGTCTACACAGTTTTTTCAAATTAGCATCA
Organism: Parelaphostrongylus tenuis; assembly: GCA_019055375.1. Lineage (NCBI taxonomy): Eukaryota > Metazoa > Nematoda > Chromadorea > Rhabditida > Metastrongylidae > Parelaphostrongylus > Parelaphostrongylus tenuis. Next base: position 352,956 of record JAHQIW010004800.1, on the reverse strand, counting down.
TACATAATCAATTCGATGTATTATGATGATTTATTTGGTGATCAAAATCCAAGTAAATGTTAAAGATAGAAGGACAAAACCGTACTTGACGGAATTTAGCCCGCCAAATTTTGTGCTTATATCCCCCATAATTATATGAGGTAAAGAGTCTAGTAACGATAATAAGTCATATGACCACTTACGAGGATGTCTAAATGAATAGGAGAATTGTCCGGGAGAAAAGAGGAGAAAAAGAGATTACTGTCTCATCTTTTCCTATCAAGCTTTGATTCCTTAGCGCAACAATGTACTAGTTTCGAGAACAGGAGCTAGCTTTCAAAATAGGAACGAACAGCTTCAAAAAACCTTAGCATAGAATCTCACTGCGCCACATCACCACTGTCAGATTTGATTAGTGGTAGAAATCGTGTGGTAAGGAATACTCTTCAAAGTAATGTCTCCGTCATGCAAGAGCAAAAAGTGCAGACTTCAAAAGAAGATTATCAAAATATTATGTCAAAATAAACAACCAATGACACCAAGTGTCACTGACTGAGAAAGAATTTGGCAAGATTTCAAATATCAGGTCTTATCATTATGTGTCTCCCTTTCCTAATATGAATGGGAGTAGCTAACGGAGCGTTTGGCTCTGATGAGGCAAGCGCGATCGCCGAAACTAACGTAAGCTCCACGCCCCATAGCAAATCTCGGAGAGGTCAAAAAATCTTTCAGGATGTTTCGACATTAAAAAACGAGGTTTTAAATATAGTCGATCAAAAGGCAAAGTTTGAAAATATTACTAATCTGACCCTAGCATATGAAGATGGCCAAATGTAAACTAGAAGTTCAGTAATTGGCTTAAGTAGTTACCATGAAATGACATTTGATTACAGAAAAGCTAGCACTTCCTCTAAAAAGCCTCAAGGCGGCCTCCCACGGCACCACTGGGCTGGACGAGAAACGTTTGCTGTCATGGTTACGGTAATTGCGACGTTAGGCCAACTTGATTTTTCAGCGCAAAACGTAAAGTTCTGAATTCATTACAATGGTAGACCACAGAATATGTAAGACGAGCCCAGCATAATGAATTATTGAACAGCAACAAACCTGACAATAGCTCTGATACTCTTATCATTCTTTGAAATGATTTCCCTGAATACCTTGCTCAGTATAGAAATTAAAGAGTCGGAAAAAGCTGTCGATTAAGGATGAATGATGTGATCAATGACAATCAATCGCTTAGACAAGCGCCACGCATTCGAGTCCATTCGCTGCATTGTAAAAGTAATAAATTGCATATCTAGTCTCTAAAGTGGCTCAATAGGATCTGCTGATGTGCTTAGTCAATAGTTACACCATTACAGACAAGTTTGGCATCAATATTGCCCACCTCGAATGGATAATAGAGTTGATGAGTCGAGGATGCGATATCGAAATTAACGACGCTGTGCGTAATGAAAAGCAACTATCACCATTATTCGATAAGCTATAGCATGAGCAATCCGTAAATAAACACCTTAACAAAACTAGTAGCAGCTGGACATTCTAACGAAAATTGCTGGATGTTTTTCATATTTCGTGCTTATCTCTAGATTTACTATATTTCCAACTTGACTGAATCAGGCGTCATAGACATAAAGAAGAGAAATACGATTCACATTTGTTGTTCGTGAAAATTCTAATATGCTTTTTGTAATTCAACGCGGTTGTCCTCCCTCGCTCTATAACGACATAACTTTATGTGAAAAGATAAAAACAAAAAGTACAAAGAACTCAAAGACGTAGATACTTCGTATGGAATCGGCTGTACAGCAAACTGACTCGATTATGGAAATGAGACTACCACTATTCATCATAGTTATTAATAGCAACAGAATAAGCGAAAGAAAAAGAAACATTGCGATAAAATGAAGGTGATGAGGTCTGTTGCAGTTGAAGTACCTCATGAGTTTATAACGAAAGAAAAAAAAGAAATAAATACAAAATAGAACAAAAATAACTATCTCTGTCACGTACAAAAAAAGCTTTCAATAAAGAACTAAGAGCAAGAAAACATTAAGAAAAATCTCAAAATCAAAATTTCTAAAAGATCACATAATTGCTAAGAAATAAAGATGATTTCGGATATTTGTTGAAATCATTGATGAGTGATTAGATAGTTTAGACCAAGATATTTGGGAAAAACTTTCAGACGGACCTAATAAAGTGATAGAGATAAAAGAAGAAAAATGGACAGCAGAAAGAACAGTATAAAACAGCAGTAGAAAAATACCACTGACTTATTTATAGCTACTGTTCCACATTGATAATCCTCAAGGAATAATTACACTTTATTCAAATATAGAGCTACAGTTATAAAGAAATATATTTTCATTTTTAGCCGCACCCAGAATTCTAAACAGTATAAATTAGCAGTAGAAAAATACCATTGACTTATTCATAGATACTGTTCCAGAGTTGATAATCCTCAGGGAATAATTACACTTTATTCAAATATAGAGCTACAGTTTTAAAGAAATATCATCTCATTTTTAGCCGCGCCCAGAAATCTATCTAGTTATAAATTACTTTCGGCAATGTCAAATAGTTTTGGTCAGCTTACTCAGTTGATTGGAATTCCTTTTCAGCTGCGTCCAGAACATTTCGATTTCTGACGCTGAATTTATTATGATCTTCTTGGGATACTTATTACACGGCACTGATTTTTCAATATAAACATTCCTGTTCAAATTTTTCAGTATTAATTTTGCCCATTTCATGTGTTCGAATTTTAATGATTCAATGATATTGAAGAAAAATAACAATATTAACACAGTATGCTTAAACTTGAAATAGTTAAGTGACGAGAAACTAGTATGACGCCAATGTAAAGCTTATATCCAAAAATTGAAAAACGACGAGGGATAATATTAAGTTAGGGAAAAGACGGGTAATTGAATTCAATTCTTGGAAACTTCGATTTGGGGTTGATTAAAGCCGCCGAGACGAAAAAAGATTTGAATTTTCTCACGCAATGAAAAACCATCTTTTCCGAAAACAGAAGAGAATAAAGTAGTTTCTCTAATGTGAAAAGAATTCAAACAATCGGATTTCTATCCCTGAAACTCTACGAAACGAAAGCATCAAATGGAAAGCTGTGAAAAACACATTCACACATTTAGTAGGGAGTTTCGGAGAAGAAGACAGAATTTATAAAAAATAAGAGCCTGTGCACTAAAGGGTTTTTCGCAAGAGCTGCATACTTAACTGAAAACGAAATATTCATTATTTGAGCTCTAACTCTAAGTCACGGCGCGAGAAATGAAAAATTGAAAATGTCTTACAAACTCCCCTTCAACTGCATTCACATGAGGTTGGTGCTCCTCTCGTGTAATGTTAGCCATCGAACTTCAAGGGGAGGAGCACCAATTTTGTGCAAATTTTATTTTTAGAAAAGGATATTTTTAGAAATAACTCAATTTTTCTAAACTGCCGAGTCACACGCGTTACTTTCGACCAGTTAATTGGTGAAAAGAATAAGAGAAACAGTTACTGGGCACCGTAATAAATGCTAGATTGTAGGCAGGTCCTTTAGGAACCAAGAAAGCAATCAACCTACCAAACGATTTTAATGCGCAGCAGCCTGACTGGGACGAATGAAAGGCTCATTGCCGAGTGTTATTGGTGGCATTATTGGGTAATTTTGCTACTACAGGTCATATAGGTAGCAAACAATATCTTGTTACTGTACTTTTTTGTTACTTCTAGAGTGGGAGAAAAAACTGCAATGTTGTCGATATTTTAATTGTGCCTCATTTCCACAACCCCATTGCATTGAGAATTGAAATCCTTCCAGTTATTTCAAATAAAGGAAATTTACAGTTAAAACGAAAAACAAAACCTCATAATATGATAATAATCATAGGATACACTTAGAAGGAGATTTTGCAAATAATTCAGTCCTAAAAAATTTATGCGACTTACTCGGCAGGAAATCGAAAATGCTCTGGTCCCGTGACAATTGTTCGCAGAAGCTTAGTTTTACAAGCATGTGTATGATTACCTTTATTGTAAGGAGCTGAAGGGTAATCTCGTCAATTCAATTTAGTGAAAAACGTGTGAGGATCGTGAGGATTTCATTAATGAAAACCGCTCGTGGTTGGAAAACACTTTATTTTTTCCGGATATATAATGATCTTCATGGACTCAACTAATAGCTTGCAACATAAATATCAAAGGATTCCTCTAAAAGTTATTTTATCCCATTGATAATATATGAGAAGATGAGAGAGCGAAATGTTAAAATGAAATGAATTTGATGAGGTGATTAAACTTCACGATTTACTTTTATATCCTTCAAGAAAAAGGCAGCGTCGCAAATTTAGCCCTGACTTCTTCATAGATGCTAATTACTAGTTTAAACTGCTTCCAATGGATCTGGATATAGATCACTTTCATAACCACCTGCCGTCGCCGATGATCGTCGAGTGACTCGAGCGAACTCCGTAGAACTTCCCATTTTCCCTATCGCATGCACGAAAAGCTTGGTGGGTCCTTATTGTTGTAAGATTAGTTAAGCACCATATTTCTTTGAAATTTTTTTAAAATAAATCTAATCATTGGGTGGGTGGTCTTCTTATGGAGCGCACGACATCCCCAGAAATCATTCGGTAAAGGCTCTTGTCGATCGGTTGTTATTAAACTCATTACGTGTCCAGCCCATTCAGTCTTGATGGTTTGGTGAAAAAAACGGAGTGTTTGAATTTTGATCGTTGACAAGAGCCAGAAGATTCCTTTTTTGTCTAAGAGATCTGCGATACCCTAGAAAACGATCACCTTTTGAAAGCGCTTTTGTTGACGTTCAGTGATCTTTCATTCTGCTTTCATAGCGACCACGTTTTTGATGCAGATGATTATGTAAGGAAAAATCGCTAAATCGAAAACGTGAGAGCGAATTCGTGTGTTCATTGATCTCTTTTCCTGAACTTCGGATCACTCGAAGTCTCCTCAAGCCACTCATTTCCACTTGATCAACTCTGCAGCTTATTTTTGAACTTTGGTAAAGTAATTTGAGAATAGCTTTGACAAGACGAAAAGCTCCTTAGTTTCATTGAAAAGGTAATTAGCGTAGTTCAAAAAATCGCTAATTTGATTCCACAGAACCGTTTTTGCATAAAAATGAAATAGTTCAAAATTGCTACCGTGGGACAAAATTGATCTCATGGGGAACTTATGATGTATAATATAGACTTAAATAACTGACTGATAGATCATCAGAAATATTGGCACATAAATATACGGAGATAATATCTAGAAATGTGGGCGAAATTCTCATTTATAGAGAATCTCTACAAAATCGTTCCACTGGCACCCTACAACTTCTCACTGAAGTTCGTACACCCAAACGACACGATGAACACCACAATTTTGAGACCCATTCCTTCTATAGTTTTCGCTCACAGAATAGTCTACAGCGGTTTGCTAGTGGCTCGGCTAAAGCTTCCAAGTTTAAATCTTCCTACTTTACCGGATGAAAATACCGAACCTCAGTTTAGGGGAGACTGCGATATTAGATGAACCCCAAATGAACATCCAAGCCACCTGACCGTGACTTTAATAGATCAGTTAACCATTATAGGGAAGGACTGAGACGAGGTACGCAAGCAAACCACTTAGTTCAGAAATGAGCACTTAAGTTGTAGATGAGGAATTTAGATTAAATTTCACATGTAAATGGTTTCATAGATGATTCTGATTCACGGACTAAACTTGAGTGGTAGAATTAGACCTACTAGATCGTACAGTCATCTATTCTTCCCGAATGCTTTACCGCCTCAGCGTGGCTATAAGGTGTTCTTGGGCGTCGGACTCGGAAGTACAGTGGGGGTTAGTTCAACCTCTTAGAAAGGTCACACAAGCTGCGAAGGAGTCTGAGAAGAGTAAACTGGACCAGGAATGACTACCGCGTAAGGCAGCTACTAGTAGCAAAGTGGTAATCTCTGTCTGATCCACATGGTACGCTGACTGTTTTGATGCGGTGGCGACTTGTAAAAGCCGTGGCGAAACTTATCCGGAACTCTATAACACAGATAAACCAGCAAAAATAGTCATCTATGACCGGAAATACAACTTACTTGTTAATTGTTCAGACAATGATAAATGACAAATGATAGTCTTAGATTTTGTTGCGAAGAAGTCTTAGATATTGAATAAAAACATATAAGTAATTATTAGATAAGACTGCCGTCGATTATATGAATACTGCTGTTGGATTGCAAATTGCGAAGAAGTTTTACAACTAGCAGGGGATAGCATAGTACATATTGGAAAGCTTAGGTGATGTTTGAGTTTGACAACGCAAAAGAGAGAGATAAAAGTATCATAATGCGTTTTGAGAATCAATGATTAACGGCTTTCCGTTCGAAATCCCACAGATCTACGTGGGGGAGAAAAGTGATTTGATAATCCCAATGAATTTTGAAAACAATTTCATCCCCAAAAATGTGAAATTTTTGACATAAAAGTGTTCCAAAGCTGAAGAATTCGAGAGAAGTGACACCAACCGCTGATGATGTGGTGAAAAGCTTCAATTTACAATCAACGCCCTATTGTTGAGAAAAAAAAACACAGTTTAGAGGATTTCAAAAGAATATCTACGAATAGAATATTCGAAAATGACAGTTTCTAACTTCATTTATTGTCTAACTTTCATTATTACAGCGGCATACGGTATTCGCATCAAAACGACTCCAGAGCGGTTCGTGGATGCGGGATTACGATACATCCCAAGGCTGTTGGAATTTCTTGGAATTTCAGCAAGATCTCTTGCAATGTGAACGACTTCATCAACGTTTTTGCTCGTAACTTCAGCCAGAAGTAAACCTACGATTATGACAGAGCTCAGAGTTCCAGATGCGGCCGCTTTTAGAAACTTATATGATGGGTCTGAGGATCGAAGAGAACGCATGGAAACATCGACTTGATCCGATCGTGTTTCTCGATGAACAATAAGTAAAAAGGGTGATATGCGCTGGATTTCACCCTTTCGACTGCGTACTTGCAAAGCCCCCTTACAAAATAAACAATTTTTTTTCGAAACAGAAATGATTTCGTATTAATAATAACGTCGTATGGCGCAATTTTACTGAACCTTTTCAGAGATACATGAGGAAGAAATGCGAAATAGATCAATGAAATGACGGATGGTGGCTTAATGATTCGAGAAGATGTTTGAAAAAATCAGAAAAAGTTCGAACTAAGCAGAGTAAATGGTAGAAATTGATCAAAATTCGCTAGAAAACTACTTTCATCAGTAACAATATGCTAGACGTAACAGCAACTGACGATTTTTGACGAATTCAGTTGTCAGTTACAATGTGTTATTGTCAGTTTAGTGATATGATACGATGCCTTGCTCTGTGACATCTTTTGTTGATCGAAAAATGATATGAGCACGTACATCTCACTGGACATCCTAACCACCTTCTATAGCTTCAAAGTGAGTCTGTTCATACATATTCTAGGGTTGGATAAGGAACAGTAGTCAAAGCAACCCTGTAGTGTACATGAGTTACTAGTCCGATCCCATGCCATGAATAAGTCTTTCTTAAAAGTCGGCAATGATAACAAACTTTCCTAGGAAGACGAAAATCTGACTTCAAAAACGAGATACAAACATTATACCAAAAAATTTCACAATTTCTGTTCAGGATTTTCTCTTAGAAATCTGATCACTATTTCAACTCGACGGCCTTCTAATTGTGTGCTTGACGTCGTGCTATAGAATCTTTCAGTTGATATTACAGCTGTAGTATGAACTTAAAGGATAGAGCTCTTGGCGTTGATCAACCTCTGTGACACGCCATGCATTCGACATCATCAAGAATCGTTTGAGATGATTGGGTGCTTATCTGGCCTATACAGGACTCGCGGTGGCGTACCAGTGTATCAGAGTTGCTATCCTCTCAGACGAGTCTGGTAGCAATTTCTCGAGGAAGGAAGGTTTGGTGAACTATTGTCGCGAGATCGAACCATCAACCTGTTTGTCGCAGAACACCTCCAATAACTACGGCGCGACATGCGCGCTGACTAACATTACACTATGACATTGACAAATCTTTCAGAAATATCATGACTGTATGAAGGTGATCACGTATCGATTAATTAGAGGCCACTGTATCTCCATATTTATGCCAATAATCACACTATCTTGGTTCTTAGCGAGCTATGCACGATATGCAAAATTTTAAACCTCACTCGGGAATCGAACAGCATCTCACCCTTCCGAAAGCGCGTGCTTGGATACTTCCTCAGTCACTTGATGAAATACTAAGTGATTCATAGCAAGCTGTAGAATTAGGAGGGCGAACAGGACTTTGCAGATTGGATAGTAGAGTGATAATTTGACTAAACCAACGCTTAAGTCATAAGTCAACTTGTTCAGTTGAGGAGCCTCACAAATGAACTACGCCGTTCACGAGGCGTAATCGACATCTTCGACATCTCCTATTGAGTGAGTTGTTTCATAAATTCTATTCATGCCAGATAATCGCCCAATAGGCAAACTTTTATGATACCTAACTTCCGATCCCTAGCATCAATTAACGGCTAAAGGAAATTATGGTTGGCAATGACTATGAAAAGAGTGTAGTGGTTAGGTGCGCCTGTTTTGCAAATTTGATTGTTGATTCCACTTCACGACTCAGACTTGTCAAACCTTCCATCCATGTCGGATCGGTATATCGGTACTAGACATGTCAGAAAAGACAAAAACATTGGGTTTGTACGATGGTATGTCAGGACGAGTGGATCCATGAGCTCAATACTTTATAGCCTTCCACTATACGACGAATGGAGACGAGTGCATGGAATATCCCCAAAAGATTGATCAACGCGCTGACCACTTTTGCGATACTTATCGAATGCGATAGATTACATGACATCGTTCACTCGATCGGATTCCATTTGAATAGTCTGGAATGAACTCGAAAAAACTAGACAGTTTCGGTTCTACAAATCTTTTAACTACTAACTACGGTAGCGCGTACCTATTAAACTTCATCGATTTCGTCTCACTCATTCAGTAAAATTAATTCAAGAATTTGTGCAGGCTTTCTTGTAGGCAAAAACATTTGACAGGAATACATAATTTTAGATCAGTGAAAAATAATCAAGGTATGAAACTTTTCGAAGAAGCAAAAGGCTAGTCGAAGTTAGAAAGAGGGAAAGGAAGAGAAAGAGAGAGGGAGAGAATTAGAAAAGAGAACGAGGCAGAATTAGACTCAAGTAAAAGAAAAAGAAGCCATCTCTTTTTGCTCATGCTTCCATAATGGAAAAATGAACTAAACCTGAGATAAAAGAATCTCAGATGATTAAGTGATAGAAGGGGAGTATTAAAAACAGTTGTGACCTCATAATTTTCGGGAACGGTATTGATGAAGTGAAAAATAATCTCCAAATCGTTTCTGGATGCCTCTCATGGTTCTGATTCTCTGCTCTTTGCAGATAAATCATTAAAATCCCACAGATCATACATCCAGAGAGAATAGAGCATTTTGCAATTCTCTTCAGAAGTAATTCTGCATTTTTTCTAGCTCAAGTCCATTTCAAAGGAGATGTAAGAAAGAACAAAGTAGGTTTAGTAATGAATATTTTTATATCGGTGATAAGGAACAAGGGCCTAAAGGACAAAATTAGAAAAAGACCTAGTCAAGTTGTTGACATTGTCTCCAAATACTTCCAGCCCCCGTCCCCATAATTTTCCAAACAGTGCAGGTTTGTTCCTTTTATATCCAGAGACCCAATTCAGCTTTCTTGAAATGATAGAAAAGCAGTGACGAATGTCTCGTAGGTTTTCAGAAAAGATCCTCCACACCTCACTGATTCCAGTCTCGTCCCGCCTCTTCACCCGAGTTTTCGGGCGTCTTCGTCAATCAGGGACAAACGCATTTGACGAAGACTTGTCAGTGTTATGCAGACGAGACATATTTAAATTTATTGCTTCGACGATTTCATAAACGAAACTTGGAAAGCCGCCCCACCAAAATATTCCAGATGTCATTGAACAGTAATAGATATATCACGTGATAATTAGTATTTCTCTCCACATTCTTGCACTCATCTTCAAAAAGCACTCTAGAAATGTCCAGTTACTTGATTTTCCCTTGAATTATTCATAGGATGGCACAACTTGACATCGCGATGATTTGACAAAAACTTGACTGACATAAAGCTACTTTTATCATTAGAATACCTAAAAGCAGAAAAAACTTTGAGAAGTCCTAGGAAAAGGCGTTTTTTATTGTTGGATCATCGAAGCTGTAACTAGCAAACAGATGCTTCCAACGAAACTCTCTTTCTTATAAATGGTGGCCTCATTTTAGAAACGCTTTTATTTTTTGATTGTGCTGATAAAAGAAGCCGCTTTCTCATTTTTGTTCCGTGAATTCCGCACAATAGAATGCCTCATAAATTTTCGCTAATCCCTGTCGAAAAAATTCATGAATAAAGATGAGCAAAAAGCACAAAAAATTTCATTAGAGGGCGAAAAGAACTACTTGGCGTTTGAGATATCATAAATACATTGTGTGAATATTGAGAGACTCTCTGAAAATTCCGTGCAGAAGGATACTTATGGGTGCCGTTATTTAGCTGAGACGAGTTTAATATACAATATGTTCAATAGAATTCAAGACCTCAAGATGTTCAAGTTCATACGGGTGTTTTTTCTCCCTTTGGCTTTTCACTGTACTCTAAAAAAACACGCGGCAATAGTTTCAAAGAGTGTTTAATATTTGATCAAATTGGTATGGATCGTTGATGATTTTTCGCTTGAAACAGAAATTTTTCATGGAGAAATAACTAGGCTTCGTACTAGCGACAGATTGAAATTGCGTACAAAATTATGACGAGTTTCTCAGTGCAAAATCAATCAATGATAGCTAAAAAATGAGAAAAAAATACACAACAAGAAGGCTGAATAGCACAAGGAAGTAGGGCGCTGGCTCATGCTGAATATGCAATGGTCATGTGTGTAGATTTGATACGCAAATTAGAAGCGAAAACATGCCGTGCCGCCTCTGGTCAGTAAAGCGTAGAAAAACTGTGATGATCCATAGAATAGGAACGAGTTATCATATCGATAGTGGCGATTGTACTCGCCGTTTTGTCCGGAATCATCTGGATGGCTATCACACACCCATCACTGCCAGCCATCAGTGCTTGATGATTTGAATAGACTCGGAAGCGAGATTTAACGCAGTACTGTATGCAGTACTTTCTGAACGCTGAGAAGTAATGCAGGCACCGTAATCATGTGTCATAGTGGTCCGAGGCGGAAATTTTTTCACTGAACTTTACAGTCATGGTTCGTACATTCACAAATCGCAACACATTGGCTTTTACTAATAATAGGCAGAGGAGAAGCAAGCGAACTGGAAAACTGGAACTGTGCAAACATTAATGGAAAGCCTCCGTTGCTTCCGAACGTATTTGTCATCTCGACGAATTCACTCAAAAAAGAAAAAAAAAACTACAGAATCTTGGCAATTGAAGAGCGATTGATATCAATATAAAAAAGAGATGAACAATCGTGTGAACAACATACAATAGTGAGATGTTAGACATTTCTGTATGCAAAGATGTTTTCACATGATTGAGCTTACAGAAGGTTGATATCAAATCTATATTCGGCTAACGTTTCCAACGTCTTCGCCTTTTTCATAGACAAGGGTCGAGTCGATCGTTCTTTCCTGGTGGTTCATAGTTGCAGTAAGACTCCCGATTTCCTCGGAGTGCTGCTCGAGTGAAGTTACCTCACTCTATGATGTCGTCTTGTACAGGATGCTTAATTTTTGTTAGCGATTGCCGAGTGATAATAGTTGCTTTTCAAGCCGATAATCTATCTTGCAGCAGTTGGCATAAGCACGATTAACACATGGAGCAACCAGAATGTCCTAAAAAGTGATTTTGATTGAACATCGTTAGAAATAATCAATTTTTTCGCGTGAATGAGCTTACACGGGGTTGGTATAAAAACCTTCATTGACTTACGTTTCGACATTTTCGTCTACAATCGAAACGTCAGCCGAATAGAGGCTTTGATCCTCATTTCTTGACGAGGTTTAGTAAAAGTCTTTTTCGGAGATTATTGATTTGGGTGTATTCCTCTGAAGATTGCTAATAAGGTTTGTCTCAAAAAATTGCTATAATGTCAACAAACTTATGAGAAATGACGAAGCTTTCTACGTTGACAAATCGTTGGTGAATGCACCATGCATTCGACTTCATTAAGCATCATTAGAGGTTAATGAAGGCTTATGTGATCTATACAGAGATTGCGGTGACCTACGGACGTATCAACTAATCAGTGCGTTTAATTTTTGTAAAAATCTACTATCAAATCGCCTGACTCCGGAGGGATGAACGGCTCTTGGCGAACCTGGAACGCGCAATCGAAGCTACGTCCAAGTATATACGGTAGAGGTACCTCTGAAGACTGTGCTGATGAGCAGACAATTTCCACTGGATGGGTCAGCTATGCCAAGCGAAGAGGTGGTGAGGAACGAAAAGACGAAAAGATGCGAACGTGAGTCAGAAACGATTCAAGCATTCCCATATGATGACCATCAACAAGATGGGCGGAAATATTTCTGGCTCGCACGCTAACCAGCTGTATTGGCTGTTGCGAACGATTTATGAATCACTAGCGGACATTCGTTTACAATGATGTCGCCATGCCCATAAGGCAACCATTAACATGGGTGACCTGATCGTGATGGAACAAAATTTATAAAAAGTATGCTGATGATAGCAAGACCAGTGGAAATAGCTAATCTATTTAGCGCCGCCATTTAGAATATAAATATGGTTTTGGACGAGTTTTTAATTTCTTAACACCTCCAGAAAGTGGGGGCGTTGGCTGCCTATAATGGAAATTCAATAAAATGCAGTCACCATAAATGCATCGCCGTAGGGGTTTACGCGACCCTACTCAAGAATTGACATGAGAAAATCACGTCCAAGAACTAAAGTCGTACACTGACTGTGGTTGTATGCTAAACTACGATGATGATGACTGATAAATGAAGTAAAAATAGAAGTTGTTGATGTAAATCATCACCATACTTCACCTAATGATTTAAAAAGCTGGAAGATATAACATTTAACGGGAAGAACTACTTTACTGTTAGGAACGGTTCCATAAAAAAAAGTCTCTTTCCAGAGGCTGGAAAATATAGAATTTAACAAGGATAACTACTTTACTGTAAGGAACGTTTCCATAAAAAAAGAAAGTCCCTTTCCAGAGGAATGCAAAGTTTCCAAGGCTAAATTTTTCGTGACGTTTTTTCAAAGGAATCTCAATAGCCATTCAATCGACTGTTTTCTTAAACCTCGCTATACACACTGAGTATAGTCAAAGAGAATGTTTTCAGTCTTTAGATTGATATTTCAGTGGCTTGCATACGTTTCGGCAGTCTCAGCAAGGGTGACTGATGGAGCAAATGGTTTTGCCGAGGCGAGCAAACTTACGAAACATTCGTAAGCCACTGACACATCACCCTCAAAAACCTTCCGAAAATTCCCTCAGACTATGATGAACCTCAGTAGCTTTGATCGTTCACTGAAAAATATCTTTAGACGTCTATTTTTAAATTGTGCACTTGCGAACATTGACTACGTCAAATGTGTCATTTGTGCCAGTCACCTGTACACACACACCATGAGGTCACAAGTCCGCGTAATGTTGTTTCGCTTCCATAACATTTCTGCCATCAATCAATCATCTGATCTCATTCATTCATCAATCAGCTAATTAATCTATCAATTTTGCCCATTCATTACGTCTGCAACTTCTACTTCTGTTTTACATTAAGTGAAACGAGTGAATATCAACAAAGTCGTATCCATGTCCCGAACGGCCCACATGTCATATGCAAACCTCATTCCATGACCGAATATGGAAAGTATCTAACAATAGTCTGAGAGAATGTTTTCAGTAGTGCAGTAAGGCGTCGGTGTTGCAAAGGTTCCTCCACACGTAACCCCGCATATGGTGAGATCTGGGTTCGAATCCCAGCTGACGCAAATATTTCGACCACTCTACATTATTGGATTCATCTAACAATATCCGTATAAAGAAGTTCATGAATTCGCCTTCGACTGTTTATATAGACCTCGATCAAAAAGCAATATCAACTTGATAATACGATAACATGTCTTGAGCCTTTTCATGAGTTTTAATATGGCACCTGCATAGTACTAGACAGACCCATTTCGCCTTTTCAAGCTCATCTAGTACGGTGCCTTTCGGTTCAGGCGACCCCTTGCAGGGGGAATTACCCCTACGTGGAAAAAGCTAGTCTAACAACTATCTAGTACTGTATATGTGCCACACTTAGACTCCAAAGAAAAGGCGCAAAACATGTTGTCAGGCTATCAGATTCTCACTGTTTTTGAGTGAGGTCTATGCAAACAGTCGAAAGTAAAGGTAAAATTTATTCTACCCGTTACAGGCGCTCGACTGTGGTCACTGTAATGCCGGGGGATTGTGTCACTCGACGCGCGGTGAATCAAGTAACTCGGCGTTGGTTCCTTTATAAGTAAGGGTATATCTTCCTGCTAGGAATCGGCTGAATCGAAAAGCACCGTACCACTGATGAGCTTGGCAAAGCGAAACAGGCCTCTCCAGTGCTGTCTAAGTGTAATATTAGGCCTCATGGAAGGCTCAAAAACACGTTATTATATGATTAGAACAAGTTCACTACTTTGATGTTAGTGAAGATGAAGCAGGTAAAGGTTGTTTTGTTGAGGGTTTGTGTACTCACAAGAGCCACAACTTTTTGTTTTATTCAGGAATATTACATGAGGTTCATTGTTAACGATGATTCCGAACTGGCACCTCCATGTACTGGTCAGAGTTAGCTCTACATTTCCGTCCAAAATAGAAAAGGAGTTTATTTGTTAAAGGGCAACTTGAATCGTATCCTATGTACTTTTCAATCACTTGTTTGCACTACATGCTTGGATGAATCGATGTGTAGAATACAATCCGTAAACACACCCCCGCAAAAGAATAAAGAGCATGATTTCAATGTGAATCACCTAATCCAGCATAACCTCGTGACTCAATCCATCCCGTTACTCTCACCACTGCCCCGGAATCGGAGTGGATGTGCGTGGTATTTCTCAAACAAACCAAACACCGAATTTTTGACTACGGAAGAATAAAGTGTGGGCTTGACTATGAGGAAGGGGAGAAGTCAAAGCAGACACCACACGAACATTGTAAGGCACCTCTGAGCACGTCCCTTCTGGCGTGAAGTTTCAGTCAAATAAAATGACCAATTATTTTCGTGCAATATAATTTTGCAAATACATTATTAGATGGGAAGTACCTATACCATGGAAAATATAATTAAGTGCATGGAAATTACCACTTACCAATAATTTAGTCCTAAAAATAGCATGGAAAATACCAATTACCAATGATGTAGTTCTAAGAAAAGCATATTTTTTTTACAATAGCTGAATAATACATGAGTTAGAAGTGTATAAATTTTGCTCGATAAACTACCTTACTGCGGGAAGTCAGTAATTATATGAGCGTTAAAACAAATATTTGATAAATCTCTTTCTTTTTCTTTGGAAAATTATAATTCCCCGGTATGCTCAGCAAGCAGAGTTGGAGACACTCAGATGGAGAAGTATACGGCAAGAAGATTATTTATTATTAATTAATATTGAAAGGCAAAACAGTTCTGGGTAAGGAACATACCTACTGAGTAGAGTAGAAAAATTATCAAGAGTAGCTAGTTTTCGTAGAGGAAAGTACAGCACGATTCTAAGTATGGAAGTGAGGGAGGCGAGCCGCTAAAGCTATTCTAAAGATGCCGAAGCAGTAACTGATAGAAATAACGTTCAAAAGTGATATCAGATCTAACAAAGTTATCGAAGAGATGGTGACGCTACCAAGAAAAACAGTTAACAGTGTGATCAGGATGAAGTCCCTACAGATAAGTGAATAATACCGAAGTTTCACCCGTGATGGCGTGTATGGTCAGCTACCTGTTAACTTTTTTAGTCGTCAGTGACACTAAACGATTAACTACTCGATGGATAGAAAGGATAAAACTCTGGGCTTTGAAGCCTTTGGGCCTCTGGACTCCCATAGGAAAGGCGTCATGTACTCAACTCCATTTGTAGTGCCTCAGAGATTATTGATTGAAACTTTAGCCTATAAAGCGATTTTCAGGGAAATGCCGATATGACAAGACAGTGTCTTCTAAGTTGTCCCGGACAATTATTACATGAAGGGATGGTGCACACTTGTTGCCCAAGGTGCGAGATCGAACTTGCGTCTGTTGGTATTTCACTTTTCAAACACTGCGCTACACGCGCTCCTAAAAAAGGTACTACGGTAGAAAACATCTGGAGCACAAAAGACTGAAGCTATGGAACGATGAAACGATTGGAGTCAATGATATCTAGACTGAAAACAGTATCACACTTGAACACCGAAAAATAAGTGTAAAAATGGCTGCATCAAAACTGCTGATGAAACATGTGGAAAAAAGCCAAGACATCTTTTCTGTAACATCAAGACATATAGAACAAATTGTGGAAACGGTTTTTTTCTTTTTTTTTGCGTTGAATGTACCAATTTTAGTTAAGTATATATATCAGATGCCGCTAAGGTAAGTACGCAACTAATCAGGACTTCTCGAAAATATCTTAATAGTTAGTCAGATAAGTATTTCTCGATGAGTAGTGCTCTTGAAAGTTTATTTGTAGCCACTGTTTTGTTAATTATAATCGCTTGCGCCCCCGTTCCATCAGCTATTCTTGACTAACACCCCTTCAACGCCAAAATAGCCACCATGACGTTATCCTGCAACCGGAGGTATAGCGGAGTTCATGTTCATCTACTCAGAACAATGTTAGCTAAGATAATGCGACCTACTTAGTAGGGAGATTCGTTTAGGATTAAATTTATGTCAGAAATCAATACAGCTTTTGTGCTTTACATCAACGCCGATGATTCTCGTTTGTGGACCATCAGAATCCTATTATCATGAGTAGTTTACGACTCAAGAAAAGCCAAAACTTTGCTTATAAAATGCATATCAGTAAACTGAAACTAATAAATTTAAGAGCTCGGAAAAGCGATCAATACCAACTAGCCGATATATAACATTACATGTAGTGAATCAAAATGATTAGAATATCTAAACCCACAAAAAGTAAGTAAAAAGTGGAAAAGTCGGATACTGAAAAGCGATTTCCTCATTTCCAACAAGTCTTTTAAAGCAGTAGAATATTTTTTTATTTTCAGCAAAAATAAAAGTTTTCAAGCTGGCATTTTAGCTAATTCCTCTGTCACATTACAAACATTTGAACTAATTGAATGGATACTGAAATCAAGTGTACTATTTCTTTATAATGAATCAAAAATTGACAAAAAGGGCACAAAATTGAACGAAAAAATAACGAAGAACTCAAACTGAAATTGAAGCAAAAGTGTGAATCCTCAAAATCGATTTTCGTTGTTGTTGTGAATGATGGAAAAATTCAATTGAAAAATTGTACCCACATAGAATTTATGGTCTTGAAAAGAGAAAAAGACAGAGGGAGGTTTAGAGAGGGATAGAAAATGAGGGATATGGAAAAACAGCGAGAATGGAAAGATGTAAAGAAGGTAAAAAAGGAGAACAAAGCGGAAACAAGCTGTCACTAATATAGAACTACCCACCCACTTAACGCGTATGGTGATCAAGGGAGGAAAAACAATCGTCAGACTCAAAATCGCAACAAGCGTTTAATTTCACCAGATATTTTTCCAAGCAAAATTTATGGAAAAATAATTTCTCATTCGAATTTCTGAAAAATATGCACAGTTTTCCATCTTGAAAAAGAAAAGACTGATTTTTCTTTCCATCTCACTGATTATCCAGTACGTAGTGTTACTACGATTTCTTTGAAGAACAAAAATAATGCTATACTTTTTAGTTTGTACTTATACTTTATACTTTTTAGAAAAAATCAGCTAAAGAGCAATCGAGTGTGAAACACTGCAAGTTCAGTGATATTTTCACTTGACATACAGTGTAAATCGTTCGCCTTCGATACCTCTCTGTAGGGAGAGACGCTGCCGAGGGGATTGGCTATTAAAAAGATTGAAAGACGACGGGTTCTGCCCAACTGACGAAACTACTGTAAGGTCGAAACACGTGTATCGGGCTATACAAGAGCCCATACCAGACCACATCACATATTGGCTCAAATAATAATGACGAGATCTATTGAAATTTGAGCGTGGTCTTAATATAACACTCAAATCAAAGGTATAATACTTTTTGAATTCCAATCGGAAACCGCTTCTTCTCAATCAAAAAATCCAATTACGAAACAATGTTCCCGAAATAGCTATCATATCTGGTAAAATTGTCGTTATGAGAAGTTTAAGAAGAAAAAAAAGCGAGTTGACTCCACCGTCTACTCATAAAAAAATCTTCATGGTTCTATTTGTTATGATCATAACTTTAACAGTCTATCAAAATATATAGATGAAAGCACTGAAAAAGCTCTCGACGTTGATGAGTCCCCGATGAATGCGCCATGCATTCGATTTTATCAAGCATCTTCTGGGACTGAATGCAAATCTGGTTTTTACAGTAGCTCGTGGTGACCCCGCCCATGTATCAAGTCAGTGTTGTGATACTCCAAACAAATCTGGCACCGATTCACCGACTCCGGAGGATAAAAGTCGGAATGAACCAATGATTATGTGAGTGTCACAAAGAACTTCTACCACTCCGCCGTACACATACATGTATAAATTAATATATTACACTGAGTTTTATAGACTGCTTTAGAACATAGCGATGAGATACTTATATGGGTGCCCATTAAGGAATAATTCAAGCGTTTTATATATATAACGCCGAAATTCTTCTGATTGTCAATAACGATGCCAGCATTTCAAATTTCTCTTAAAAAAATCACAGCGAACATTTAGACCAATGAGATGAGAATTCTTCCTTTTCTTTCAAGCGTGATAATGCTATGAATCATCATCTTCCGATGGAAGACAATTTTTCTGATCATAAATAACACGGCAGTGATTCATACGGTGCAAAATTTTCTCGTCTCAAACACAAAATAAGAATCCGAATAAGTTTACACTTTTCGACTCTGTGAAAATCGTTGATCGATGCGCATGTTCAACGCAAGATTTTCATTCTTTTGTACAGATAATCTTTAGCATTAAAGTAGTTTTTGGAATGCTCCGTGGCCGAGTGGTTCTGATGCTCGTAGCGGTGCGCGTGGGGCCAATCTTCAGCCCCTAAAACTCTCAGGCAATCACCAACTAAAGAGCGCTTTCCAGGCTATTCTCAAGAATGCAAAGAGACATGCTCAACCTGTATTCTACGCTGTTCAATAAAAAGACGAAAAAACGAATTGAATAATTGAAGTGCTGGTTTTCGCGCAATAAGAAACATTGTGAAGATGAATTAAATAAAGTACCGATGTATTAAGGTATAGAAGATTTATTCAAGAGAAGGCTTTATTTAAGAGAAGAACACCAAGAATGATAGCAATCAACGGCTTCGGTGATGTAGTGGGAGCACCGCCTCCGGTAAGGACGAAACACGAGTTCAATTCGTGATTGAGATTTCGAGGATTTGCACTTCACTCAGCATTCTTGTATTCACAATTATAACGTTATAACACTGTTATAAAAACATAAAACAAAGAATTTCTAAAGTTCATATAGAGTTGCTTCCAGGAAAAAAGAACAACAAATTCCATCCCTCATGTTTTTTCCGTTCCAGGGTGACAACGAAAGAAAAGAAGAGCTGATGGTTGTTCAACTATACGTTCATTATGCGTCCTTTTCACTTGGATTTTCAGAATCTTGAAGACGTATAGCAGACATTTACACTCAAATGCAAACATTTTTACTTCGTTTTATCAGCATATATGTGGAATTCATGGCAGATAAGGAAAGAGGATTTTAGTCACCTAACAGAGTCAATCAAGTCGAAAAAGAGCTCGTCATTTCTTTCCGGAAATCTAAAGAGAGCAGTTCGATGATTTCGCTCTGCCTTTGAAAGAAAATTGGTCGCAAGAAAGAGTTATCTCCTATTCATACCAACCAAATTCATACAAATTAGACTTAGGAGATGATAATCCGAGAACATTTTTAAGCGTCTATTCTAAGAATTCGTGGAAAAAATATGCTCTTCAGAGACTAAAAATTTACCATTAGTACTTCGCATACTTGATATCCGCATGTATAAGTAAGTTGGGTGAGAACTGATAAAAGGAGATAAAAGTTAAAGTATTCATGGATGTTTTGTGGTACTTAGCTTCCAAGAATTTGCTACGAACTACGTTTTCTGCTCTTCACCTTAACACAAGGTGAGCTTCCTGTGCACTTTATCCTTATGGTCAGATTAAGAACTTATATTTTATCAGGTCAAAATGATCGCTTTCACAACCGACGAAGACCAAGAGGTCTAAAGTAGAGGATTCTCATAACGGTACAACCATCTTGAGCATAAGGAAGGATACCCTGTCATGAAACGTTGGCGGCTTAAATCTTACGAGGGCATCACTCACTCGTTGACAATTGATTCTTCCGCTATGTGGTAGTGACAGTTATCTCATTATCCTTAGTCTTCAACGCTCACACGAGAAGAAGACTAGTACCAGTCTGTTACCATCAACCTTGGTCAGCTAATGAAATCAATTTGCATGTACGTCCTTACGATCAGCACGAAGTAATAATCCAGAGCGAAAATTTTATTGTTTACCTAAAATTTCAAAGCAGAGTTATATACTGCAAACTAATATGAAACCAGAAAACGAGTATTACGAAGTAGGAAACCGAAATCAGAGTGTAGGAATATTTCACAGCAGGACTTCTCTATGAAAATCCCTTTTGGGAGAGGAGAATTCATGGGAATTGCCTAATGGCACGACAAAAGCACGGATCGATTACTCACTTCACAATCACAGGAAGCACTCTACTTGTCTGCATACCACCATATCGAGATTTTTGTACAATGGATCCGCGTCGTCAGCACGTGAAGGCTCTATTCAGACAAACTGATAAAGGGACATAATCATTTCAAAAAAATTGAGCAAAAATTTGAATTGGACCGAAAATTCAGGCCAAAACTTTGGACTCCTCCTCAAGATCCTTCATATGATAAGAAGGATACTCTCATTAACAGAAGGTTCATATCAATCCTATCCTTAGTCGGCCAAGTCATATAAGAAGGCAAAAGACTCAAAAACCCAAACTAACTCCTTAGACGATAACGCTGCAAATAAGCCATAATCAATCGAAATAACAAAACCTGTTGTATGATGCGGAACAAATGAAGATAAAAACGAAAACGACATGCTCTTTCAATCAGGACGCTTAAAAACAGCAAATGATATGAAAGCGGAAGGATACCAGAGATGAAAAAAAATATCTCTCGTACTCAAATATTCCTAGGAAGCCACAGAACAGCTGATAGGCTCGAAAATCTATGCCATCCTGTTTAATGTGGCGATATCAGCACATCGATAGGCTACTGCAAACTCAGGCTATAGATTTCGTGGGATTCTTTCTTGATGGAAATAGATAAGATTTCAATACTCATTTCACGAAAAAAATCGTCTTTATTCAAATGTAGATTTGAATTGGATGGGCCAATATTTATGAGAAGAGGTCGACAGCCGATGGGCGATTGAAAATGGTGAGTTGGTTGCTAAGAAGATGCCGTATCCTCTAGGGAGACCACCAAAACGATGCGAAGTGATATTTTAAGAGTTTACTAGATACGAAATTGATCATCACTATAGACGAGAGCAGTGAGGGAAAGAGATGCATGGAATGTCCTGAAGCTTGTACGACACTTGGGAAGGGATGCATTGCCTAAGTATATGAGTACGCTCTACCATTTGAAAAATATAAGAATTTTTTCTACTGGAAAAATACTATAAGTAACCAGAGAGATAATTTTAGTTATTATCCAAGTCATGTATAACTTCGCCTTAAGATATGAGCATAATGAATTATTCAATTCCACTGCTGAATAGAAAGAAACGAACGGCTTGAAAAGTCCATAACAACAATAGATTGAGCTGAAAGGAAATGTTAAAGAACTCTGCGGACATCTCTTCGGCGTCGCAGCTCTTTCTACTCTAGTATGAATGATGAATGTGGGGAAGTCAGAAAAATAAAGTACTGAAGGAATCGGGGCTTTCAATTTAGTATTATAGGACAAAAACAAAGATAAGTGCACTTTAGCGAATTAGCAGAAGAAAGGAAGACTAAAAATAGGAGCTTTTCAATCTGCCGCGAAACTTTCAAGAAATATAAGTGGGCTGGATGGCTCATGAGTCCAAAGAGCAGTCACTATCCTAGAATGTCAACGATAAAATTCCAAGGCATGATAAACACAGTTCATGAAGAATTTGAGCAATAAACATGTTTTTGTGTACTCAAAAAGATTACGACCTGCTGGGTAATCCAGAAAACGTCAGCGCTAAAGTGCTTTGTTCATTTTACGATCTCTAACTATTCTCCTACAGTTATTGCAACAAACTCAACCCTCATACTCAGTCCTATAGCGTTAGTGGTTGCAGGTTTGTAGCAAAAACTAGGGCAAAAAATGGAAAAAGATCAAGAAGCATTCGTCTTTACGAAAACAAAAAAAAAACTCAAAAAATCACTATGAAGAGACTTTTGCTTCTGCTACTGTCGAGCCCATGGTGCCTCAAATAAAAGCGAGGTTTCAAAGAGCAATCAAAATCAATGAATGGAAGTATTGGGGGAGCGCAGTGGACAGTGATGCACCCTAATAGGAAGCAGTGTTTGCCCACCCTCACCAACGCACTCCTACAAGCTCAATTGTGGACACCTTAGCTCATCTGCTTCCAAAATCGTAAGAAAAATCGTCTCGACTAGCATTCTACAACATCCACGAGATGCTCAAGCAGCAGTCGAAGTAACAAGTGAGATTTCTGAGGACCATTGGGAGAATGTTAGCGAAGAAACGAGTTGAATCCAAGAAATACTGGGATTTGTGTAATATCAGTGATGACGCCTCGCGTTGAAAAATTCAATGAATTACATGGAAAAATAACAGATTTTGCTCCCATTAATGAAGAAGTGGGAGTGGTGATACACATGCTATATTACTACTTTCTTCTATGCCTATTGTCAATAGTTTGTAAAATCTTATGAACAAAATTCGAAAAGTGACAGTCAACGACTTCGGCATCCATCAAATTTCTAGAAGAACTCAGATTTTTCTCAAAATTCACTTATCAAAAAACTCAGTTTCGAACGATTTCTCTTATTTTACCAAGGTCCTTTTCATTATTCACAAATTGCTACGGAAGATCACTTTTCCAAGCACATCAAAAAATCATAATTTATTCTAATCAGTGCGACAATGAAAAAAAAATACGAAATATATTTGGAATTTTTCTGGGTGCTGTTTCTTCAAATAAGTAGGGTCATTGAATTTAACGTCACAAAGCATAATGCCTCATTAAAGCTAAAGAGAAGAGATCCCCTAAAAAACAACTAATTATCATTTGTCTAGTCAGCACCAACGCTCTTGCTGGACGGAAATGAATGAAATCACTTATTAAGAAAGTGTAAAAAAGCTAGTACATTCGAAATAAATAGAAGTCATTTAATTAATACCGAAAATACAAATGGATTTCTGCGAATTCAATCCTCAAGAAAACTGACAAAACCGATGAAAACCACTCACCACCATTGCTGGCTTCTGGTTCAGTGCTCGTAGCACGGTGAATTATCTATAATGAATAAAATCAAACAATAAATATAGGCGCAACTCTAAACGACATCAACGGGATTTGACGAATTCTGAACGAAAAGAGGAAAAAACCGAAATGAACTGAAACTATTTGGAGAGAAGCTATATGCGTAACGAAGTTTCAATAGATTTGAAGAGAATTGCTACATAACAACACGAATTCGTTAATAGTGGTTCTATCGTTCTCAAGAGAAGAGAATCAAGAAAATTCGATTAAGTTCGGATTGACATGAAATCCTTCAACGGCGGTGAAAATAGGAAAAGTGGAGGGGGTAGCGTCATGAATAAAGGACAATAAAAACTGAAAGGACGATCAAAATCAGGAAAGTTCAGATGAAATTTATTACAATCGGCGGCATCACCGTAAATTAAATGCGAGGGAAGAAAAATCAAAAATTCATGAGAAAGTTATTCAATAATGGAAATGATGGCTAATCGACCAAAACTGATTGGGAACAGACACCATCACAACAGAATCCTATACAAAGAAAATATTCGAAATAGTCACAAAGGTGTGCAAAAAGTGTTTTGTGCCGAAACAGCGTGTGAATTGAGTATAATCTTTTTCATGATTTCAAAAATGATTTTTGTATTGTGCACTGTTAGTAGTGCCATTCATAACGGTCATGATGCTAGTTCGACCCTACATCACACTTACCAAACCTCCCTTCACTCATGGATCGAAAAATGATACCAAACTTGCCTGGTACCCCAACAAAAATCTATTCGACCAGCATTCAACGACATTTTTGGAGGTGAAAATTACTATTAAATACGAGTAGCCAAGTCCACACTCTAAAATTTTGAATCATTTTGGATAATGGATCCAAAAAAACCAAACGAATGCAAAAAGCCTTGGGATTCGGGCATGAATGCCAAGGGAAGTTAATTGCTTAGAAAAAGAAAATAGGGAATTAAAGTAACACACAACAATTCCCGAAATCCTATCTAGTCCCACTAATCACTAAATGAGGAGGTATACCGGTAATTCACATAGTACCGTCCAATCACAGCGCCGTATTGTAATCAGTGTTAATTTAGTAAACAGTAATCAGCTTTGACGCGACGAACTGGTTTTCTGAGGCCCCCGTTTCTTTTTGCAGCTCAAAAAAAGATTAAGAGGATATAAGGGGTCTAATAAGTGGTTTTAGAAACACACAAATACCTCCCTTACAAAACAATAGCGTACTTATCCAATGAAATGGTTTGAAGGCATTTAACCGTGCCGAATTGAGGTGAAGTGGATGGCACTTTTTGACTCACACATGTTTTCATTATGTATTGGAGACGTTTTTGAACAATCCCTTTTAGGCTTCCCAGCTAGGTCTCAATGTGTCACTTGTATCACTTGTCGTCCTGTTGATAGTCAAGTGGCTCAAGCGAGCACACTAACACTTCCATTTTCCCCATCGCGTGCAAGAGTAACCCAGCAGGATCTCCTCGCTGTAGAGAATCGTTGAGAATCATATCATTCTTCTAAACTTTTCGTGAGAAATCGGACCATCGGGTCAGTGGCCTTCTTGTAAAGTGCTTGATATCCCGAGTAATCTAGTCGGTCTCAATGATGACCAATGAATATGCAAGATAAAATCCTGCTACCTGTAAGCAGCCATGTAGGGATATTGAATGAGTATAATCTTCTGTGGGCAGATTAGGTGATTGTGTCTCAGCAGAGACAGACAGGGATTATTTATTTACAATTCAATACCAGCCCATTATTATCTTATGATTCGCATTTTTCAAGTCTTTTAAAAGTCTTTGTATGGTCGCATATACACCCAATGACCTGTACTATGCTACCAATGAAGTTTAATATATGGAACATATCTGAGAAAGCCATTAAAACTGGAGACTTTTCTCCTATGTTACATGGTACCTAGATAAATGTCATATTATTGAACGGTCTTCACATAATGTGTAAATCCAAACACTTCTTTCATTGGATTCGTTTCCTCGCATCGATTATCCACAAAGGTCTTCATCTAATTTGTGCGTGAGTTCGCCATCTGCTGAGAGTTTCACATTTTTCATGAATGTCTTTAAACATTGGTCAAAATGTCCTTCCTTTTCACATTGACCACTTTCACCTTGTTTTCTTGACAGATAAGTAAGAATTTTACGATCAGGCATTATACTGGTCATTGTTGTTTCCTTCGAAAACAATATATTTAGTGTTCGAAAAAACCAGTTTCAATTTATGAGTAACGATCAATAGAAATCTTTTGAAGAATATTCTATCTCTGATGTCATTATGCTACGTCACTTAAAAAGCAAAAATCGTATGAAAAAATCAAGTTTGCTCAGATATTTGGTGCATCTGATTAGTGATTGTAAGGGCAACAAACGCTGAGGTCTGACAGCAATGAAATTAGAGTCTAGAAATTCCACGCACTTCATTTTCTACGTGAATAACATCTAGCTGGAGACTTTTCTGTAAGTGAACGGTTTTTGGAAATTTGGAAAATCCGAATAATATTATAATAAAAGCAAAGACATTCTTACCCCTAGTTCGGACAGACCAGATCCTTCAATTTTACTCGTCTACTTACTTCTCTTCCCATTATCATTACAATTACAATTATTTTATTTCAAAAGATGCAATCCTCTCCAACTTTCCATATTTCTTGTTGAAATTGAAAGGGACACGCGATGATGGCTGGAGAATTTTTGAAGAAGAATAATTATTTATGAAGTATAAATTATCTAGTGTGCACGCCAATAGGATATAAATATATATGCTGCGTCATCACGAAAAACGGAGAAAGTTCAACTCATTATTTTGAAGCAGATCGAGCCCTTGATAGGGAAGCGTGATAGAACAGAATGGGAGGCCCGTCATGACAGTCACTATAATAAAGTCTAAAGGCGAATCCATGGTAACGCTTAATTCAAGGGAACCTCCTCTTGATGTTAAACGTGGGAATCTCACAGTGTATTTCTTTCCATGGTGAAATTAATCCACCACATTATCATTCTTTCCTCAGTTTTTTCTCCTAAGCGATCTTCCCCTATCGCCAGCATTGATGTTCAAAGAAATTTCGGCAACAACAAGATTTCTGGAGATTTCTTCAGTCGAGCAAGAACAAAAAATGTTCGGAAGGGAGTGAAGGCTAGAAGGTTCGTGAAAAGAAAAGAGTTGTGCCTCAAAAACTATCGTCAACTGAAATTTTCTCACAATTCTGTTGACTATGAGCAGAATTCATTGCCCAGTTCATCGATGATGACTGACATAGACACATGTCTTTGCGAATAATAGCCTATAGAAAGGATAGCGGCGGCACATCTTGACTATGCTCGTAGCAAGAGTGATGCTTGCTTATGTATGCTTCAAAAAACCACGCTAATGAGAAGTGCAATTGTCTTTCTCTTTTGTTCAAGCACGACAATTAATTATCTCTGAATACTCCAACTATAAATAAGTAGAGCAGGATGTCAACATGATGAACGACCTACACATGTGGGAAGATGACAGAATGTTGCTCGAAGAGCTTGCATCAACATCTAAGAATGGAAAAGAAACAACACGTCCGTCACTCTGACTTTACAATTTCTAACGTCCACTTCGTGATAGGCTAATTTTTATAAGAAAAAAATTCTTTTTTGATATTGGTGGTATCGACTTACCTTGGAATTTTGGAATAAGTCTAATGTTTAAGCATTTCAAAGTGATCACCATAGGCATTCATCAAACTTTGTGAAACGCAAAGAGCTTTCGCTAGAAAAATCCGACATCAGTTTGCCGATTTCAGACGGAGTTGTTCGCGTACGGGTTGAGTCGAACACCACTCGTGGGTATATTTCGCAGTGTGTCTCCCTAATTCTAAGCTTAATCTGGACGCCAATTAAGAGGGACAAGAGTTTGTTGAGTGCTGTCGAATCAACTATTACGTAGAGGATGATGTCTCATGTTTTCCAAAGTACTTATGCGAAAGAGGAATCTTCACCAATGCCGGCGATCAAAAATCAGAGATGCATGCCATCGCATACATCAAGATGTTGAAAATCAGGTGTCCAGGAGTCATGTGATTCATCTCAATCGAAACCTCTAAAATTTAACAATCAGGGATTTCACTCTAAGAAATGTTATTCGTAAGACAAACGATCGTCGATCTCCGAGTCCGTTCTTCTTCATGATGCCCACTAACGAACCATAAAGTTTCTCGCGAGCAAAAACATTCTAGAAAGGTCAAACAACTCAGAGGAATGGAACAATGACGACTAAAGAGCATCCGTACTGGTTTTCCCCGGGACGAAGGAGAGTATAGTCAATGATTTCGTAAGCTCGTAACTCAGCAAAATTCTAAATAATCGGGAAAATTCATTTGAATTACGGTACTTTTTGTAGTGAGAAGAGATGAAAATAAGAATAGGGCAAAAGAGTACTAATCCATTCTATGTAATTGTTATTCCTTATTTTGTATTTCTCGTATAAGACTACAAAACTTGCATCGCGAAAAACTAGATTTTTGCTTTTCGCAACTTCTTTTCTAAATAACGCATGATACTCCCAAGGCTTCTATGACCTACGCAAATCGATCAAATATCGATCAAACAGATATTTGCAGACGTTGCAACTGTTTGGTATAAACAACCTAATTTTCGAAAGGACTTCACCTTTGGATAATCGATTAAGCCAGAAATGCTCTCACATATTGATTAGTCCCTGAGTTTTGTAATGTGAAATAGTTTTTTCTCCCTTTTATTAGATACACATTGAAAATTTGTTTCCAGAATATTTTCGCTAATCGATAGATTCAGAAACTCATAGCCTATTCAAGTATGTCTCGGAAAATTCGACATTCAACTTTTCTATTCCGACAATAGAAACCTTTTTATGCAGGGCATTGCTAAGAAATTGCTACAAAGTGCTCATCATCAACTATTCCACTTAGCAAGTGAACTATCAAATATACATAAATAATCCTTAGAGCGAAGAAAAACTTTTCGCAAAAAATTTCTAATTTTCGGATAATCGTCTTGGACCTTTCCACTCATATGCAAAGTAAATCCGCTGCCGATCTAATAACGACGAAAAGATACATAAAAAAAAAGAAAAAGACGAGAAAATTCTGTGAAAATAAATAAAACTATGATCAAATGAAACTAAATGAAAAAAGGAGGAATAAACCATTATATAAAATGACAAAAAAGTTTAAGCATGAATAACATAAAAAAGGAACATCAGAAAAATACACAAACGCTATCAATAGGTATCGATTAAACTAACTAATAAGCAATTAACGCGAATAGTTGAACCTGTACTTGCATCATTCCATAACATACAGACAATTTGCAAGTTATTGCAACTTTTATAAGATAGATGAATCCAATAAATAATCAAATAACATTAATAAATAAATAAACAAATAATAGTGATTTGCTTGGAAGTAACGGAAATAATTTTCGATTGATAACAAATAAATGTGATCGCATTTTGTCCGACATCTCAGCAAGCGTAGACAGCTGCTCTCGGAGTGGGAGGCCTACCTGTCACTTACAGCCGAAGGCGCTTCTCAAGCACATCACTAGCTGAGCATCCCTCAACCTCCTCATTCACTCACTACTCCCTTCACTATTCCAATCACCCACACTCAGCTAAGTCCGATAGACAACGTCTATCATCACACGAACAAACAAACAGAATTTTACTAATTGAATTACTAACCGTACAGCAAAGACTTGAGGCTAAGTATGGCGTGATGGTTGGAAGTATCCTATAACAGGCATATAATTATTGGTTCCTTTACGAATACCCGTCAAACCAAGTCGTGCATCTGATTCTTATAGGTCATTGCATAATTGGCTTATCCTTGAAAGACTAATGAACCCTAAACGCTTTATCCTTCATAAAATACGTTTTTACCGAAGGCCTCAAAAAGGGCCGAGATAACGGAAAAGTACCGTTTTTTCTGGTTACACTTGACATTGTGGCATTCTGTGAAATTCGTTCAGTGAATGAATTAGAGATGTATGCGATAATAAAATAATACCAATATTTGGAGTAATGGGGCAAATGCCAGGAGTTCAATGGTGAGATATGCCACGCAGCACTGATACATCGTCCATAAGTTTGAATTTGGGCCACAAGACAATCAAGGTCACCACCCTCAAAGCGAAAAGTTATACCATACTTGTCGGGGAAACTCCTTCCAGATTATATAGAATAGCAACTGCTTGTGGTAATAAGCTGGGAATGCTTCATCAACCCAAGGTTTTCGTAAAAAATCAACTCAAACGGCGCTCAAGCGCATGCATGAGGATGGAGAAAATTTTTAGCAAGCAGCGAAATCAATTCACAAATCTGCAGCCCTTCACGGATGACCGATGCAAGACAATGAGAATGGTCCATGTAAACCCATAAGCAGGCGAGAAAGTATCTGGAATGCAGCAAAGCCGAGAAACTTGCTGAGAAATTTGTTTAAAAGAGATTTTTTCAAAGAATTATCGAATAGGTGACATTAACTTGAGACGATTTTAATTGGTTTAAAAAGGTTAGAAAAAAGAAAGAATAGCAAAAAACACGTGATACCACAGCGTTTTATTAAGTAACACTAAGTAAGGATGGTGTCCAATTTTCTATATAATGCACATGAGTAATAATCATTCTTCACATCAGCATCGAAAAAGTCTATAGAGATTTGAAGATCAAAGCATTCACTATGAAAAAAATCACGTTAGTGTCATTAAACTGACTAAATCTCTCAACTACAGTATTAACGAAATTTGTAAGAAACTGTTGTTTTTACAATGTTTATTGAGGTCTATGAATTACGAGATAATTTCATCCAATCACATGACTGTGGGTAGCGCAGTGGGTAATGCATGCGCAGCATAGAACGCACTTGGTACTTGCTCGACACCGCCGCTGAGCTAACCAAGCCTTCCATCTCCCGGAACTCGGTAAATAGGCACTAGACATACCTGAGAAGATGACAGCATGGACTGCATACATTCAGGTCAGCTTGAGTCACTGCATAGTTCAAATATCTATATAATCACCTCTACATCTGATGGAAGCGAATGAATGGTGCATCTCTCTGAGACTGACAAATATCAAACTCTTGATCCTGCCTCCTTCTCGTTATATGATAACAGCAATAAAAAACAAAAAAAAAACGTTCTGGATTCTAAAGGGCCCAGTTTGTTAAAATCCGCGAAACCGTGAAAACAGATAGAAATATCAAACGAAACTCCTGCATTAGATGGCATTTTCACCTAGTCAAGGATTAAGCTAGTAAGGAATTATCGTCGTCATGGAAAAAAAAACTAGTCAGGCGGCAGATTTGCCGCCAATCCACAGCAGCCAGCTACAACTTGTGATAATGAAGAGCTTGTTATGCTTCTAGATTACCGGAGAGATCCATCAAAAAATTAAAGATAAAAACTTGTTCAGTTTGCGGCATTAATGTTAAAATTCCCTTCGAGACCGCCTAACCCATAAAAAGTATGTCCATCAAAATTTCAAGCATCTATGTAAGTTAAATCAAGTCATTCTGCACTTTTCATTAAAATTTATTACTCTAATGTCTGTGTGTTTCTAATCGAGTTTTTGTGCCCTTTTCAATAATTACTTTCCCTACTAGCACAGATTTATAGGAACTACACTTAATTATTTCTTTACAAAGTTATTGCCAGAATCTAGTTATAACAGGTGATCAGTGGGGCAGTGGATCAACGCGGCTCACATTGAAGATTTCTTCACCATAACAGGGTGATATACGTAGGAGTGAGCGCAAGTAGCGCAGTGCAGTGATTGACGTCGACCGCAGTGTACATGTGGTGATTGGTTTATTCAATATCTATGTGCAATTTCAACCTTTTCGGAACATCGTGCTTTCCGCTTTTCTAAGTTCTAGTAATCATTCAATAGCCTAAATCTCGACAATTTCAATTCTGTGCTTAGTTTTTGAAAAAAAAAAACCCCTTTACTGCGCTGTGGCAGTAGAAACAAGACTATTTTTTACACTCGGCGCGTTTCTTTGCTTACTCGTTTGATTCATCTGGAATTTCTTCTCCGGTTCGTAATCCTAGATTTATTTTATTGTTCTATAGGAGAAATTTTGTGCTACTGTTCTGTTGGGTTAGAATTTTCACTTTAATTTCACGTTACCAATTGAACCGCTACTAGACCAAAACCTAAGTCTAAACAACCTAAGTGCGTGCACGAAAACTTATGGACGTATAGATGAAGTTTTGGATTATTAGAGTCATATATTTTATTTGAAGTTTTTCAAAGCGGAGAAAAAACCCAGATTCAATGTCAAAAATCGCATGCCACGTGTGAATTACGCTGTGCACTGAACCAACCGCACGATCGATACACAGCCACTCACACACCTAAGCCGACAAGAAATGCGCGCCAAGTGCGAAACCCAATCTTCCTGTGGCTACTACAGCGCACAAAGAACCATTTCAAAACCAAGTACACCATTCAAATTGCCGATATTTGAGTCATCGAATAATTACTGAAAGTTCAGGGAAAAGCTCTGTCCAGTTAAAAGCGTGTCGATGTGTAACATAATTTCATTATTGTTGCTATAGCGCACAAAGGCCTTTTTAGAAATAAAGTATAAAAAATAAAAGTACAGTAAAGTATAGTAGAAAAAAAGTATAGTAAATTATGAAGTATACACAAAAACACACACAAACATACACACACACACACCACACACGCACACATATATATATGCTTCCAAGTTAACTGAAGAATTCATCACAGTTCAGTGTAGTCCGCTAATCCTTTCTTAGGTCGTCATCCAATTAGTCGGCGGCACTAATTGCCGGAGGGAGATGCCTCACCTTGTCACTTGGTTTCTTTCAACACTGCAGTGAATCCTAACATTAACTCACTGGCCTTGAGCACAGATATTCAACTTCATCTCAGTTCTAGCAATGTTGTTGACCGAATTAACCGTTCAACCCAGAGAGAAACCCAATTCAGTGAGAGAGAAACCCAATTCAGTGAGGAACTGAAGGAGTGGAATTATTTAATCTTTATAAAATTGAGCGCAGTTGTACGGATTTCTTGAGAAATGAGAGAAGATATGGCTTTCCATGCCTATTTTTAGCAGCGTGATATTATCAGCACACAGATAGTCGTATATCCGATTAACATCTGGAAAGCATCTGCATCTATTTAGCAGCTTATGAATTTTTTCGTTATTCTCATAAACATACTTGAACGTTGCTGAAAGAAATACTTTCTCATCCAAATCTAGCAAAAACACACTTTGACGGTGAGCGCACCTGCTGTGACTTGAAAGCTATATATGAATTTCATGAGTCAAAAACCCTTCTTACGTTTAGAGGTGAACAAATTTGTTGGTAGATTTTTACTACTATCTGTCAGTGAATGCATACAGTTCAACGTTTGAACGGACTTTTCATTTTACTGATTTCTAATAAGGAGCAAGATCATTTGATTTCTATGGAAAAAAGACTTGAAAATTCCAGTAGAAATTATTGAAGTCAGATGCTTACCTGAAAGTAATTTAGATAGTCTGCCATCAGGAGATCGTTTTCCGGCACTTCTTTTGTACTCACATCCTCATCTTTCACAAAATCAAATACAGCAAACTTTGGTTATCTTTACGGATGTCGACGCAAGGCAACAAAACGGTTGAAAAAGGTCACGGACGAATGCAGGTTTACTGAGAATCAAGAAATCACCCTAATGCCTCAATATCGACTCAAAGTTGTTCGAATAATTTCAGAATACTAATGACAAATCCATCGCTGCTTACCAATGAACCCACGTATAATCCTCAAGCAACAGTCATCACCGATGTTGAAGACCAGGACACGAATATTCACGGATACCGTATGACTGCAACAAAGTCGCACCGAATTGGAGCTCAGCATATCGGCAGTGAAAAAGACGAAAAATATGAATCATCGTCAGTCATTATCGAAATTACCGACATAGTGAGCCAGACGTAATCGATGATGAATGCAAGATTTGAATGGAAAAAACCGACACCCGAAAATGAGTTATCTAAGTATCAAAATATGGCTTACTTCCTTCACGTAACAGAACAGAATGCGGAATTAAACTCATCTCATACTCATCGAGAGCGAATATCAGCTTGCCCCTGATGCATAAATTCATGGAACCAGCTGTTTTGGCTTCCTACGACGGATTTGCGTATACTCTTGGAACAAGCTTGGTCATATTCATGCATACGTGCGTGTTGACATATATATATACATATGCACATATATATATATAATATATATATATATATATACATGACTATGTGTATATATAAACACATATATATAATATCTATGTGCATATATTATATATATATATATATATATATGATGTGTGACTACGTGTGTGTAGGGGTTGAAAAATATACTAACACACTTAGGAGTCTGACTAAAAACTAATGCTCGACACAGAATTTCGTAAGGGGTTCCCATGACAAATTCTAGTCGGCCAGTCGCAAGTTCCTTATAGTGAAATTGCCTACAGAAAACAAGGCGATGATCCCTCTGTGCCCTTTGTGTAGACAAAGTTGAAGAGCAACAGCTTTGTCACGCTATAAGGACGTTTAGGAGCTCGCCTAACGTCCTTTTATTCATTGAATAATCTACTAGTACTATTCTAATGGAATTTTCAACCAGATTTCTCCAACTAAACTTGGTAGCCATGAAAAAATGAAATGGAGAAGAATTTACCTATATGATGCAGCACAAGGGCTGAATCGAATAGTAGATAATCTGTAGGCATTTGTTTGGAATCTAATAAAGCCCAAATTTGAATTGAACTTTGACAACAATAAATCCTTAAAGAGTGCCAAGCAAATCGGCGACATAGTGCATTTATTAGAATTTTAAACATCAGCGACGTCAAAACATCGCTACGTCTAACATGTTGGTCGATTGCATAACGACAATTTGGGAGAACTCGTCCGATTTATCGTAGTCCTCCAACTTACACAACATTTTGTTGTTGTGATGTAAGTGGTTGTTGCCAGCAATTAAATCCCTCTTAAGACGAAATAACAACGATCGCCAGAAAATGATGTTTGTATAAGTGGGTAGTAATGCGAAGAAAAACAAAAAAAACACTTCTAAGTTGATGTGAAGAGTCAAGTCATTATATAAGATGGTAGTATGAAAAAGGGAGGGAACAAGAGTAATGTAAAATTGTTGGGTTCACATTTTTTTTGGTTGCTCTTAATAAATTAAAATCACTGAGAAGCCTGCAACAAGAAACTGATAACAGAGATATGACAGATACCTTCTTTATTAGCCAACGATGTGGAGTGATATGCAAAACTTTTGTATCAGTGAGGTCGGAGGCGCGTGGTCTATCCCATGCACCATCGACGCCTGTTTGGCCACCACTCTTTCTACGCCACGAAATGCGGGTTCAAGTCCCGACTGACAAAAGTGTTTTGCACAACACTCTGCATAATTGGGCGATACTATAACATCATACCATTGCTAAAAGCGGTTGAGTAAAAAGAATTCTGCTTGATCTCTAAATTTTTCTATAACTTCATTTAACTTGGTCCGTTTCACAGTCTTATGCTCACTATGCGGATCCTAGTGCTGATAGCATCCAGTTCTTTTTTCGTATTCTTCTTGAACGCGATAGAATACTGGTTCAGGACGTCTCCCTGCAATCAGTAGGAGAACCTGGCTGTGGCGTTTTATATGATGGTGTTCTTTGTTGCAGCTAAAGAGTTGAGGGGTGATCAGTTCCGCGCAGCGACGAGCATTATAATCACTCGGCCATGGCCGCCCTATGACAAATGAAGTATTGGAAAAGGGTAAAAACGGTTGTAGGTCAAACATTATGATGTTTCGAGTCGACAATGTAATGGTAAAGATATCGGTCGTCGGGAGTCTTCTTTTTGAACACTCCCCGATCAATCGAGTCTCTCTGATCTCTTCAGCATCGTAATTGGTATCGGAGTTGCACGGTATCAACTCTCTCGATTCAGTTCACAAAAGCTTTACAATAAAATTTGGAACGTCCCATCGCTTTCCTTGAAATAACTAACCTTTCAAAATTCTAGGAGGAGGACTAATATTCAAGGATGTTTATGGTTAAGGTAAAGTCCTAAACAGTAGTTGAATCCATTTACGAATCCTCTTCTTTTTGTGGATGACGAATGTGAGAGGAACAAATGGAATACGAGAATCGCTGGAGACCACCCACATAGCATGTGATGTCAAGTAGCGTAAAACTAATCAAGAAAATTTGCAGGGATCAATAATGAATTGACATTATTTCAAGAAAAAATTTCATGAATAGATGTTATTTAAAGAAAAAGGTGTTTATAAAAGCAATTAGTTTGTGCCGAGAAATACTGAGCTCATAAGGGAATTTTGTGCTAAGTGAAACATTTTGTCAAGGAAAATGTCACATTTTTGCATTGTCATTAAGAGAAAAGTTATGAAAGAAAGAAAGTGAATCGAAACAAGTGTAATTTATATAAGAAGCTCAGAAATATATTCATGAATGACAAGATTATTTAGCCCATAAATCTCAAGGAACAACTTTCCATCAGGCTCAGTATTTATCGACACAAATTAATGTACTCTTATAAATAGTTCTTGAGAACCTGGCATACGTAATCATCAATTTTACAACGTTCCTGCGAACTTCGTCTTCCACAGAGAAACTTTCTTCTGCCGCCCACTTCAATTTAAAAAAAAAAGCTAAACAAAAGAACAAAAAATCCCTTGCATACTCTCTGGACGTGGGAGGCTTACTGGCACAGACACCGTTAAATAATACATACTATGTCGCTTGTATGAATCCGTCTTGTGACAACAAAGGCAACGTCACCCTCGTGGCTTCAGATTGGAACCAGAGTTGATGGAGAAGAACTACGTCAAGTCTAAAACCGCTTGCGAATGCCTCTGGTAAAGACCTCGGTACTACATAACACAGCTGACCAATGTCATTGAAGAATGCGCCTACTCAACCAAAATTCAACAGTATTAACAAAGAAGAGCGAAAATTTTATAGCAGTAGCTGAGCTACGGAAAGATGTGGACTTCCTCGTGGATGAAGGATGTGAGGTAATCGAATGAAAGAAATGCCATGTGAACGGATGGCGTGACTCTTTCAAGAGAAGTGCCTGGAGAGCGAAGATAATTTTGGATAAACGACGGTGTTCTTACGAACGTTAACCACCGAAAATTTTCTAGACATTCTGCTAATAGCCACTTGTATCAACTTGTCAAAGAGGATTCGTTAAGAATCGTTATTATCGAAAACTTCTGTTGAGGAAATGAGTATGCACCCGGCCTTTTCAACCGCCGTCCTTATAGAACAATGACTGACGTATCAAGTATTTTTTTATATAATAACACCATTTTACGACTATAAATGGATGAACGATTTGACGTTGGTTAGACACTGAGCGATTTCCATTGCCTATCATTTTTTTCGTGACACTGTCTAGATGACTGAGTGTAAATTTCACCTGTACAATTACGTGAGAAGCCTTTATGATGTATAAAGCTGATGTTTTATCCTCTAAGAGAAGCCTTATCGGACTTGGTTGATTGTCAAGTGGTGAGAGTTAGCAGTATTTAATTACGCTAGGAATATTACTATAAATAACCATGATTAAGTGATGGAGGAGGCAAATGATGATGGAGAAGAGAAGAACGTCACAAACTCCAGAGTGGCATCAATCACATCTAATGAAGAATCAGGAAGATAATCAAATTTTTATATCTGACCTTCAATATCAGTCATTACCATCAATTTATCTTAAAATTATACAAGAAGCCTAATATGTAATTAGAGAAAAAATCTACCGATTAGTTGACTACTCAAATACATCTACATTTTGACTTTGAATATTCGTCCAGATATATTCAACAAGCACAGTGCTTGAAGTTTTTGGAAAAAAAAACCAACGAATAAAGTAAAAATTAAACGTATGTGCCTAGATAGCTATTTCGGAACATAAAAAGCGCTTAGCAATTTATTCAGGATCCACTAGCAGTATTGAACTCGAATTGAACTTAAGAAATTGAAAACGACACAAACATGGTTTTCGATGAAATTGGTAAGTTCGAAGCGTTGAACGAAAAAAATGAGGAAGACTTTCTGCAAAATTATGTTAGTATCTTCATACTCGCCTGTTTTTCAGACCTTGCTCAAAATGATGTGATCTAAAACTGTATCTTTTCTTTGAGCCTTTCATGAGGTCTTTTTCAAAGATAACATATTATAGGATTACATATTGCCAGATTGTATTGTTTTAAGCGAGGTTTGAAAAAACAGTAAAATATGATGGTATTATCAAGAATATCAGCATTGAGAGATCGACTGTTAATCACTGCCATGTCTGATGATCATGTCACTGGACATGCACTGATATGTTATCTCTTCCATGTATGAAATAAATTTTCACTTTAAGCGCGGCAGTGTAACATGTTTGTCGGCTATTTTTTATGTAAGGTAGGTTCACCCCGAAAGGGAAAGGCCGAAATGAAAGGCACCGTGCAACTGACAAGGCTGCCCAGGCAGAAACACGTGTTTTGCACTGAACAGTTGTATATGAAAGACCTTATCAAAGGCTCAAAGAGCACATTGTCAGATTATATTAATATTTTTAGCATCTGGAAGCATCCATTATAGGATCCATTATAGGATTTCATCCATTATAGGTTTTGTTTATTGATTTTGAAAGAACGTCGGCACGAGTTTACCGGGAAAATAGGCATCGAAAAAATTGAAGGTTAAGCTTTTCATAAGCTTATAATGACTCTCTACTACTAGTTTGATAGACGTTGATGAAGTTCCCAAAAGCTTACAACCAATCCAATCAATGGGCGATTTTCATTATCTGCGCGAAAATATTTGCGGAAGAAAATTACTTAGTGAATGAAAAACTCCAAAGAAACGTATGTCGGAAACTGAGAAGATTGTTAAAGATGACAGACGTCGGAAATAATATGTCATACCATCTACATCATAAGATACGTCCTGCTGAGTCAAGCAACACGATGAGAAGTTCGCCTTCTTTGCATCTTCGTTGCCATTCAAGCGGACAATCTCAGAGATTGTGAAAATAAAAACATATTGAAGATTTAAGAGAAAAGCACAAAATTTCTAGGAAATCGGGTCAGGACTGATTGATTGTCATCGAAAAGCAGCATGAACTGGTCACAAATTATTTCAAACTGATAGAAAATAGAAGTGAATTGATATTTATGTGATTAGCTGCTGTTGGTGCAGAATCGATCATGGAAAGCTTTGGTGAAACATAGATACTAGAGAAAGAACATTCTGGATAGAATGTTAGAAAATCAAAAAGTAGGCAGCATGCCAATTTTTTGATAAAAATGGTTTGATAGTTACTCTTGCTGTAGACATTAGCAATAACTATTTTTTATATAAAGGATTAAAGTATTAGGTTGGGAAAAAGTTCCTTAATACTGGCTGAAAACTCAAGCTTGTATATAAATTCAATTGAAGCAACAATCATTATTATTCAAAAAAAGAGCATCAATAGCCACGATCTTCAGCAAACAATCTGCAAGCTTCCCGATGTGCTCGAAATCGCCATTTTTTGGGCTTTAAGTCAATGAAAAACTCCTGACATGCCTCTTCAACTTGATCAAGCGCGTCGAATCGGCGTCCACGCCGGAAGTGTCTCGAGCAGAAAAGACTATAATTGGACGGCGCAGCATCTAGACTGTAGGTAGGGTGCGCGAGGACCTCGACTCTCTTCAATTCATCAGACTTTTCCTTAGTCTTCTTTGTGGTGTGAGATTTGGCATTGTCTTGCTGGAACAGCGTGAGATTTCGAAGAAATAGTGTTGGGTAGAATTTAATACACTATAACGAGCGTTTTCATGGGAGTTTAATGTCAAAATATTTTGAGATCTTTCTGTAATTCTGCAGACTGTAAGGATATGGTACATCTGCGCAACTGACCAGGCTCTCAGTTGGCGATTTTTTTAATGTGTTTCAACTCCAAACAAGCGTCATCTGTGTTTAATTTATCAACCTTAGACATGTACCATTTTTAAAAATGTGTTACTGTAGCCGATGGCATCTTAGGGTAAGAACGAAAGTAACAAAAACTCCAATGACAATCGGCCTGTAAGCCCAACATACACGCACAATTAGTGTTGAGCTGCTTCATCAAACTCAATATTGTCTCTCTTGATAACCGCTTTATCCACTGTGTCATAATCAAATAAAGCTAAATAACCTTATTTGTGCTCTTCTACCACAAAATACGTTATTGTCAGAGTCGAACTCATTGTATTTGATAAAACCAACTTTCAAACGATCCCATAGTTACCAAAATATCCCAAGAATTCGCAATAACCGATACTGTGTGAAACAAGCATGAATTTGAACTTTTCGCGGATGTTGAGAAACTTTTTCTCAACCTATTATTAGGGAGGAGAAAATATTGATTTTAACTTAACGCTAAAAATAAGAGGATAAGAAGGAGGCGTGAAGAACGAAGAGGGATAAATAAGAGTAAGATGAGGAAGAGCTAGAACAATATGAGAATGAAAATGAAGAACAGGGTCGTAGCAGGTTTAGATGTGCTTGAATGAGTCAAAAATGTGTTCAATCACCTCTAGACGATTTGAGGGAGTTGATGTCTCAGGAGGAACTATAGAACGTCGAGCACTTTACCGTAGCATATTTACTTTCCAGGAATTCATTGATTAAATTAGAATGGGATCGTCACTAAATTTGAAAAACTCTCAGATGACGTAATAATCATGGAGATAGAGGACATTGATAAAAGGGGAAACATTTCCTACACGATACTTTCGGTCGTTGTTCGGAAGCGAGTCAAATTTCCGCCTCTTCATTGCAAGGTTCTATTAAGCTACAGGCTTGGAAAAACTGCTACCACTTTGATGAGATTCTCCACAAAAAATCTGGCAAACAGAGAAAGACTGGGTTGAAGAGTATGCAAAGAGAAGACTTAAAATGATTGGAGATGGAAAACGATCGGAAAAGGCTCAGAAAATGCAAGCTAAATTTATTTTTAATGAGAGCTCTGGCTTCCTTACGTTTCTAATTACCGAAAAGAGCGGAAAACCTAAGAACTTCAGCAGTCTGTCAGTGCAGTTGAAGAACCACAATGCATTCCTTCCATTATATCTGCATCATTACTTTCAAACTTTTCAGAACATTAGTTATTTATGTACTTCAATATGGACAAAAGGGAACATCGCTTTAATGGAAGATTACTATAAAAACTTTTGTTTGATAGATAACATTAGCGCCCTCTCAACAAGATTCAATTCCAATAACTCTCAAAAAGACATAGAAACAGCTAAGTTTATGAGAAGAAGGCCGAAGAAGAAAATGATGTTTTCATGACAAGTAAACGTGGGAGAGATGTCGAGAACGGATGCTATTGACTAACTGACAGTTTTTGTTGCGCTTTTCTACTCCACTGAGAAGAGGATACACATCAAAACCACGTCTCAGATATGTAGTTTATTACTTGTAAGGTGTTTAGATAAGTTTTTTCTAAGTAACAACGACACAGGTAACGTCAAGCAGAACATAGCCATTTGAAATTTTGTGAGTAATAAAGTCATGACAACATGATTCTCTCATAAACCATGTAGTTGTGCAGATGATATGGACAAAAGATAAAGCATTCGGTTTCGAATGTCCTGAGCATATTCCGTGCATCGACTCTCTAAATAGCGTAAATATGATTTAATGGCGCTAGTGGAGAGTTGTGCTCCTATTAATTCTTTGAGCTTAAGCCTAGGTTTGCTATCGTAAATTCTTATTCAAAGAAACCAGTTTGAAAAATACTCCGAAAATTGATAGGATCACAGCTCTCCACGAGGGCCGATTTAACAATATTTGACATAATCAAAGATGCTCAGGGGCAGAACGATAAATCGAGTCCGCGCCTTTTATGCTCCCAGACATCCTTATTTCTATCATCCTACCCATCCTGAGAAGATAAAAAGCGCAATTTTCCCAGGCGCGGGTCCAAACCAATGAACCAGTGTATGCTGGAGAACACCTCTAACTAGTGCACTGTAGGAGAGCCAAGATATTACAATAAGAAGAAGTAACCCACCGGAGACTAAGATGTGTACGAATTCTCGATTTGAAAGCAGAATCGCTTATGTGTATCAACTGTTATGCTCGGTTAGATTTTAGCATGTAGGAGAAACTCTAACGTCTAAAATAATGCGGTGCTAAATTTTGCAAAAGTTCAGTGGATAAATGACAATCATGAAAAGCCTGTGTGGTCAAACATTAATATATATTAGATTTTCAGCTCAAAATGGGTTTTTATTTCTTTTCAAGCAAAGCAGAAACTTTTACGAAGTTAATTAACAAGTTAAGCAATTACGTACTTTGACAAATTCACAAAAATGATTTATTTCATTTCGATCACAGTCTAAAAGCAGTGGGTATTCCAACTGATGTGTCTAAGAGAGATCCTTCACGCCATTATAACGGGCGGCCACAGATAAAGCGGGCACAAAAAAAGAGGAATTCTAGAAGAATCAAATTAATCTAAAGGTAGATTATCCTCAGTATGGATCACGTTCGAATTTCACCAATGGCAAATCATCGAGTCGGTAGTTGATTCACCCGAAGAAAATCGGTCAATCTATCATTTTAGTACGAGTTAAGATTACCGTATGATGTTATCTGGCTAACGACTAAATTGATAATCCTACAGCAGCAATCAAGCCGTAAATTATGAATAGGGATTTGCCAT
The DNA here is from genome assembly GCA_019055375.1 of Parelaphostrongylus tenuis. Taxonomy (NCBI): domain Eukaryota; kingdom Metazoa; phylum Nematoda; class Chromadorea; order Rhabditida; family Metastrongylidae; genus Parelaphostrongylus; species Parelaphostrongylus tenuis. The sequence goes on along the minus strand of JAHQIW010004800.1, from coordinate 310,430 downwards.
TTAATTGCCTTACAGAAGTAGCATAGAGCTTTTTCTTCGGTTCACAATCGCTTCACATTGTCTTGTACTAGCGAAGAAAAACGTCAAGCTGGTGTAACTTACAAAAACCTTCTGTTAGCGGTATTAAAACTCTATGGGGCCGTAATGGGTTTAATAAGGTGATATAACGGCATTGTCGTAATGTGGGAATTTCAACACCACTAATATAGAGAGAATTTAGTCAATAATTAGCACCAGTAGTACAAGAATATTAGAAATCGGAAAGATAAGTAGTCTGACTCAAGTCCTACTAATGAGCTAGCATCTGTTATGGATCTGTCGATGGTTAACGAATCCACACAAAATAGAATCATACTCAAAAGAAACATCATTGAATACTATATTGATAAACTACATCCTATCGATTGAGATCCTTAGTTAATAAAAATCCTAATATGGATTTTCTATCAAGATGTGCACACTAGCATTCACCGAAAAACAAAGAGATTAAGACTTACATAGAATACCATAAAAGATCTCAATAAGATTTTTTTGCCACGCGATTGAACCTAGGGTCTTGAGTATCCTCTCCGGCTCATGAAAAGCATTTGGCTAAGTTGACTGCATATTGTTGAATAAGGCGTCAAAGATCTGAAATCTAAAAAGCCAGAAGACAAAAGACCTGCAGAAAAGACCGAACATTATAGTAAGGAGTTTGTGTCAGCTCAAGAAGAACGTAATAACTTACCTGTTCGCATTAGCGCCAAAGAAGCTTAAAATTCAATATAATTTGATAGCATATTAAAGCCTTCCAGAGGTCTGATATGGCACTAATGATGCTAAACGTACGTTTCGCCCTTCATGTCAAGCCTCATATGAATATACGTGTATAAATAGATTAGTAATACATATATATGTATATATATGCATATATATATATATATATGTATATATGCATATATATAATAGTGCAGGGTGGAAGGCGCGAATAGCCTTTGAAGTTGATCCATAGGCTTCCAACACCGTTTGGCATCACAGAGGTGCTTGAACGCTTATTTGCATTTATTGATAAATTGCAAAGATTTGCTGATTTACCAGGTCAGCATATCATTTAAAACAAGTTCCAGTCCCAAATTTTCTCGATCCCTGTGAGGAGTTTGCTAAGAAGGGCAAGAGGCGTCATATAAAAAGCCCGGAGGGCGCAATAAAGAAAGAAGTGCAAATCTACGTCATCGCTTTACTTAACTCAATAAAGAGTAAAGACAAGTAGATGAAGCCTTCCCATTTTGCATTTCTCATCTGCTAAAAAATTACGGTAGATGCTGTGAATCAAGCAGAAAAACATGCTATCTTGAGAAGAGAGATGTGAAAAAAAAATCTCCACATAAAACTTGGAATTTCGCATCCAACAACAACGCTCAATATAGCGTAGTGGGTAGATATGGAGTGTGACACGAGTGATATTTGTTTCGCTACCGCGTTTAATCCAGGAGCGCCTTCTGTAGAAACAGGATCTGCAAAGTGTCACACTGGTCTGGGAGGATAGCATCAATATCTTGACAGATTGAAAAGCCACTATGTCGATGCATAGGTCAGATGTTCTTTCAGTAATTTCTAAGAATATTTGAGAAGCTCAAAATGGCATCCCGAGGGGATTGATAAAGCACAGCGCTTTACTCTTCTATCCTTTGTTTAATTTAGTTCAACTATACAAACACACGCAAAGATTAGAATTCTGGAGACTGATGTAGGAAAAAGACAAATTGTCAGGGATGTTCAAGCACTTATGTTGACAAATGGTCCCTAGGATTATAATCATATCGATCACACATCTCTACTAGACGTTTTTGAGACATAGAAGCATAAGGAAGCAAAACTTCTGCTAATAAGAAAAATAAATGCTTTCGCAAGGAAGCCACATATCAGGGACAACCACTGCTGGGCCGTAGTGGGGGTGGTTTCGATTAATGTAAACTCTTACAACCTATGAACACATCTGGATAATGCGCCCAAAATGCCATCCACCGCAAAACATCTAGAACTAATACCAGCTTTGAATCAGCTATGTTAGTCATCAATACAGAAAGTCGGCTCCCTAAATTGCCATGTATGATAATTTCAATATCCTTATGAGCCCATAGGTATTACGAGTTAATAGAAGGAAATCGTGGCGTCACATTTGTTGTTGAAAAGGCTACCAAAAAATTCCCTCAAATAGAAAAAAATACCAAAGACGAGCAAAAATAGCTGTGTAGCGAAAATCCTAGCGATCCACACACTTCTACGAGCAATTCATGCCGACAGGGCACTCACATGTTCCACTATTGTTGAAGTGTCAATGCTTTCACATTCGATTATTATATGTAGTGAATAGAGCTTTACGTAATTTTACTACACTATATATGCACATATATATATGTACAATAATGCATATACATTATTAGATATATATATATATATACTATATATATATAGCAGGCTGTAGTTCGATCCTCGCACCAAAACTCTAATTACATTCAATTAATTGAACGCCTAAGAACGCTGGAGCTCGGTTATGTCCAAGATTGTAGAGAATCGTCTCGATCAGTACTATAGAGCATTTATAAAAAAGAGAAATCCTTAAGAAGCACCGGAAGCTACGCGTGAAGGGTTCGAGGATCTTTACGGAAGATAAATGCAAATAACGAATCGAAAACAAGAAATGCTTGCATCCGCACAGCATGTATGGACATAAAACTTCGATAAAAGGATTTATATTTATATATATATATATATAGATATAATTCAAAATCTCATATAAATTGCTTAGAATTTATATATATATATATATATATATATATATATATATATATATATAAAGGTATGGTCTTTAATGTGGCATTTATAGGGCAAAGATGTGGCAATTTTTTCTTTTCTAACATTAATAAAGTCTTTACATTTGCCTTCGTCGCGTGCCAAAGCTGTGATCGAATAGTTTCCGGTGTCCTTTTGAGTGACATAAAAAGCAGCACTGAAGCGTGTTCGATTCCTCTTCAGATGATTCTCTTGAAATGCGGAACAGCTTCTCTTTCCCTTGATTAAACTTGAGTGAATGCTTGTTGAATTTAACAACTCGGAACCGCTTCTCGTGCACTTTCTGAATTGGAGCCTTTTCTGTTGCCTGTTTCAACGGGCGAGAGAGAATCTGCATAACATCAGGCCGACCAATGCATTTTTACATGAATGTGATTATGGTTATAAGTCAGTCCAATGACGAAGCGAATTAAGGAAGCCGAATTTCGATGGTGAAACCTTCATCTTCAACTTCAGGCTGTCGCATTTGAGAATATTCTCACGTGGTGTCAGATTAGCTGACTTCCCAATGAGACTCCCGACATGATTAGAGCAGATCGTTTAGAAGTGATTTCCTTGTCAAATATTTGGAAAACTTAAATAGACGATTTCATAGAACAAATAACCTTCTGCTGAAAGCAGATTTCCACATATAATCCAAAGTACACAAGTGGTTACAAATCCATTAAGTAGGTATTTTTAGACATTTCAAAAATTAGAAACTTCAGATTTTCTCATGATAGTGAAGCACTATAGCTCAAACCCATGCACGTACTAATTTATCATTTAGCTGATAAGTCGGGCCAAATCATTTCTTAATTACTTTAGCTCAAAAATAGATATCCATAGGAATGGAGAATTTCGTGATTACGGTGAAGAAAAATCAACAGAAAAGAAAAAACGCATGAGAAAAAGCTTCTTGAAGCGCTGACAATCTGTAGACTGGTTTAAGTCTAAGACGACCTGAAGAAACAAAAATTTGGAAAACACCATGAATTTGAGAACAAAAAACAAAAATAGAATTAAAAAGCAGGATCATGTGTTAGACTGCTGATGTCCGGAAGAAAAATGAGCCATTCACTCTGAACGATAGGAGGCAGCGAGTGTGTGAATGTGTGCGTGTGTGTGTGTCGTGTGGTTAGAGCGCTCGAATCAAATTAGAAAGATGAAGCTGAAGAGACTCTGCAAAGATTGAAATGAATGAGAGATTGAAGAAGAAAAACAGAAGAAATGACAGAAAGAATTGTATTTTGGCAAGACCCACAGGTGGGTCATCCACACGATGAAAACGGAAGTTATTCTCATATTCAAGGATAAGCTAATATTTTGAGAACAGAAGATAATTTTTCAATCATTAGAGTTTTCATGACTCAAAATATTTATGGTCTTCTAGACAAGACTTTGCTCTCTTGTCTTAATCACATGTATGATTGTTACATGGGTGGTTTTCAAATTTTGACCTGTCTAGAATTCAAACTCTCGGAAAACTTGAGAATGTGTTTAGAAAGTTTTAAAATTTCCAGCATGAAAGCGGCACCTTCAAACATGAACAATATATTACGCAAGATCACCTTGTTCTACTGAATGAATTTTCAACTGTCAATTTGTTACTGTGTTCGAAATATGAGTACTGAAGCAATGAGGGAAAAGGATTGCGATTTATATGTTCCAAAAATCAGAACCCAATTTTGGTAAAACAAGAAAATATTGTCTGTACGAAAATTCTAATTTTCTTTATGTTCCAACTGATTAGATTTCCTGTCAGCCGGGACTTAAGTTGCTTTATTTCACTTGCACATTCGGTTATCACAATTCAGTGCAGATGCCAACACTCATGCACTTGTGTTTCTTAGCATCATCCTGCACAAAGATTTTCGATGAGTTCAGGTGTTGCTCCGGCTGCTGACAAAGGGAATTTTTTCATAAAAGTCGTAAAATGCCAAAGGATTCTCCTCGCAGTGGTAGGGGTAACCGGAATGAGGTATTGGAGTGCTCGCTGATCGACTGCTAAAGAATGTTAGTGGAGAAACCGAACCAGGGCTTGCTTATCACCTCGCGTCCTCATTCACCGCTCCACTAATCGTTGTGCTACCCCCCTCCCCCCTCAGGTGAGATATGCTGACTGCGAATTGAGCGGCCATCATTTTTGCATTTCATGACTTCTATAGAGGTCAAGACGTCCCGAATGTGTTGAGCGGTCATCTTGATGCAGTAGGGAAAAGGTGACATTGAGGTAGAAACTAGACAGAAGAGAAAATTGCCCTCTTCATCATTAAAAATCAAGAAAATTAAAATAAGTGAAATAATTTGCGAATTTTCTTGCGGTTAGGTATAAGAGGGGGCTTAATATTTCAATGTGATCATGCTAGCGTGGCCGCCATTCAATTCGACCATAACTCAAGTCGACCGAGCCCGCCATTAATCCGGGGTTGAAAAATGGTACCAGACTTGCTATCTTCTATAGAAAGATCTCAATAATTCATAAAGCCTGTCAGGTGTTATTGCTGGACGCCTGAAAACGATCTACCAGCGCTATCACAGGAATCTAGAGAGAGTGAACCCTTTAAGGTCATTCATGAAGAAGACTAAATTCTCATACATCGGACCAATTCACTAACAATTTGGGAAACCATGAAGGATTATGAGAAGAAATCAGCGAACTAAATGAAAGAAGTGTTCACATCTGCTTTATAACAATGGGCAACCTAACTCAGCGTCATAAAAGATTAATAGAAGGGAACATAGACAGTTTTACACATTTCCAAATTTGCAATTTGAGAAATATTTGAAGGGATATTTATGAACAAAAATAAGATACAAGTCAGGATTAAGGCTGATCTCTAAAACAGTGTGTGGGAGTGTATGATGAGAAAATTCGATGAGAGGAGATATGTGAAAAACAAATCACTTACTAATACAATCCTCTTATGAGAAGCATTAAACAATAAAAACGTCCCCAGTTTTTTCCAATTTTTTGAATTGGTGAAAATATAGGAGATATCTAGAGGATTGGAAGAATGGCGACATGATGAATATTCGTTTATGCAACAAGGACTCCCACTCAATAACATTGAAATTCTGCACAAACAGAGCGATTTGTGTTTATGTGGAAACACCAACTTGACAGCGAAGTCGTTAACTTCTAAATTGGTCACAAAATAATGCGCTAAAAATAGAAAAACAGAGGAAACAACTGTGTCAAAGAAAGGACAATGATTGAATCAGTGTGATTGAAAAGCCTCGCAACAACTGCTTTGAGTTCAGATATGCTCAAAAACCTTGAATATAGACACGGGGAATCATAAATATGACTAGTCTTCCTTAACAACCCAGTAGCCTAAGGATCGTAATCAGCGTCAATATTTAGTTCATAGATGAAAAATCAAGCTAATTCTAAAGTGATTGAGAATACAAAGAAGGCGTTTCCAACTTTATCCTATTCTCCATCTCTGTAACCCACAAAACAAAAATGAAAACTAAGCCAAAACTCAATAAACAAAAAAGAGATATTTAAAAAAATAGACATGGAAAATCACAAACATAACTACTTTTCCTTAACGACACCGTAACCTAGAAATAAGGATGCTAGGTGATAAACAAAAATGGGCAAAAATTTCGTAGTACATTCGAGTCTTGTAAGTATTTCTCGCTCTATATTTCTCGACCTACAAAAATCAACATAAATTTCCCAGTAAATTTCCAGGCTTGCAAAAATTTCTTACCCCAAGAATCTATACTTTATTGCTTACCAAAGTGCTATGATATTATAACTATCTAAGGAAGCTGGGTAGTATATAGAAATACTAAGCCTCAGGCAGGAATTGGACATGCGTTTCATCCATACTCGCACTTCCGCTACCCCAAGGCCGTTGTCCTGTGCGTTAATTCCTACTGCAGTCCAAGGTATCAGAGCTGATAGCAATTTAACGTCAACAGGCTTCGTTCCTTTAAGCACATATAGGCAGTGAACTCAAGCTGACAGCTCTCGATAATATATATACACATATATATATGTATATATAAAAATACATAAGTATACGTGTGAAAACAAAAATTTTTATCATTAGCGGTAAAATTGATTAAGCTGCTAACAGCTCTAATATCTTATACAGCAGGAAAAGTGGTAGCACAGCAACGATTTTCTCGTGTCACTCCATGAACAAATGTGGAGGACACGCTGGTATCGTCTCATTGTTTGGATAAGTCCCCACTGTAATGTGCTGCTTACCCCACCTGGAATATCTGTAATTTGTTGATTCGCTGAAGCTCTGGATATGAATTTGCTTCGGTTTGAACTGTGATGTTCAGAACAGAATGTATTGCTGAGCGAAAAAGCGGACTAAGTGGTGAATTTGAGTACTACCTGTAACGGGTATCCGATTGTGTTTTCATAAAGAAGAGACCAATAAACTACTACCCAGACCCGTTCAGGAGCACTTGCTTTACTTGTATTTGAATGGAACTACGAGCTCCGTTTTTTAAACTCTTGTTTAGGAAAAGTGTTTGATAGTGCTTTCGTTTATCAACTTGCATTTATATCTCTGCAAAATCATGATCTACCTACTTTTAGTTGCAAAAGAAACCTGCGGAGAACGCAAAATTCATGCCTACATCGGACAAGGAGCAAAAATCACTTGCGAGAATTTTTGATAATGGACCTCATTGTGCAAAAATAATCTGATAAGGAGACATTTGCTGAAATTATTGTGTAATAACGTACATTGATCGCAAAAATGTCTCATGAGTATATAATATATAGAAATACATTGTTCCTACGGGCATACCATGGGTAGGAGGCATTATATTGATCTGCCAAGTAGAGCTGGAGTTCAGCCACCAACAGCTCTCAAAATAGATCTCGTATGTCAGAAAAGATTAATTGAAAAGCTAAGCCAGTAGTGAAGCAATGCCAAAAAGAAATGTTACCACATCTAGAGGGCAGAGAATCCTCATACGACTCCCAAACGCCGACAACTACTAATGCTGATAACTTCAGAAGATCCTGGAACGGGTTTCAAAGCTCCATGAAAAAAAAAAAACTTTTTGTCATCACCAAACCACCCCACAGAAGTCCATAATCTCTGGTACAAAGCGTTTGTTTAGTAAACAAGTGGGCTTTGAAGTAGGTGTAAGTCGTATAGATCGACTACGACAAAAATGGAAAAGAATAAGAGAAAGCAGTCAACCAAAAGTCGGACTAGAGTTGTTAAATAAGCCTCACAATATTTCTCGCTCTGGTCGTCTCACGAAGTTTGCGGAATCAAGAGCAGAAAATACACGGAATATTCTAACATCTTCAGAAATCGCTTCTGACCATCTCGTCTAAAACATCCGAAATACATCACAATCCATGACATATGGTGACATCATGGTTGTTTGACAGCCCTCATCGCGATGTTGGGAATTTGCCCAACCTCCGTAATCTGTGAAGAAATCATGTTGATTCGAATTTGAAAGTAAAATTATAATCGAAGGTTCAAGGAATAAGTGTTCATTTTGTTAAAGGCGTGCCATAATTTGGATCCAGCTCGTGCCTCACACTGGCAGTTGAAGTCATATTTGGCTTCTGTAAGCCCAAATATGAGACTTTTCTTGGACTAACGATATGTTATATTAGTCTTGTTGCCCTCTTAGACAAATTTGATATTATTTCGTAGACCACTCATGAATGGAGAACTACATTTAGCCGGAGAGCAGATCGGATCAAAAAAATCGTGTGCATTACAAGTCGCCTCTAAGCATTGAGCTACACGCGTCATTGCTGTTTTCCAAGACGCTTTGATTGGTCGATAGGACGTTTTCAGTGCCATTCTCCTGAACACTATTACTTTTGGCCATCGCGTTTCAGATGGAAGCAAAATTGTATTTGTGTCTGAGTAATGCACGTAGAAGGCCACCCATGTCTTTCCAACAAAAAAATAGGGTCACCATGTAGCTGAGAATGCCCAACAAGTTAGTCAAATATAATCTATTCTTGCCAATGCAGCGCAGAGTGATGTCTTCCAAAAACTTGTAAGAAAAGGCTTCTCGATTTTTCACTTTATTCGGTCGTCATTACAAATTCCTTTTCACTCTGCAGATCGCAGCACTTCTTAAATTGACATCGTTTTCTATCTTCTCCGTGAACATCATATAATACTGGTCGAGTAGGTCTACTCGAAATCCCAAAGATAACAAGCTGGGTCGTCCGTTGTTGACTGTCGGAGAGTGAGGATCAGTCTCGTCGCGCCGCGCATCAACCGCTTGGCCACAGCTCCTTAGAAGTAGGAGGAAAACATTGTTATCCACATCGCCGATTTTTGAGTCGGGTTTGATACTAAAAATCAAACCGAGGAAGCTAGCGTTGTAATGGAACCATTGAGATTTTGATGGCAAGTCTATTCCTCCGATAACTAATGGGTTCAAATACAATTTTTTACGTGATACAAAGCACTGCTTGAACTCCGCCAAACTTCATTAATAAGGGTTGACACTATATTAAACAATTTATTAAGCGGTTTAGTAGTAGCATTGTGCTTGCTCATCAAGAAAAACAGATTATTATTCAATCTTGTCAACTACATTACCATGTCCAGATAATTAGAAGATTAGCTTCTTAAATTACTGTTTGAACTATTCATACGTTTTTTAAACTCGTTTCCAGTCGATTATGCTGGCTCCAGCACATCGTTTTCACATGGTCTTTCGCTATGGACACGATGACTTTTGATCAAAATGACCTGGGGTTTTTCTTTGTTGACCAAGTCTGAGACACGAGGTCGATGAAAGAAAGTAGTTTTCGGTTATAAGGGAACAAATGAATATTTGACCTCATTCGTTGTACAAGGACTTTTCAAAGGAGTGTTAGTATTCATTCGAAAACTTGAATGTCTGGGTAGAGCCGTATCTTGCCGGCTTTTGAAAAGACCTTTTATAACGCTATAAAAAAAAAACGAAACTCAAGTTTCACACGCCCATATTTCTCGCCTGAGAGAGTTCTTTCTTGAACTACCAGTAATCAATCGATAGCGTAGGATTCAAGGAAGTCAACGCTGTGCTTATTTTCTAAAAAGACCATATCACTACAGCGCAGCAAGGAAGATAAGATCGAATTCACAAGCGCGGGCAAGGGGATTTTAGGCTTTCTATAGGATGGAGGGGCGGGCGCAGGACGAATGTGGTGGATTCAACACGCCGGTCGATCGATTATTCCTTGCGCTGGTCATGGGAATGTACGATTCATGTCATTTAACTAGGGACTATTTCTCGAAATTCCAGATCGAACGTATGACTCTAATACTAGAAGATTTTCTCCACACGTCCATGTGCTTTTCGTGCTTCCAGAAATGCAAAAGTCGGATTACGGAGCCGATGTGAAACATAATTTTAATCTGGATGTCTTAGTGGTATGAAAGGGTCTTTTTGAAAACCGGCTATGCATGGATCTAGCAGGAGAGTCAAGCTTTTGAATGATTACTAACACTCCTATGAAAAATTTCTTACAAACTGTCCTTTTCTTTATTTAAAATTCGCACGGGGTTGGTACTTCTTTTTCTCAAGATTTGATGGCTAACGTTTCGTCGGCAACGCCTTCGGTCACCGGTCTTGTGTGACACAGTATGAAAAAATGTCAAAAAAATCTGTCAAAAAATTTTATTCAATTTGTGTCACACAAGACCGCTGACCGTTCTCATATAACTCCAAATAAGGCTCTGACGAAGGCATTGCCGCCGAAACGTTCCCCATCAAATCTGAGGAAAAAGAAGTGTCAACCTCGTTCAAGGTTCAAATAAAGAAAAGTATAGTTTGCAGAAATTTTACATTTCTCATGTCATGCCGAGGTTCAAAGATAGTCGGACTTTGAGCTATTACTCCTATGAAAAATTCTTGCACAGCGAATGTGGTCGAATATTTATTTGTTTCCTTATAACCAAGAAGGACGAAGGAAAAATTCAGAATCGATGATTCGTAGTCGATTACCGGAAGTCGTTTGTCATCAATGTGATCGTTGCTTTCGATGCCAATAGAGTCGAAACATTTTTGGTAGGCACTGCTCAAATAACGAACTTAACTCGGCCATGCCCTAACATACAGGACGGTTGTTGACGACACTGATTGTCCATTCGTAATGATTGTTTTTTCATACAGTACATTAGAGTGTTTGCTACATTTTACTTTCGAAATTCAGACCACTACAAGACTACAACATAACTATTGCAAGTCATAACAGCCATGATTTTCTCCTGACAGTTCTTCAGTAGCTCTACAAATGGGTAGGAATCGTAATTAACGAACATTTTTATATTTTACTTCGTAATGACAAATTGATAACATTGTAAACAAAAAGGATCAAGTCTGCGGCATTGATCAACCCTGAAGGATACGCCATGCATTCGTCTTCAAGTTTTAACTTCGTTCAAAATTATTGAATGTAATTCTGGCTTTTCCAATGACTTGTGGCGGCCTACCGATATGCTTTTGTCAGTGCAGCTATCCTCACAAACAAGTCTGGTACCGGTTAACCAATCCAAGAGGGATGGAAAGCTTGGTCAGCGCTTGCGGGACTAAACCATCGGCCTCCAATTGACCAGCGATGTGTGTCGCAGAACACCTCTAACAACAACGCCACACTCCTTTTCAATGTAAATAACAAGGCTAAATAATGTAATTCATGAATTGAGAAAGATGAAGCGTTCGACGTTGATCGATCCTTCAGATTCACTAATCTCTGAAAGCCTATCAATAACTCAAATAAGAGTTTGTCTTCCGAAACATAATTGCAAATTGTCAATCGAAAAAGGGCAAAGGGACTTACTTAGCTGTACTTGTTAGATTTGACCAACGAGCTCGTGCATCGCGCTAGCATCCCTAATGACTATTATAGAGTGTCCAAATTACAACGGAATTTGAATATTGAGTCATTAAGCCGAAATCGCTCAACTGCGTCAAGAAAGCGGAGCACTTTCTTGACTACTAAACGATTGCTCACTGAGAAAATTTCCAAAAAAAAATCTTATTCAGATGCAGCCTTTTTTCTCGGTTGTGGGCTTCTATAGCCTTGACATTCAGCAACACATCGCAGAAACTTTCATTCTCTAGAGAAAAACACGGCTATATGCTGTTAAGTATCTTGAAAGCTTCATTATAGAGTGCAACGAGCTCCCTGCTTTTCCTCTTTTCCGCTTTTCTAGTCTCTCTGCATCGCCTTGCTCAATGAACTCATTGAGGGTAAGACTTCACTTCGGAGAATCGTGTAAACACGTCTGATTGCCAAAGTGGACGATGAGTCAGTTTTTGACATGATGGATATAGGCGACTTGATGGTTCTCCACGTCAGCAAACGTGTCATTCAGTAGCTTTTTGGTTGTGCATAGCTTTGAATTATTTAACAGTGTAGATACTCACTTTGATTTTTAACTCATGTGGAGAAAAAAACTCCTCAATGAAAGCATTTCGTGCACCACTGGATCCCTATAGCTGCAACCTAACATCTCTGATAAGAAGCATCGTCCCTCAATGCATTTTCCAGAAAGCAGTTCAAATTTCTAAATCGTTTCAGTTTTGTGGAGGCAAGAGCTATCATTGATAATTTTCTCCAAGATATATTTAACTAATAAGCAATTTCTTGTTAGCTGTTCTAATATAGCTTACCAAGATTCCTAAAGTTCTCAGGAGGGAAAGGGGTGGAGAAGTGGAGCGGCGTTCTTGTCGTTTTTAATTGGAGTTCTTAGTCTGACTTTCTTCATTCCATCCTTTAACGGGCATTCAGTTTGCCTAATGACGTTCAGGTTTTTCACTCGAACATTCCTCCTTTCGCATAAAATGGCCATTTCAAGATCTACATAAGAGGCTTCAATGTCACTTTCAAATTGATTTAGCGTCGTAGGAAACAAGGATATCATCTGGCAATGATTCACAGCTGTAAATTCACAATCGTGGTGGTTTTTGGGGTTAAAAGATTGGTGTTCAAAGCAAACCTTATGCTAAGAAAATGACAACAAAAACACGGACTCCGAATTCTTCAATAATGTTTTCCTTGAAGAAGAGTCCTTTTTTAGAATCATAGGCGGCATTGAATCTGCAGAGCTGCGTGTTTTCACATAGCTCAACGACGAAGAGCATGACGTTCTTAGCTTCCTGCATCATCAGGTCCTACCACAGTGGCAGATTTCTCGGCCTTTCTGTACCCATATAATATTAACGGAATGATAGTCTTTTGGACGTGATCGTGGCCATTTGTTGTATTAATCGTGAAATGCCTCCTACGTACTTCTTGTATTCTCTGACGAGTGGAAAGGTAGATGGATTTATTAAAATTCCAAGCAAATCAAAATTTGCTTCGATGTAAGCATTCCATGAAGATATTAACGGATTCGATTGTTCGAAAAGATGTGAGTCTGGCTTATAAAAGGAAAGCTGAGAAACTCCCCTATTTCAGTGCAGGAGCATTTTCACTTTTGTCTCTTCTTCAGCACACCATCGAGCACCATCGACCACGTAAGGATGAGGTACGTAATCACTTCCTAGCTCCCCTAGCTTGCGATATTCCACACAAGCGGAATAACTGGATAAGTACAAGCATAGAAAGTAGCTTTAAAAATGTGTATATTTTTCAGGGAAAAAGAAAAGGCGAAATTCCCATAGGTTTGTGATGCTCATGCTATGACAGAAGTTTTTTATGTAATCAGTTCGGCGAATTCAAAGTAAATCAGTCCAGTTAAGGTCGCATAATGGGAAGATATGTTTGAAAACGATGGCGGATAATTACCATTTATTCCCTGCATTAGACGGGAAGCTTGTGCAAAAGTGTAAAAGAGGGCACAACTCCTAGTATTAATGATCGAAAACATGGGTTGAATAGTCAGAACAGTTGCATTTGTTCGCTTATCATTTGAAGGATTTGAGAACAACATTGGGCCTTAGAATATAATATGCTAATATAGAGCCCAAAGTTTGTGGTCACATTTCTGAATAGTTAGTCAGAGTGATAAGGCCATCTGTCCGACTTATTTCCTCAATCAAATTTTCCACTACCCGCCATGGGTATTTTCCCTTCGTTGAAAAATCCTCATACTATAGCTGCTTTCTCCGTTCGGTAGATATTAATGCCTAATTGTTAAAAAGGCTTGAAAATGTCAAAGAACTGGTAATTATACAACCCAAGATTTCTTACGCCTTCATTGCCTATCACAATGTTATAATGTTTCAAGTATAAAAGGATAAAGGATAAAGCTCTCGGCGTTAATCAATCCCTGAGGGATGCGCCATGCATTCGTCTTCAATTTTTTGACTTCGTTTGAGGTGATTGAATGCACATCTGGCCTTTACAATGACTCGCGGTGGCCTCCCGCTGAACCGAGTCAGTGCTGCTTATCCTCCCAGACAAGTCTGAGACCTGTCTGGTACCAATTTACCGACCCCGGAGGGATGGATGGCTTGGTGAGCCATGAGCGCGAGATCAAACCAGTGACCTCGTGTGCGACGCAGGGCACCTCTAACCACTGCGCCACATGCGCTCTTTTTTGTTTCAAGTATACCTGAGAAAATTGAGTAGTGAACGAAAATCCAACCTCAGGTGGTAGTTGAATCCACGTATCACCCTCAGCGCAAGCTACCATTACACTAGCGAGGCCACGGCTTACCCATCACTCATTCTTCAGTACCTCTCTATCCCCCATGGGTGAAACGAGGGTTCAACACTGTTTGAGGTCGAATTTCTGATCACCACTCATTTCTCTCAGGTGTATTTGGAACTGTAATTCTTAGAACAACTGCGTTAATTTGAAGTTTTGCATGCTACTGATGATGGAAGACGACAGGTCACTGAAAAAGGGACACAGACAGTCGCTTTTATGTATGAGAAGCCTGTTACTAAAAGAATGAGTGAGAAAAAAACTTCTACCGCTTAAAGTACCGCCTGAGTATTTGAGTAATATGGCTATTCAAGGATTAGCTATCTGATTGGAAGCGCTTCGATTATAGTTAGAGGGATACACAGAAAAAGGTGATGCAGCCAATAGGTCAGCCATTTTTGTATTGAATAAATCTTGGTGTAAACAACTCGTGTCTCATTAAGAAAAAAGATCAAAGTAAGTTTGAGGAACGGTATAGGAGAGATAAATGATTACTGAACATAAAGGTCACAGTAGTTTCTCCCACCTTGTTATTCAGCAGGGACGGGAAAGCAAAATCGGAACAAATGAGCCAGATAACTTTCCAACATTCGCACAAAACGCGATGAGAAACCAAATTTTTAGACAAAAAAAAACAGATGAATCAAAAAAGAAAAAATAATGATGCATTTACTATTGAAAACAATGTCGACGCTCTTAAATATATAAAATCAGCACTCAAAAGAAGACAGATCTATCTTGGGATTTTTTTTTCTTCCAATATATGCACAGCTAGTGAAAATTGCCAAACTGGGCGAGACGAGGTTCTCAGGTTGTTTTTTTCGCAACACAGCTAGTTTTGTCCAGGGATATAATATAATTTTCAAATACTTATTTACTACTTCTAAAAATGTACTTATTGAAGAATGAGAAGCAGTATAATCAGCGTTGAGGAATCTCAAAAAGATGCTGAACATATCCGAATTCATTCGTGGATCCTAAGGGTGAGTGCGTGTATTAGGTGTACAGATAAGACTTTGCCGTTCTTTTTTGCTGTAATAATATTAGAATTAGAGATATACAAATCATTTCTTTTGAAGTTCGCTCAAAACGCTGTATATTTGTATGTTTTTCATATATAAAATACTTTAAAAAAAGTTTGAAGAACATTAAAAGCGATGATTTTATTACACCAAAAACGTCCTTTGCAAGAAATTTAATTTACAGATATATTGACAAAAAGTGAATTGAATTGTATGATTTTGGCATCGCTGAATTGCATATTTTCTTGCAGACATTTTGGTGAGCGGTTTTTCTACATCTACTTCAAGATGCAGCTGTTGTAGGAATAAATTGGCTTGCTACTCATGCATGAATGGCGCGTAAGGGTAAAAAGTCTAGTGACACGGTGCACAAGATTAATGGAGCTTGGAGCAAGCTCCATCTTGAAGCAAGAACAGGCAAGTTGTATATCAAAATGTTCGCAAAAACATGCGCAGTTGAACGATTTTAAAGTCACGCAAATTCGAAGAAAAAATTATATAATAAAATTAAAATGGCACAAACTTTGCAATTTTGCCGCATGATAACGCTTGTCCGCATGTTGCAAAACCGTCATAAAAATGTCCATAGCGTCATGAAGGAGCTGAGCTGGGAGGTTAAGGAGGTTTTACCTTATCCACCTCTCTCTCTCTACATTTTCCGTCAGATTACCACTTTATATTACCAAATTCAAATTACCAACTAGCAAATCCAAAAAAAAGCCTTTTTGGGTGCAAAAGTCGTCATCTTCAAGGTCCTATATAAGCCATGATGTAAAACATGTTGTGAATAAAAGACACATAAATATGTATCTTTTTTAATCGCACCATATCAGCGGTTTTATACCGCTCAGACAAGTATGGAACCAAATTATCGACCAAACTCAGTGCTTCTGTAAACTCCCACACAGGTGTGGTACCAATTCATGATGAGGATAGAGGGTGCAGTGCGTTTGAGACGCGAGATCAGAACCGTGACCCCGACCACGTGTGTTTGAAGAGCACATCTAACCATCACGCTATTACTGCGTATGAGAACTCACGCTTCAGAGGACTTTCTCATACATCCATCACTGCCACAATGGTCTTGTTAATAGAAGAAAAAACATGATGAAAATAATATAGTTCTCGTCCTGTGCACTAATCGCCTTGCGATAACATCGTATTAAGCTCCATTTGCATTTATGCCGCTTTTTCTTTTTGTTGCTTGCCCAAGCTGCTCGTCAATGGGTCATTTGAATTTCATTAAGCAATTGAACGGAAAAACGTGAATTTGATTTCGTTGAGAACCCATAGTTATAAGAGTCTTACACGGCGGGAAAAAAAATCCGCCGCTCTTCTCTAAGAGTTAATACAGCGTCTGAGGGCTAAGCATGAAGTCAGTGCAGCAGTAATAATCACAACATCTTAACAGGGCACGTGCTCGCTGTTTAGATGCCGTTCTCAGAGTTCCCTAATTGTTTCATATATTAGAAAACAGCGAATTTGTACCAGGCTTGTTTTTTAGGACAGCAAAACCGAATTGAAACATCTGTAGGACATCGGAAGTCGTCGAAAGGATCACCCACACATTCAACGTCTCCAACGATGTTCAATGGCGTCGAATGCAGGCACAAAACTGAGGAAATGTTCAACGCCAAGAGTTTCGTCCTTCCTCACATCATGAAGTTTTTATTCACCTCCAATATAGGGTCGAGCAAAGAGTTAAGAAACTTCAAAAGTCCAGTTTTTATGCTTAAATTAATAGCAGAAATAGCAATTAATATTCTTCAAAGTATAGATCACTATTGTCCACGATTTCCTGCCATCGTTCTGCGATATTTCGGATCTGCTCAGAGTGCCATTCCAACTAATGTTAATCGAAAAACTCTTGACACGCTTCCTTGACTTACTGAAAGATTCAGACTGACGCCATTCAAAAAGTGCTGCATAGACCGAAAGAGACCATAATTGGCTGAAGCTTATGAGGATCTTGGCGAGGCTTCTTGTGCACAAAGTCAAAATTGTGCAACTCGTTGATAACGATTCGCTGAGAAACACCAGGCTGTTTAGCCAAATCACAAGTGCCCAATGAAGGCTCAGGATCCGACGCGACTTGCAAGTCACTTTCATCCAAAACAAATGGACCGGCCAGAAAGAAGCATTCTTGAGATTAAAACTGCCTTTGTTGAATCGCCCAAGCCATCTGTCCACAGTCATTTTTGTTGCCATGTCAGCACCTCCACCCTCATTAATCCCATCGATGGCTTTAGGAATTGTTAAGCTTTTTCTCCAAAAATGGCGGATCAACGCGCGCAAATCACGCTGTTCAATAGATATTTTGGGGCTGAAAATAATGAACTAGATAAAGATGTGCAAAACTATTCCTGAAAACGGCTCAAGGATGTCAAAAAATGATACTTTCAAAATTTTCAGAGCTTTTTTGCTCAAGATTGTTCATTGCCACGTCATTATAGCTGAAAAGGTGTTCCAAGATATCGAAAAACGACGTTGAGTAGAAAATTTGTTCTTCCTGCAAGTTGTCAAAAGCTGCGTTAAGAACGAGTTCGATTTACTTGTCCCGACTCAAGTTAAAAGTAAAGTAGTCCCAGAAACCCACGAGTTACCCATCAAGTACACGTTTTCTCATCAAAATTTTCTACATGATTTCACGCTGTCAGCGCAATATCAGACGGATAAAAATATGCAATTCAATGTCAAGACAACTTTAGTTGCAGCAATTGTTTTAAGTTCCATTTCCACATATAGAAAAACCCGGAGATCAAGGAGGTGGAGCCAGTAGTGGTAAAAATATTTACTTTTTTGTGAATTCAGGGAATTTTTTATCTTTTCCGTTCTGAAAAATTTGGAAATCTTTGAATTTTGCTTTTGAGCTATAATGAGTTGTTGAGGAGCTAAAAGGCGTAGTACACCGCGGAAACTAATACAAGGTGACGGTGGCTAATTGCTGACCCTAGTGATGCATGACTTCTGAGACACGAAACGTATATGAAGTACCTTTACCTAAAAGAATTTTTGAATAATTTTATCACTACCTAGTCAGATCAAGCAAATTCCGGTCGATTGTTGTTTTGAGATAGAAGTGTTAAATACGAGCGGTTTTGAGATATAGTGATGTGATAAGGACAGCTACTGATCGGTTTTGCTGCAAAACATTTGAGCACGTTGTCGTTATGACGATAGAGCACAACTTTGACATTTCTAAATTTTTATATCGACACTTAACGCTACAAGTTTGAGGCCATGTAGGCTAATAAGATAATCCCACATCACCAATAATTATTTATTTAATAAATAATTTAGAACAAATGAAAATAAAGCAAAGAGAAAACTAGAAAAGATTTTAGCCAGAACAATGCTAAGGTACTAATGAAATTCGGCACCTGATGTTGTTGCGCCATAGACTCCGACCGCCCCAATGCCTTTCCGGAATATGGGGTTTACTCCGATTTGTGCGTCCCAGATCAAACCGGTGACGGGTGATTGCTGACAACTATCCATTGGCTTAGAAAACACCTAAGAGAAAGACAGAGCAAAGGAATGAGTGGTGTTGCACCAGTTCGTACTGTTCCAGAAAGGCGTGGTGGCGGTTCGAGTCTATGGTACAAGAACATCAGGTGCTTGGTTTTGCACGTACCTCACCATTCGTTCAGATATAATTAATCTCATGTACTGCCGCTGAAATAGAAATTGCACAGCACTTGAAAAAAAATTGGAAAAGATTATTTCATCACGTACAAGAAGGAGCGTGTGCCTCATGAAGGCATTAGAACCAAATCTACTGCTTCGACAAGATTTTCTTATCTAGGATGGAATTCTGCTACAAATAGGGGTAGAAAATCGTATTATTGCTATCTAAAATGTAACTTTAACTCCGTTTGAGGAAGATACTTTAAACAGTAGCTATGAGAGATGGGATTCTACCTTTGCTAGAGGGAGAGACTCGCCCTGCTGCATATTCAGAATGGGATTCTTTCTCTGTTGAAAGAGGAAAATCTATTATTTGAGGAAAAGTCTGCTAGCAGTCTGAACATGTCTAAATGGGCAATTGGCAAGCTGTTATCACGGAACAGACGTACTTTTGAGATGGTGAACAACAAAAGCTCCTTAACGACATCGACATTTCCGAATTAAAATGAAAAGCTGCGATTTAAAAAGCTATACTGACGAAAAAAGTATCGACTAGGAGGGTGAAAAGAGTTATTCACACTGCGACGGCAGAATTTTTAACAATGACGCATTTATATGCGTGAAGCATCGATAATGAAAATTTTATTCAGTAATGAATAGCACCTGATCCCCATGACCATGATAGTTTATTAGATAGTTCTATTCGAAAATCTATCAAAAAGGAGATTCATTAGAACTCAACAAATGCACAGAGTTTGCGAGTTGTTTTTGGATACAGAGAGAAGTGAGATGTACAAGACAAGAGTTCTATATTGTTAGTCGGATCATCCGAATTAGGAAGTAACTTGACATTCCTAATTTAGAAGCTTAGCAATCAAAGAATAAATACGAGAAATTGGTTTTGCCCCAAAGGAAAATTAGTGCCATAGTGCTGAGATCCGTCCAGCATCAGGTTCTCAACGGGTCTTGATTGCTCACCATTGGCTGGACTCCAGGAACAGGTATCTCGTGCAACTGGGGGCACGGCAACCAAGCGGAAATAATCACGCCGGAACTCACACCCATGTTGAACGATTCGTCGTGTACACGGGACATAAAAGGATAAAAAATAAGGCACAAAAGACATGGCTTTCTGTGCTGAGCAATCCCTGAGGAGTGTCCCATGCATTCAGCTTTATCAAGCATGATAGAAGCGACTCATTGCATACACTGGGCTGAACAATGACTCGCAATGGCTCGTCAATGGCTTAAGTTAGTGATAAAATCCTTCTAGACAATTGTAGTGTCATTATACCTTTATTTCGAGTGCTTCGTTTAGATCACGCTCAAATTCCAATAGATCCTTCCATTTATTTGAGCCAACTTGTCATGTGGTCAGGTAAGGGCGCTTGTACAGGCCGATACACGTGTTTCGTCCTTACAGACTCGTCAGCCGGGCAGAATTGACATGGAGTGTGAAGCGTTTGTCTTTGATGATTCTCTATAAGGAGTTTGAGGCTCCCATGAGAGCTGACTATGAAAAGATTGAAAGACGACGGATTCTGCCCGGCTGACGAGTCTGTAAGGACGAAACACGTGTATCGGGCTGTACAAGAGCCCTTACCAGACCACATGACAAGTTGGCTCAGATAACAATGAAAGGATCAATTGTAGCGTCAGTTTCCAACCAGGAAGCATAGAGGGCTTGATGAGCCCAGAAAGCGGGCTCAGGGCCAGGACAGGGGTCTTTTGTCGCAGAGACAAGTATACTGCATGGCACCTCTGACCAATGCCCTACACGCGACCATTGAACAGTAAGAACAAAATACCGACAGCATAGCAATAATACTTTGAAAGGAGGCCTTCCATCACGGTGTCTACCAGCCTCGTGCCAGTTAAAGAGCTTAGTTTCCATGTATTAATCGAATCAAAGACCATTAAAGATCGAGGAAATGAGCTGATATCAAATGTTATACAAAAGATGGGTTGAACAAGTTTAGCATCAATCGATACTCAAAATATGCATGGGAAAGTCCTTAGGAGCGATTGGATTCTAATCAATATCCTAAGGTGTAAATGAGGAATATTATCATCGAAAAATTTGCAACGTCAAAAGAGAATAGACTTCATGACGTTCTCGTTTAGTAAATTCAAATCTGGCATCCTTTCTACATGGGAAAACAGCTACATAAAGAAGCACAATCATTTGTTGATAGACAAAGTAAGACTGATTGATCTCATTATTTTAATTATATTGTCATTTATTTAATGCTGCCCATCTTCCTATCTATCGTTCAAATCACAGCACTACCTGGATTTGATTAGTTTCGTCGCACTCATGGACAACAAAGGCTTTCGAGTTTTTTTTAGAGTTAGAGAGAAAGGAGTTTTTTTGTGTGGTGGCTCCATTGCTGCTTTAGATTGTCGTATATTCTCTATGAACGACGTTTAACGTCAATGCGATTCTCTTGAGAGTAGTAGGGTAGCCTTGCTAGTGTCCCCAATTGCACTGCACAAAATGGACTGTTTCGGTATAAATCTTTTACCGATTTCACGGCTCTGAAAATTTGAGAGGTTTGGTATGTCCTGAAAGAGGTCGAACTAACAGCGTGTTTGTTCAACGCCATGCAAAATCACTCGCATGTGATAATGTGATTGCTCTGACTTTCTCAAATACATTTTGCCGCTATACGATCCAATTACAGACTGCACAACAGATGTGTGCGAGTACTCGTGACTATGGTCCAGTTGTAGCGCTATGCTCAATTTCTCCATGCACATTCAGATATGGACAAAGTAGGTCGAAGTCTAAAAATATTGCTTTGGAAGATATTGGGCGGGGGTGGATAAGCTCCCACCCTGTGGCAATAGTTTTGTTCCCGCTGGCGATCGTGTGCGAGTTTCGCATTTCAATGAGAAATAAGTCGTAGAATGATATAGTCCAGAACATAATAAATTTTTCTCAAAAACACTTATTCTAATATATAGAGCCTGAATATAGCATGTTTTAGACTAAACAGAGGAATATAGGACACCCCCCTCACAGTTCGTCACTTGTGAACTCATACATCACGTCACAAACAATTCAGACTAAGCCTGACAGTAATTTTTGAGTCATGCGTGTGGTCTGTTATGGACATTTATTCAGTGCAACACAGGTGCTTCAGCCTTGCAGCCTTGTCAATTGCACACTGCCTTTTCATTCAGTCAGTTCCTCGAGGATCTACCCCTTGCATAAAAGACAAAAGGATAAAGCTTTCGGCGTTGATCAATCCCTGAGGGATGCGCCATGCATTCGTATTCAATTTCTGACTTCGTTTGAGGTGATTGAATGCATATCTGGCCTTTACAATGACTCGCGATGGCCTCCCGTCGAACCGAATAAGTGCTGCTTATCCTCCCAGACAAGTCTGAGACAGTCTGGTACCATTTTACCGACCCCGGAGGGATGGATGGCTTGGTGAGAAATGAGCGCGAGATCGAACCACTGACCTCGCGTGCGACGCAGAGCACCTCTAACCACTGCGCCACATGCTCTCTTGCCCCATTCATAGAAGGGTTAATGAATAAATATTTACATCCGAAAGGGCAGTGTAGTACACTCGATCGCCCTTTACTGTTAATTGTAAAATATCATACCTTTCGTTTCGAGTGTTTCTTGAGACGACGCTCAATTTCTATATGCCTGATAGTTATTTTTGAGCCATGCATGTGGTTTGTTACGCAACTGACGAGGCTGGAAAGCTGAAACACGTGTACTGAAGTCTATAAATGCATATAACAGAGCACACCCATGACTCAAAAATAATTCAGGCCTATTGAAATCTGAGCGTGGTCCCAAGAAACACTCGAAACGAAAAAATTCAGACCATCTCTCGTGTAGATCGCTTCGACAGAGTCAAAAGTACATTATTATCACCATGATTATTTCTGCTGTTATCAATACTATTATTGCTAATATTATCCCAGAGCCAAAAATAGTGAGGAAGGGCAGATTCAAAACACTGAGGTTTAAGATTGCTGACGTGGCATACTATATCACGCTCTTTTTTGGCTTAAACTTTGAGCCATCGATTACTGCCTGTCTACAATAACGCTATACTACTACATTGAAATTTCATCTTCGAGTGTGGGATCAAGGCTTTAGACGAAACTATAGGTGCCTCTAGGTTTTAAGATTTGGAACATCCCTAGGTGTTCGAATAACGGAAGTGGTCCGATTTGGGTTGAACATAACTGAACTTTAAAACCGAAAGCGCTGAAACGTCACAGTAAACTGTATCATTAAATATGGAGTTTGACTCGAGGAGAAAAACACAAGGAATTACTGAGAAATGCCAAGTCTGATAGAGAGTCGATATTGAGAAATGTTGATGAAATTCAACTTATAAAGAAATTCTATTGCAGAAAAAAGGCAAAGGATAGTGGATCATCAAACAACCTGTGACAGATTATTGTGAACACAAAAGCAAGACGATGTCGACGTACAGCGCCCACAACGAAAATCTTAATAAAAATAAACAAAATCTTTTTCAGATTCTGCTATGTCGGGGATACTACTTTTTATGACGACTAGTAGACAGAAATGCACGGCGAATGCGAAGCTTAATCTTTTTTTGGCCACTGAGCGCAGTAAAAAGTTCTTTTTGAAAACCAAGTTTACCCTGAGTTCGTAGATATTCAACGTAGACAATGACCACTGAAAGTATAGTTGAAAAGCTTCATTTAGCAGAAAGTGCTCGAGTGTGAAACATTAGTAATTTTTTTACTGCTACAGCGCAATAAAAAGTCCTTTTCAATAGCCGAGTACACCACTGGAATTCTTGTGATGAAAAATGAGCTTTTCTCAAGGAGCTGAAATTTATTAAGATGTTGAACTGCGATGTAGAGCACGAGTCAGTATTTTAATACAGAAACCCAAGTATAAAAGCTTTACATTTTTATTTCGAAATCTAACTTTGATAAACTTGTGCCAGATGCCAAACTATTTATATTCATCTATTTAGTTTTATCTGTTCCTTCTTTCATTTCATTTATTTCTAGTATTTTCTATGGATGATGGCAAAAAATCAGTGTGCTCTGGACTAATAGTGAGATGCTCATAGGTCCCTTGAGTATGCGAAGCCCAGACCAGCTTATGTTCGCGACAGAGACAAATGAAGAGTTTATTGATGCTTGGTCACTTATCGATTAACGGCATTATAAAAGACATGTAACTGATAAAATTTTGAAGAAAACAGCCACATATTTTGTTAAGTAGTTTCATACTTATTTGCATTCCGTGTACTAAGTTATTCAATGATTAGTCATTTCGTTGACTCTCAAAATTTGGAAAATTCGATTGTTGCAGGAGGTTTAGCGGGCATATGCACCACCGGAAAATGTCAGACCAGTAATACTTCCGATCTCAAACAGCGTTTGGCCATATTACTCCATATGAGCCAAGTTCACTTGCTCATAGTTCACGATATTATTTCCACCTCGAGTGCTACTTCCTGAAAAAGAAATGCTCAGAGATTGAGGAGAAAGCATTGAATTAGTCTATGTCTGAATTGTGCGGTCGTGTTTCAGTGGCTATTGACAACTTTTTGATTCACCAACTTCTAATGATGTGCATTGAAAAAGAATCATCGGAGACGAAACGCTTTGAAAGGCGTCATTATTCTCGCCGAATCGGTTGTAAACGCCTCGTAAGACCAATGCGAGAATTGTCCCAAACGAAAAAGTTTCGTCCAAGAAGGTACAATAAGTGTATTCTGAGCACTCATTCAATTAAATCAATTCAATCGATACGTATAGTTTGTATGGGCAAAGACTGTGAGAATGACGAAGTGTTTCGAGTAGAACGACAATAGATGTGTGCTCAACAAAGTGGTGAAGTGATTAGTATGAGTCTATCAGGGAACAACTGCTGGTTGGGCTCTTAGTCTCAAGCACTCCTCTGTATCCATAAAGGAACGCCTCAAATCTGTTATAACCAGGATTGCGAGATAATCGACTCGACCAACAGTCTACACTATTCATAGAAAGATGGAATACTCAAGGTGCAGCCGATACAAAACGTGATTAGATAGAAAACCTTTGTGGAGGATGAATGCAAGGAAACTAATCCAATTCAAGAACTGTTGGGATTCGTACAAGAAATTTTGATGACAGGTCTTACAGATAAAAGAATAGAATTAGTCTCGTATTAGAGCAGCTTTGGAGAATGAAAAGCTGATAATTTATCCTTTACTAGTACACTTCTATTTGTAGCTTACTAGCAGTTAAATTTGTTATCGTATCATTTCGTCTTAGCTTGACGAACTACATTTCACCGTTAAGAGTAAATACGCCGATTAATGAAAGGAACTCCAAGAAAGAAAGCAAAAAAAAAAACAAAAACTGTTTTTGCACGGTTTTTCGATGGGGGGAGGGTGGGGTGGGGAGTTACTTTAATAATTATCACTTCAATGATAATGACTTAGGCAACACATATTGAGTGATCGATTCTTGCAATTTTCGCTAGTTAGGTGGCAGTTTCTATAAATTTTATTATGTTGAAATAATCAAGAAATCATAAAATAACGTATAGAGAAAAAATGTTTTCAGAAGAGAAATATAACCAAAGTCAATTTAATCCAGAAATAGTCGCACTCCACAAAGAATCGAGAATCAGGGAGAACTTTAGTCGGTGATGTAGAAAAGTTCTGGAAAAAGAGAAAGTTAATGAGCCGTTTTGCACTTTCGTAAAAAGCCGTCGAATTGAAGAATGAACCAAAAGAAACACATAACTGGACAATGACGAACTCCTATTTCCGGATGAATTTTTATGGAGTAGACGGGATTTCTAGTACAAACTCCAGATGAAGTAAATTTTAGTTGATTTTGGCACTAGTTAAAAAATTATAGTGCTCGTATGATGTCAATGAGGTAGTAAGAGTTGAAAGAGCCGATACGAGCTCTCCTTATTGAAGCTTCTGCCATTTGTTGGAAATGTGTGGCTAGCAGAAAAAGATTGTCAAGAAGGCTGATGGAAATGTTAGTTAGTTATGAGAACTAAAAAATACCTCAGCAGCTAATCAATCACTATGGCTAGTAGAAGGACAGAAAATTAATGAGAAGTCTTTGCTTTGTAAATATCTTAGCCTTTCCCTGTCGGTCTGGAAACTAGGTTTGAAATATGATTATCAATAAGAATTGCGATGGCAAGCAATGAGATCTACCCCGGCTTAGTGGAGGTCGGGCTCAGCTGTGCCATACGCTGGCGACTATTTCAACTGTCAGCCGAATATCCTCCACTTTGTCATTTACTGATGTACGAACATCATCCGCTTGATGATCGATTTCGAGTGAACCTTTCTTGTCCATATTTTTATAAGGCGCACATACAAAAAACTCAATTTTTGAAAAAGAACGGATCATTTGTAATTTAGAGGCCTCTACATGGCGAAATGATCCTGTTTTGCAATTTTAAGAAAACCTACGAGTATAAATAATGTTGAAATCTACTCATGCCATCCAGGATCGGCACTATTTTCTATTAGTTGATCAATTAGAGCTTGTCTAGGTCACTCATTAGGGTCTGCAAAACACAGATAGTTGTTGGATCAATCGCTTCGGTCAAAAAGAGTCAGAGAAGTCAAAGAGGGCCTCTCCGGGGCTTATAAACTAACATCATAATTGTCTGTGACGATAGCGCCACCGATTTGGCTTATCGATATATCTATGCAATTCCTTATATAGGTCACATAAGCATGTAATTCATCTATCATCAATAAATGGAAACGAATGGAAATGCATGGCCCATCCCTAATAGATTGATTAACACCAAATGCTTTGTCTCTTTCTCTTTTATTATTATTGCGAATATTAATTGTATATGAAGCAGATTTTTGAAATATCACCTCGTATTGAAAGCTGCAGTTCTCGGACACTTCGAAGTGTTTAATAATGGTCGATTCGATAATTCGAGTTCGAACAACATAGGAGGATAGTGCGCAAAGGAACGGCTATAAATAATACAATTATGCTGCAGAAAATGGGATAGCATACCCTTAAAGATGAAAAACGCAGCGTGCGCAGAATTGTTAACTGCCTTACACTTCGCTTAGATCGATTAATAGCCTACTGGCTGGAAAAGAGGGCTTACAATTATGATTTATTTTTTTACTAGGAAAAGATCGAAAGCAGTTGCAACATCCGAATCAAGAGAAAGCATTTTTCTTGTAATTATTTACGTAAATTTTGTCGTCGAATGATTTTGACCGCTTTTCAGTTTTTTTGAAATTTTTATATAAAAAGACTGAAGTAGACGTCTTTATGAATCGTCAGAAGAAGAAGCACACTACGGCTTAGGAGAGACAAACTAACAACCAATTTACGACACTTCATTATTTCGGAAGAACTACTGATAGTTCAATGATTACGGTGTTATGTGAAGTTGTTGAAATCAAAAAACTAGTGATATTTCACGAAAATTCTCATGAGGAAAGTTTAAAGGTCATTGCAAAAAAAAAGATGACGAGATAAAAAAAGTGGCTTGAGCTTAAGGAACTATTTTTTCTCAGATATCCGTACTTGATTGAATATGCAGAGTTCTTGAAAACGATCTAAGTCATTTCATTTATGGTTGTGGAAATTTCGTGTGATTCGATCTAACCCGTGAAAAAAACCACCATGAGAACAAAGTCCTACGTTGGCTGATGGGTAGAATTCTTACAAACCTTGGAAGAAACCTCTAAGCAACAACCTTTTGATCAGATCAACTAGAATAGCAGTGTCGTAGGCCATTGCGAAGTCGTCAACACTGGCACATTAGAAATAGCCGGCCTCTTTGGTCTGCCCCTTCGCCTAGATCTTTTTAAGACGGCAGCTATTCTTAGAATAGGTTTAATCCCAGTTGGGCTTCTAAATAGAGATTCATTGTGCTGCATGTTTCCAATCAACATACGGAAATCCTGCATTTATGCGTTAGATTTTGAACTACATTAGTTGAATTTCTCTAGTATGAACTACGTGGACGCATTCCATAGATGATATTTATGACTTGCCATCCAAGAAAGACAAAGAGCTGGCCGTTATCCAGCTCAACTATTGGATTTGACTTGAAAAGATATAATGATAGTTTCTGTTCAAGAAGTGAGCGTGTGAGGTATCATAAAATGAAAATGAATGAATCGTGAAAAACTCAATGGGTCCATTGCGGAAAGAGAGCTTTCAATCATATTGGTAGCAAAAAATAATGGATTACTAACGAAGAGGGTATCGGGAAGAGTGCCATGTCACTGGTTGTCGGTCTACATTGTCTATGGCAAGGAGTGTAGATTTTGATATACGTTAGCTTAATTGTTGGATTTATTTCGTCATTACCCATCTCTAAAAAGTGAGGAGTTGTCATTTCCTTAGCAGACATCTAGATTGCTTCTTTCAATGAGAAGGTTTGCCTGTGGAAATCCTTCAAGCGATAATCCAATTCACTTTACTTTCCGTAAAAAGTTTTTCTTTACTCTGCATCGACATAATCGTATTAAGACGTTTCCTGTATATTGAATGTCTGCTTGCCAAGTGTCTGCCCGCACTCTTTTAGTAATCAATTAATCTCTTTGGTTTATGATAAGTTGGCTTCCAGATTAATGTAGTGGATTCTCCCGGAATAAATGACCTTCCTGGAAGATGATCTGCTTGCTGCACAACGCAGTTTAAAGCCAAAGAATTCCAACGGCCATAATAGGATTGTAAATCTATAGGATTCGATGTACGAAGAACAATTTTAGAATGTGTCTTCAACTCCGGAGACTCCAGCGAACCAGAAAATGCAAATAAGCGTACACCTTTACTCCTTTACACGTTCTTTCCTCAAATTTTCTTTGTCTGTCACTACTAAAACACAAAATAAACAGCTAAAAACCAAAAAACTAACGCATTTTCAGAAAAGAAAAGATAGGGCTTGAAGATCCTTTGAAATTTCAGTGCGACGCCTTTTCTCATTGAAATTATATTAGTAGCGATTCAAAACAACGAAAAATTGTCTGCGAAAAAGCCAATACGATCAATCAAACGTTAACGATATAGAAAGACGAGCCGCAACTTTCAGTCTGTTTTATTTCTATTCTAATCATCGTTCCTAATTTTTTTCTTAAGCCACACAGGAGGTGTTAGAATATTCTTTATTTAACAGATGACGTTTCGGCAGTTCGCCTTCTTCAGAGCCTGGAAAAGCCAAGATGTCTACGATCCAGTCAGTCAGACACCTCCATCACTCCTATAGAAGCAATCACCAGACCTAGATTTCAATCACATCTTTTCATATGTGTTCCACTGAATAATTCAAATGGAGATTACTGGAAAGAGATCACATAGGCTAGTCACTGTTTTTTATTTTAATCTAATTATTAGTGATTTATACCGTAATTATAACAGAGTGGTAACATTTGACTGCAGGATAAGCAGATCGCTCTTATTTCGTTCGTTGCTACGTTGAAAAATCTTCTTGGAATTAAGTTAACTCAGCACAAATATTTGTCTAAGAAGAATGAGTGGTACACGAAAAATGCGACCTCAGGTGCGAATAAACTCGCATTTTGCTCTCACCGGGGATGCGTGCTACCACTACACGCCTACAAACCACCCAATCTTCTTATATGTGTATTTCATGAACACCCCATTGAGCGAAAGCAGTAAGAATAAAGGAATACAGATACTAATGCTAGCCTGCGAAATCTTGTACGAAGAATTTATGAATAAGTCAAGAGATGGAGAGCTATGATGTTCATCGCAAGCATTGGACGGAATCGTTATAGAATTATCGAAGGTAAGAGCCACACATATACATACATAAAGCAAAATCATTGCACGATTGAGCTTGAAAAACCGTTTCTCAAATCATAATGGATAAAGGACAAGGGACAAAACTCTCGGCGTCTGAGGGATGCTCCATGCATTCGTCTTCAATTTTTCACTTTGTTTGAGGTAATTGAATGCATATCTGGCCTCTACAGTGACTCACGGTGTCCTTGCGCTGTACCGAGTCAGCGCTGTTTTTACTCCCAGATAAGTCTGAGACCAGTCTGGTACCAATCCAACCCGAAAGGGATGGATGGCTGCTGAGCCATGAGCGCAAGATTGAACCATTGATCTCGTGTGCGACACAGAGCACCTCTAACCACTGCGCCACTTGCTCTCCTAGTTACAATGACTTCCATTAAAATTTAACAAAAGTCTTAGAATCCATGGAGTTGCACCAGGGACTTTTCCGTCTTCAATGTACTCAAATTAAGGAGCAAAGTCCAGTTGACATTCTAGATAAAGGAAAGCGTATGACGCAGGAGCAACATACTATGGTGATGAAAGTATGCGCCAAAGTAGGGTCCGCCTGGCTAAGCCAACTAGTAGGCACCAATTAATAACAAACTCAAACTCTCACGAGAAGCCAAAGTCCTAACTACTCTTAATAGGGCACATTGAATATAACTTTGCATGATTTATTATAGTATGACAGCGATTAGATGACAAAGCTTCCGGCGCATTTCAATCCCTGAGGGATGCACCATTCAGTTGACCTTATCATGCATCCTCAAAGGTGACTGAAGCAGTGCCCTTTACACGGTGGCCTACAGAGGCCAAGTCAGTGCATCTATTCGCTCACACAAGTCTGGCACTAAATCGCCGAGTCCGTAAGGATGAAAAGCTTGGTGAGCTTTAGGCGTAAGATCGAACCATCGACAACGCGTGTGTTTTGAGACACTCCTAATCACTGCGCCACTCATACCCTTTGGCAGAGTAGAGAGATTCTACTTACTTGGTAATGGAAATGTCATTTGAAATAAAAACGATTGCCTGTGGCAAAGATCGGATATCGTTCAACTCCATTTGTTTTAGAATCTCCAGAGAATTGGCGACGGCCACTTGCAGTGCAATGATGTCTACTAGAGATAACATAATAATGTGACTTAGATCACCTAGGCGTGTAATTATGTGAACGGCTCCATCAAAATTATGTGATAGCCTTCAGAACATCGAAACTCTACAGCAATTTTTATCATTAATGCTTCACTGATATTGTTAAAGAAAGGTTAAAGCATTCAATGTTGAACATTCCCGAACCGATGAGTGGCGCTTTTGACTTCCATAAACAAGAGGTGATTGAATGCATCTGGCCTATAGAATATCTTAAGATAATCTACAGATGCCTAAAGTTAATGCTGCTATCCTACCAGATAAATCTTTAAAAAAACTGGTAAGCCCCGGATGGAAAACGTGTTGAGCGCGAAGCATAAAAATCAGCTAATATTCACGCTTGCGTTAAAAATCTTTCTCCTGCACAAATCCCTCAAAATTCTAGATTTCTGAGGACCTTCACTAGTATGTTATCATGAAGAAGCGTCACTGATTCTTTGTGAACGAAGCAACAGAAGTAAAAAAAAGGCATCTAAGAGAACTTACATCCAGTAAGAGAAGTGAAAATCCTTATTCGAAAATGACAGCCAACTGCAAGATATCATCCTACGACTATGTCGCGGTTATACATGTGAAACACAGCTGTCGCATTGTTGTTACAATGACATAGTTACTAACTCTTGAAATTACTGCAGGATGCTTTCGGCTTCCAACAAAAACAAGGATATAATTAAAGTAGTTTTCTCGATTTATTTATGGGATTTTAAACACTGCGTTTACATTCTTTTACACAGCTATTCGTAGAAAAAAGGTCCTTAGAGGCTTCTACATTACATTGAAAAATAAATTTGATCTCATAAGAAAAAGGTGATCCATTAATTTAATCTTCAAACTGGAAGTACACAAAGCGTCAGTGTGACGGTTTGAAGAACTTTGTAACATAGAAGGCTGTTGGTTCGATATGCGCCGCGAGAGTACAAAGCTACATCCTTTCGGAGTCGGTAGATTGGTTCCAGAATGCTATTCAGAGGTAAAAGCACTGATTCGATGCATCAGTAGGCTACCAGAAATCACTATGTAGATCATGTATGCATTAAATCACCATTGCATTGCTTTATAAAGTATGATGGTTCGTGGGTGAATTCTGAGCAAATTCATGAACGTAAAAACCCGCTTCTCATTCACATCGGGGGCGTCTCCGGTATGGATGAAACGCGCGTTGAACTCCCGTCTGAGATCGTGTTTTTGCTCACCACAACTCTCTTAGGACTTATGAAACAACATAAAACTGCGAAAATGCGGGAAAAATACTAGAAATTTTGAACACAGAAACCTTTAGCCTTCAATTTCAAGTTTCTTCTGTTCATAAGTTTTCTCAACAGCTATTGCTTCTCATTAGTTTTATTGAAAATTCTTTTTTGTGCTCGTGTTTTGGTTCGTCGTTCGATGTCAGAACGTCATTGTGACAGCGGTGATAATTAGTCCTGTTGGTCTCCCATAAAAAAGACATCATGCTCTTAGCACTACATCAGTCACTTCAATCTTCTCAAATAATTATTTCTAATCGTTAACAGAAAGGCAGACATTACGGTTTGAAGCAAGCAGCTCTCAGTTGTCATCTTGCTTCTAGAAACTTCTAGTTATCGTCCATAGACACGCCGTAAAAATTGCCATTGGTTCTAGTGGATGTCGATGAGACCTAGACTTCTACTCGCATCGCTCTAACCGCACAGTCCTCTATTTACAAGTTAATTGCTCTAAAACTGATCCGAGACACATCAATTCGCTAATTGGACATTATCGAACTCGGCCATGTTGTGTCATACTGTGTCATACTGTGTCACGAGCTACTTGAGAGGCGATACGGTTCAATAAGTTCCTCAAGATAACATTATCTTTTCTCCTACTCTTCATTTATTTTCAACGGCAGGCGAAACAGTCTCGTTGGACAACTTTCAACTGCAATATCAATATACGATTTCATCGAGATAATGACATGAAGCAGTTCATTTTTGACTTATTCTCTTGTTCAACTACAATTGCTGAGTCACCAAAAGGACAGTTTTATAATTTTCATACACATTAACTATTTTCGCCTAATTCAGTTCTCTTCGACCGGTCGCATCAGCCATCCTGCGTACAGTACTCTTGCTACGTTCGTTAAGCTTTTGGCTGTTCCCCAAAGATCATTTCATAGCGTATTCATATTATTTCCACACCTCCGGGATTTATCATCCAACGCGGTGATTGCAGAAGAGAAAACGGAGTTTTTCGAGAGATTTTTTTTAGACTAATCTATGTCATCGTATATATACGGACTATGTTGTATATATTCTATTTCTGAAATACCACGAGTAGAGACGGAAATGGAAAAGAAGAATAAAAAGAGAGGAGATCAAAAAACTGTTCAATACTAAGTGCTTTGCACTTCCGTCACACTACCTTCATTTCTCCTCGCTCCCTCACACCCCTTTTTTACTACTCATTCTCCGTTTCTACCCTTCTCCCTCTCCGTACTTAACTTCCATCAAATTGATGGAAAAACGAACACGATATGAAGACAACAGCTATCACCCGGGTGTTAGATAAAAACGGCAGTTATAAGAATTCTTGCGAAAACGAGGAACTTCTAATAAGACGCTTTTTTTGACGGTTGGTAAACTTTGGCATAA
Organism: Parelaphostrongylus tenuis; assembly: GCA_019055375.1. Lineage (NCBI taxonomy): Eukaryota > Metazoa > Nematoda > Chromadorea > Rhabditida > Metastrongylidae > Parelaphostrongylus > Parelaphostrongylus tenuis. The sequence continues at coordinate 276,830 of JAHQIW010004800.1, read as the reverse complement.
ACAATTGTTATATTTCTTCAGATTGTTCCGCTTACACGAGGTTGTTACTGAAAGATGGACAGACTGATTTAACGCGGATCCGGGGATTCCAAAGACGTCAAAGCATTAGCAGAATAAAGACTAAAGAAGAATAAAGAATTTTTCATGAACTGTCCTTTTTCAAAGTTTTTGCGAGATAAATTAGAAAATCTTCCTCAGGAGGGACAAATGACATTTTCGTGGCTTTGCCTTCCTGAAAGCATAAACTCACTATGCCATACCATATCTAAATTTTCAGTTGAGATATCCTATGTATATTGAAAACCTAATTCAAGATTCAACAGGTAAATCTCACCTATTGAAAAAAATCCACCGCTTAACTCCTATCGGAAGAAAGATCACCGGCGGGCTGCCAAACACCAGTGATCGAAAAATCAATCTGAGATGAAATGCCATATTTGTTTATCCAAACACGCTTCCCTTCTATTCATTCCTGGACTCTTGTGATTTATGCAAGAGGTCTCAAGGGTTTTCCGCGCCGACGCCTTTGCTTATTGCCCAGGATTCTCACTACCACCTCGAAGTTGCCACCGTTGTGCCTTATTGTCTTATGTGCTCCTGGAGGAGTTGTCCAACTTCTCGTCTTTAGGTGAAGGTATTCTTGTGAATGGAGAGCAAGTGGTGCTCCCGTTTCGTCTGTATATTTATCACCACATCTCGAACATGAATGACGTATATTGGGTCTGAACTCATACGTACCACTATTATACCATTTAGAACACATCATGCAACCTCTTGTTTTATTGGGGTGGTCACACAGGAGGTAATCTTGATGGCACTTTGGTTGAATTCAGAAGTGCGAAAATGAAGAGAAGGAGAATGCCTAAATATCACAAATGACACGACACCCTTTCACATGTTGATTATTCTGATTTGGAGAAGGTTCATTTTATAGTGTGTAGCAACACACCGGCCCTATTAATAATTTAGAGACTAAAGCGATGAGTTTTCTTCATTGGTTAGGCATATCTACCGATTTCTGCACTCAAGCTCTAAAAGAATATAGACAATGTAAATGAATAATCAAGTGAGATATGGAATGGTGGGTTCAAACTCGGAAAAAGGCGAAGTCGCCAAAACGTCAGCCATCGCTTTCTGAAGAAGAACCCCAACTTTGCGCCTGAACTAGAGAAGAATCTAATCTGACATTGTTTCTTTTGAGCTTTTCATAAGGTTTGTTATGGGCACTTATACAGTGCAAAACACGTGTTTCGGCTTTACAGCCTCGTCAGTTGCACGTTGACTTTCGTCCAGTCAGTTCCTCGGGGATCTATCCCTGTAAAGGCGAGTCGCCAACGAACTTTTACACCCGACCTACGGTGAAACAATCACCGTGGCGTTCTTTCAAAGTGTGTAATGATTGTCGAATGCATGGCGTATTGGCTGTTATGTGGGTACATGTAGCAATAGCTGCAGTGGACTATTTTGAAACCTCGCCAGAAAACAATGTGGCGAAACACGTGCCATGCACTGTTTAAGTGCCTATAACAAACCTTATGAAAGGTTGAAAATACATGGCGAGATTATGTTGTTCTTGAGTGAAGTTTCAATATAGTCGATTGCATTATTTATTACTAGAAAAAAGGATAGTTCGTAGGATAGCTCAAATTTTCCATTTCAAGTCAAATTTAGTAAAATTCGGATTTTATTCTAATAAAAGAGTTTTGCTACAATTTCGTACAATCAGAACAGTCTAAAGAAATGTACAAGCACGTGTGCGTAGAGCTGTAGCGCAATTCATGGCACTTCAAAGTATTTATAAATCAAACTCAGTAGACTCACTTGTCATGTCATGGTGAATTTCGAGTGGAATTTCGAAATTCTGCGATATACCTCTGACAAACCATACAAATGCTCTCTCCTCTTTCAGCCCCCTACTGATGATTAAAGCTAAAATGTCAGTGGTTTCTTCTTAACTTTCTGTGAGCTCATTGCCAAGTAATCTGTCAAAAGCGACGTCATAGAGGAGCCAAGCAAGCGTAAGTGTAAAGCATTTCGGCTTCATTCTAAAAGTTCATTGCATCACGCTCAAGGTGACTTTCATATAAAGCCAATGAACAAACACTATTGACTGCTTTCTTCGACAAGGAAGAGGATTAAGCAGGCAAGGCACTCTCGCAGGACGCTTCCACAATATTTTCCCTAATAGCGTAATGGTTGGAAATCAACAACCTTGCTCGTTGTGCATTCATGATGTAACGTTAATATTCTACTCTTGAAGAGTCATTAATAACGAGGAAGCGTTTTTTTTTTCAAATTTGGGTTCAATATCAAGTGCGATTAGTAATTGGGTGGGATAGCATATACTGCTCATATTAGAAATTTGGTCCTTCATGAAAATTAGGTTCCGGCTATCCTTAAATTTCCAGCGAGCTGAGCACAGCTATTGAACGCTGCATCAAAAGGACGGGTTGGACAAGACGATGGCAGATATTGAAATACCACCAATCATTCCGAGGCACTTAGTGGTCTATAACTGGTTATATGATCGCCTGTGGTGAAGAGAAGAACTGCATAATCTGCTAATTTGCCCTTATGTTAGAGACGGCAATCGCATGAGATTCGGTAGAGTACATCTATCTCTTGTAAGAGATGGAACAATTGGTGAGACGGCTTGGCCACTCTGCGCTCGTGTAAAGAATGATCAAGTTGGAAAGCTCTTAATTAAACAAAATATTCCATTGGGCACGTCGAGGGAGCAAAATCAAATCCAAAATATTCGCTCCATAGACTCTTGAGGTCTTCCAGGGAGGCGAAAGTCCAAAAATGAACTGCAAGGTGGAGTGCCTCATAATTAATGTGACTTCGTATCGTACAGCATGATAATTTTTTTATCTAACCGATTAATATTCCTGTTATATGCAAGGTACTGTGCGGCATGTCGTCAGTAAGCTAATGGAAGACATAGAAATAGTTGAAAGGCGAGCGTTTCAAAAAAAACCTCTCTACTATGTCACTCTAAAATCTGTTTGTTATATCTTTTTGCTAAAATTACGAAAGTATATGGTTGAGTGTATCACGAATCGATCCAACTTTCCCAAGCTCTGAAGGAGAAAACCGCAGAATTGTTAGCAATCGTATTATCATGGTATTGTTTATTGAATCCAATAAATACTACTCATAACAACCTCGAGTCTGTTGTTCATAAAAAACATTGAATTATTTATTCTATGCCACGTTAATAAATAGTCGGTCGTGGGAATAATAACAAGAGTGCTGAGATAAGAGCGAAACTTAGAAGCTGGGATGGCTTTAAGCTCGCGACTACTTTTACCGGGGATGTATCAACTAGACTACTTTTCTAACTGTTCGTAGGGAATGCTAAGAACAGTCAGCCAAAAGCGTTACCCCACACTCGTGAGAGCTCGCATGGATAACAAATTCAGAGATAAGAATCAAATGAAAGAAGGCTTAGATCAGTACAATGAGCATTGACGTGTCATGAAAACAAATGGGAAAAAATGGACTGCATCATAAATTTATTTGGGCATTCTATGCCTTCACTTGTGAATGTGAGAGCTCTTGCGGCGGAGTGGTCATAGGTGACCTGCGACTAACGAGTGATGGTTCGATACCGTCTTGAGGCTCACCAAGTCATCCCTCTGGGGTCGACAAATTGGATAAGCCTTATCTGCAAGAATAGCAGCTCTAACATGACACATCGTTAGGCCACAGAGAGCCATTGTAAGGGCTAGTCATGCATTCAATCATCTCAAACAATGCTCAAAATTTGAAAATATATTTTGTGTATGTGCGTTTGCGCATGTGTGTGTGTGTGTGTGTGTGTGTGTGTGTGTGTGTGTGTGTGTGTGTGTGTGAGTGTGTGTGTGTGTGTGTGTGTGTGTGTGTGCGTGTGTGTGTGTGTGTGTGTGTGTGTGTGTGTGTGTGTGTGTGTGTGTGTGTGTGAGTGTGTGTGTGTGTGTGTGTGTGTGTGTGTGTGTGTGTGTGAGTGTGTGTGTGAGTGTGTGTGTGTGTGAGTGTGTGTGTGTGTGTGTGTGTGTGTGTGTGTGTGTGTGTGTGTGTGTGTTTGTGCATGTCTGTCTGATTGTCTGAGTCTGCGTAGGCAGCAAGATTCACATAAAACTGCAAATAATCATTCTCTTAGCTGTCAAATAAGAAGAACTATTGAAAAAGGCAACTCGATGTTCGCAGGCCAGGAGAATCGCTTTCTCAGTAGAGCTCATGCTAGTGCTAGAACTTCTGTACTCTGGAAATTGAAACCTTGGGGAAAAGAAAAGGTACGAAAAATAATTCTTCAAAGATTATCGAAAAATCATTAAAGGGCTACTACCCGCGATGTCTCATCATAATCTAACTTTCCCATGAACAAGTTCTATGAGTTCCTAAATTCCGATCGTAAACTGATGACACCTGCAAGGAAACTTCAATGTGAAATATGAGTTTTCCAAGAAAAAAGCAATACTCAGTCATCATTTTGTAAGATTAACCATGATTGAGAGAAACAGTGAAATCAAGCAGGTTATTCAGAACTTGAGAATATTTGACAACGCTCAAAAAGTCCTCAAAAGAAGAAGAACTTAGAAGAAGTTACGCTCACTAAAGGACAGAACATCACGCACCCGATCAGGTGAGGCGCTAAAACATTTGCAGAGAGGTTAAAAAGTAGATTGGAAGTGTAGAGGTGAGATAAAAATGATAGCGTCGGTATTTCAATAAATACAGCTGATAAAATCTCAAATTTTCGTGTGTCGATAATTCAATAAACTAATCACCTTTATTCGTACTAGTATGCGGTGTGCGTCTTTACAAAAACCGCAGTGAACAAGTAACATTAGTGAGCGGCTGCTCACCAAAGGATTCCTAGGACATTGAGAAAGCAAGATCTCTAACTCAATGAAGTTCCAGATTTCCTCTCAGAGATTTAAGAAAGTAAACATGATTTCCTCCAAACTTCACGGTTCAGCAAAACTCACGTGCTACTTTTGCATGCAACAGAGGCAGATTATGAACTTGCCCTTCACTCGAGATGTACTATGATGAACAAGAACCCAGGTGGAGGTACTGACTTGATACTGATGCATCCTTAGGGAAAATGGTCATCGTCATAACCGTTGTCTTATATCAACAGCACTCAGTTATGATACAATAGAAAGTGAATCCTTCAATGATTTTCAAAGCCTCAGCGAAAATGGTGCTCTAAATGACAAATAGATTTGTTGATTCAATGAGGGCATGCGAAGGTACCCATCACTCTGAGGTCGGCAATTTTCTATCAGACTTGAGTTGACAAGACCACCTAATACATGCATATACATATAAATGGATTAACATCGATTCAACAAATCGCTTCAGCAAATTATTGTTTGAGCCAAGCATTCTATTCAGTAAGTTCTACGTTTTCAAGGATAAACTTGGATGGACAGCATATTTTGCAGAGATTCGTCAACGTTGAAGAAACTCTTTTATGTTGAAAGTCACCTAAGTATCCTCCTACATTGCCTTGACAAAATCTCGCATATGCTCCATATACGACATTTTTTTCGCATTATCATCATAAAATCCTTTCCGGTTTCGAGAATTCTGCCGTTTTCAGGGAATTGAATTGCACCTATACGTAGCTATACATTCACTGAATTGGTTGATGCTCATGAAAACTCACAATTTGATCAAGTCCGAAGAGCTCAATCAAAATGACAACAATTCGCATAAACAAGAAATAGTTGCAATAGGAGAACGGTCAGCAGACATCGACAGAGCTCGCAGTATAAGATAATGTGTGTGATGAAGTCACAGTCTAGAAAACCTACTTAAAAATCGAACGAAGGAAAGCGGATGACACGCCATCGTTTGTAACTCATCATTTTGATTGATGGGATGATTCGTTGCACATCGACAAGACGCTAGACTACTCCATTATCTCGGTTTACAGAATGAATTTTATTTTAGCTGTGTCAGTCGACCTGATCATCTTTAGGCCGTTTTTATGTCGGCTGACTACTTATCGTTTATTTTATACAGCTTGCGTAACATTCACAAGGTCTTTTTTCAAGACTACAAACAAAGCCGGAAAAAAGTAACGGTGATGATGACTCTGCGGATCTATCAAATCGTCACAATTTTCTTGCCCTAACTAGGAATTCAAGAAATTTAAAAAAAAAGTTACAGAGCCTTTCTATGAACACTTTAGTGGCATACTTTCAAAAGAGTTCTCATGCCAGATGTCTTCGTTCCCCTTTGAAACAAACCACTGCTGCCCACATCTATGAGATTTTTACACTAAACTCACCTTGCAGGTTTTTTCTAGTGTATTCAGGCAAAATTTTGACGATCTGAGGCCTCGTGCAGTCGACTTTGATTGAGAAGTTCAACCGGATTCTCTACATCACTCAAACTTCATCAGGGTCTCTGAGCAACAAAATGCCTACTGTAGCCCTTCTTGAATCGTTCGGCTTAGACTCAGGCTTCTATTTCAGGAGAATATCACATAGCAATCGAAAAAATTGTACAACTTGACATTTAACAAATTGAGTTATATTTAGCAGTGCCACTACAATGCAATAAGTCTCAATCAATGCCGAGTTGAATCGACTGTCGGCCCTAGGAATTGTATTTGTTCTGATAGTATGTTTTAGCCTTTCAGAGGTCTGATATGGCATCTCAAATGATAGACGTACGTTTCGGCTTTCTCGGAAGCCTTATCACTACCATGTGCCACTCGCTACTCGTCCCTGCTAATATAGGATATTGCCGACGAAGAAGTGTTACTTTACGTCAAGTAAAAAGGACCACTAGAGATGCCATATCAGGCCTCTGAAAAGGCTTGAAACATTCTATCATACTAAATTAAAATTTTATGCGAGGTCTCAAAAAATGTTTTATAAGATATGTACCGCTTCTGTTTTACTTTCGCTGAGTTGTATTTCGTAGCTAGTTATGCTCAAACCCTAAAGTCCATTTTTAGGCAATACTAATAGAAAAGATTTTTTTCATCACCTTAACAGCATATACAGCGTTTATACACATTTCTTGACTTTCAAATGACTGTTAGGAATTGGAAATTTCAAAACATTGGAAGCGAATTTTGAAATTTTGGAATATCCATCACATATTTTATTAAGGTTGCAATGGTAAATATAGTACAGCCGGATTTGGCGGCGGAATAAATCTGTAGTAAAGGTTTTTATGAATTTTGAAAAGTCATGATTACATCTCATTAAAAGAAGGGCACCTTCACATTACGTGGAATCAATCTGCAGATTTAAATTGGTCTCATTGCAGCTAGTAAAATTCGAAAGGATATGGCTGTTGGAAGTCGAAAACGGCCATTTTTATTGAATTGTTTGTATTGAAATCAATGCATATTTGATATCGTAAGCTAAGTGTTTCCTCCCTCTTCTGCGCTATTATTTCACAGTTTCACATCAAGATAAGCATTGAATTAATTGGGAATAAAGGCCAAAACTGAGATGGAGAGCTTAAAGTAAACGCTTGATGACTTTCCTCCCAAATGCCTAGCTGGAAATCGATTTAATGAAATCAAATTCTAGATGAGAATCTGGATTCAAAGGGAAAACACACCAATGAATGCGACATTTAAAGTTTGAATCGAAAAGTTTTGCGATGCCACGAAGAGGTTTGGATGAATTTTATATGAATACAAGCACGGAAAATCAACAGATGCAGTGAAATTGAACACGACAAGCAGCTGTCCGCCTTTAGGAATGAGAAAAAGACACGCGGATAGCGCATTACAAAAAAATTTTGAAGCCGACTTCGAGAAATGTCACCAGGATAGAAACACGCCCATGCCTCAGCCTAAAGGATGTTTAGAACAAAAACTGAAAAGGTGTAAAACTTGTTCCCGTTGCTTCATGCTTCAGGCTTTTTTTTAAGTTTTTTCTATATTTTCTATGTCTTCTATGGTTTTCTAAGCTTTCGGTTTTTGAACACTGTTATTCATAATAGAATAAAATAAAAGTTGCGATGAAGCCAACAAAAAACTAATTGTGTAGTAGATAAATAGAGATTGTAATGTGTCATTTAAGCAGTTCTTAGAAATATTCACACTAATGAATTCTCGTCTTTCATTCCCGTCCCCTCAAATCCCCACTCATATTTATGCGCATATAGATGTGTAAACATAGGGGTGAGTAGGAGTAGTGGTTAAAGTACACTGAGGAGCACATGTAGTTGATGGTGCGACTCCGTGCCCTTGACTTATCAAGCCTTCCATCCCTACGCGCTCGACGAATCGGTAGCACACTTGTCTGGGAGCATAACAGCACTAACCTGACACATCGGTAGGTCACTTTAATTCATTATAAAGGCCAAATGTGCATATATACATTTGATATATATATATATATATATATATATATATATATATATATATGTTCTTCATTATCATTTGAGCCAACATATCATGTGGTCGGGATCTTGTACAGCCCGATACACGTGTTTCGACCTTACAGTCTCGTCAGTCTGGCAGAACCCGTCGTCTTCCAGTCTTTTTATAGCCAGTCCTCCCGGGAGCCCTACTCTCCTTGCTCTCAATACCTCTCTGTAGAGAGAATAGTGCTCCCGAGAGAATTGGCTAAAAAAGATTGAAAGACGATGGGTTCTACCCGACTGACGAGACTATAAAGTCGAAGCACGTGCATCGGTTGTACAAGAACTCATTACCAGGCCACATGACATTTTGGCTCAAACAATAATGAAGAGATTTATTGAAATTTGAGCGTGATTCTAATAAAACATTCGAAACAAAAATATGTATATACGTGGTTCTTTTCCGTTATTTGGGAACAAATGATTTGACCCCATTCGCCGAGCAAAAATTTTTCATAAGAGTATCAAGAATTACTCGAAAACTTAAATCTCTGGCTAGCGCCGTAAGTGGCTGTTTTTTAAAAAGACCCTTTTCTAGCGCTTTTGAGAGAGGAAAGCATCTGGGTTTCACGCACGCGTTTTTCTCTCTAGACAGAGATCTTTCTTTAGACTATTGGCAATCATTCGATAGCGTAAGATTTAGAAATTCCAACGCTTTATTTGTTTTTTTTCGTAAGACTAATTCTTTGTAGTGCGGCAGGGGAAATAATTTTGGTATTCACATACGCGGGCATGTGCATTCTAGCCAATTCACGGGTTGTGGGGTAGGGGAGAGCGCAGGAAGGTCTCTGCGATCACCGATCGATGACGCTCATGTGAAGTGTGATTGTTATTATTTAATGAGGAATTGTTTTGCCGTTTCGAGAGTAACTCCAGATAAAAAGTATAGCTGTGATATTAGAAGACTTTTTCCAGACTTTCACATGCTTATCGCGCTCCTACTTAAGTATTAGTTGAATTCCGCGGCCGATGTATAACATAATTTTACTTTGAATTTGACAGCATTTCAGAGGGTGTTTTGAAAATGGCCAAGTGTGCAGTTAGCCAGAGATTAAAGCTTTTAAATAATTACTAACATTTTGAAAACTTCTTGTCTAGTGAAAGGGGCGAATATTCATCTGTTCTGTGATAACGGAAAAGTACCATATATATATATATATATATATATATATATATATATATATATATATATGGCACATTATTCGGTATATTATAAGATCATATCACCGCGACAGGCTGTCAAATAAATGAATTCCGATTATATCAAAAGATCGACTGTTTTTGAAACCCCCAAAAAACATTCAATATAATTCCAAAAAAAGAATGATTTAAGCTCAAAAAAGGGGTTGGTTATATTGAATTCCGATTGTTTATTTGCATTAATTAAGCTTATTTCTAAAAACGTCATGTTGCTGTTTCCAATGATGGTTAGCAAGTCAAAAGAATTTGACAATGATTTGGCCTTTATCAAAAGTGATCAATAAGAAGACACGCACTGGAAATTCTTAGGAAACAACACCTCTACGAAGTGAATTCTGTGATGAAAATTCTCCAACACTGAATTTCGAAATATGACGATTTCTCGTCATTTGTGAACAGAGATCGATTTCTTACGACACGATCAAAACAAAAATCGTTTTCTTTAATTGGGTGCAGAATTACGATACGATCAGCGAATGAGCATCACAGTGACGATGAGAATCTGTCAGCACGATCACCTTGGAATAGCGCACGAAAACACATTGCCCTATCCGCTCAAATTATCAAATTCGGAAACGAGAAGTACATTCAGCTATGAAGCCATAGGACTATCCAATAAAACTATCTCATGAAAGTCAGTAATTACTTAATAGTCAGCAAATATTGAGAATTCGCCAAACTTTTTTTTTTGAAAACAATGCTCCATTGCTCGTCTCACAAAAGAGAGAAGAGCTCAAAACGGACTGAATGGGTCCAAAAAAAAATCTTAGTGGGCCACAAGTGCACTATAACGTGCGTGGCGGGCTACGTCATAGGTTAGACTTTCTATCAGAATTTCTTAAGCCTATAAGAGTTTGCTGATTAATTTCTTAAGATTCACATCTGACTGGACAATATTGATAATAATCTTGATAGTGTCAAAGAGTCTAAGCAAGAGAACTCGGCCAACTCATGTCACTTCTCGTCGGTTAGACGGTTTCGACATGATTGCATGTGCATGCATTCTTAATTAGGCTTCGAGGTGATGATGGCAGTCATAATTATGCGAAACAGACTAGCGGCATCTTTCTTTTAGTTTGCAGATTCCTCGTAATTGGTGACTCCTTGGTAAAAGCTACCGGTGAAAGTTTTTGCTTCAAACGCAGACAGTCACACCTTCACTTTACACTCCGACTTTTTCGAACCTCGATCGGTTTAATTAATATTCTTCTTTTATTGATGAATCTTATGCGAGGTTTTATAAAATTCTATGTATCCCCAGTGACGTAGCGTGACGTGCAAAAACCTTCACGTCAATTGGGATTTGAGACCATATTTCCCCAATCCGGGAGCGCATGCGGAACCGTTGCACTATAGAGGCTCGCTTTCACATCACTCTATCTACTTTCTACGTTACGTTTAATTGTCAGCGACCAACCGTCAGAGGTCTGGCGTGGGTGGTCGCTATCGACGCTGAACCACTGATGCTGGTAGATGTTCGGTATCAATGATCAATCAAAATACTTTTATTTTACCGCTTTTAGCATTGTTGTGATGTTGTAATATATCAAGTGATGTAGGGTAGCGTGCAAAAACCTTTGCATAGTCTGGATTCGAACCCACTTTTTAGCCTATCAGGTGAATCGTTGCACTACCGTCGCCCGTTTTGACACCACTCTTTCGACGCTACCACGCATCTCTACATCACTGGGTAAATCATAACAACATGACACAGCTGAAGGCGGTCAAATAGAATGAATTCTGTTTGTTCATCAAACTTTATTACAGCTAACGTTTCGGCACTGCCGCCTTCATTGGAATCACAGTGATTCTGAATTTATCATTCTTCAATCTAAATTTTCATCAGTTGCTATTGTGCGATGGTGTATTTGTAGAGCCGTTGTACTGAGAATTCTTCAACGTTGTCTTTTATACAATACTCCGGCGCCCCAGGCATCACTAGGCTGTTTTCCAGGATATAGGGCGTTCTTCGGGCGATTGTCTACCGATTTGTTCATATGCCTCCGGTAACAATCCACCCTGCGGCAGTCGAATTAGTATCAGCTGACATAAAAAGCAAACTTTAAATTCTAACCGTTAATAAACTTTGCTCTGGATAGTCAATTTTTGTCAACCCTAATCATATCATTACTATCATCGCATAATCTTCATCGTTCTTTCAAGATCTTATACACTTTCATCATTACTTGAGCCAACATGTCATGTGGTCTGGTAAGGGCTCTTGTACAGCCCGAGACACGTGTTTCGTCCTTACAGACTCGTCAGTCGGACAGAACCCGTCGTCTGTCGATCTTTTCATAGCCAGTTCTCTCGGGAGCGTCACACTCCTTATAAATAGTTATCGACGACGTTCGCTTTACACTCTATGTCAGGTGAAACATTCACCTAACACCGAGTGTTGTGCACTCGATTGCTCATTGGCTGGTACTTTTGTCATAATTATACCTTTATCTGGAGTGCTTTGTTTAGACCGACGGGTTCTGCCCGGCTGATGAGTCTGTAAGGACGAAACACGTGTCTCGGGCTGTACAAGAGCCCTTACCAGACCACATGACATGTTGGCTCAAATAATGATGAAAGGATATATTAAAATTTGAGCGTGGTCTAAACAAAGCACTCGAGATAAAGATCTTATACACTTTTGAAAGAGGTGACTATTTCCTGAATCATCAAAAATCTTGAAACGAATCAAAAGCAACTGGCGTCTGATTAAGAATTAGAAAAAATGTGCGAAACTTAGCAAAATTTCCACGCCAGTGCCAATTTAACGGCCTGTCGGGATTTTTTTCCATAACATTTTGCTAAAGCTTAGCTAGGTTACCACTGTGTCAAAAAGTCAGTGTTTCCTTACAGTCACTTGATTCTTGACATTGCTTAACATCTAGCTTTTCATTTAGGTGAATTTTGAAGTCGCTCTGGAATTGGGAGAGCCTACGGAGTTTGCATTGACATCAGGACGACTACGAAAGTAGTCATAGCTAGACGTCGTCTTGAAATGATAACCTGGACCTCCATAAGTGTCACGGGTCATGTCATAAGTCGCAAAAAACAAGCCTTGAGACTGATTGACGTATATACAGCCGAAAGAAGGTGATTAGAAATGTACCAAAACAACTCATGTCTGCAAAGTGTAAGTACATCTACAGATGGGATGTTTTGCCAAGCTATTTAGAAGGATTAACTCAAAGCCTGTTTAGAAGCGATTAACTAATATGTACGAGTACAGACGAATTAATAGAAAGAGATTGATAATTGAATGGAAGACGTGACTACATCAACTTTTTGAAAACACCGACACAAAATATCTTTGATCAGAGGGCCATTAGAGAGTATAATCGGCTAGTGGATTTGAATTTCAGAAACTCTAATCATTAGTGAGTTGATGAAAATTCTCTCATGGCAGTCTTCACGACTTTGACGGTATGAAATCGCAGTTCGCAGAATGATTCAGAGTTCAGTTCGAAGTAAATGAATGAGTTTTGTAAGTTTTAGGACTAGGGTCCAAGCCGTTAGCATGAATCTGGATTCGTCAATAGCTCAACTTAGTAGGACAAGTAAGCCTAGTCGAGTGCACTGCAATGATATGTCAAATATTCCCCAACCACCAGGGATTTCATTATTATTGAAAATGTTTTCACTATATTACTATCCCACACTGACCAATAATAATTGAGGGATAAAATTTTCTCTATTACGATAGACTCCATGGCTATCGATACATTATCTCTATGATTTTTGAACAACTTTTACCAATAATCCTAACGCTCATAAAATTTTGAGCAAAAATGGCCAAATTGAAACAATTTATGAGATGCACATATTCGTCGTGCCCTGTGCGAGAAACGACGGCAATTTCTATGATTTATTAGATTTTAAGGAAACTGAAAACATCATTCTTTGCCAGTTTATGGGTATTCTATTTCTTTAAACAAAACTGATAAGAAGCAAAAACATCATCGGGAAATTAAATGACTTTCTCAAAGCTATAGAAGAAATTGAACAAAAAGGTTTTGAGGTAGTCAGTCATGTGAGAAATTCAATAAAAGGATAAAAGCATAAAGCTCTCGGCGTTGATCAATCCCTGAGGGATGCGCCATGCATTGGACTTCCATTTTTAACTTCGTTTGAGGTGATTGAATGCATATCTGGCCTTTACAATGACTCGCGGAGGCCTTCCGCTGAACCGAGTCAGTGCTGCTTATCCTCCCAGACAAGTCTGAGACCTGTCTGGTACCAATTTACCGACCCCGGAGGGATGGATGGCTTGGTGAGCCATGAGCGCGAGATCGAACCAGTGACCTCGTGTGCGACGCAGAGCACCTCTAACCACTGCGCCACATGCGCTCCTGAGAAATTCAATACATTCGAAAAATCTACTGTGAACTGAATACCTTTTTCCCACTGAGAACAGATATAACACACTCTTTTCTATAGACGACTACAGAAAATTCAAATATTGTTGACTGAAGCCGGAGCTGTTAAGAAAATGGTTTGATAGCAGCTTCATCTCCTCAATATTTTGCGGCTTCAAACTGTCTGACAGTGTCATTCAACATCGAACACCTATATTAAACAAAGGATTCAATCTCTAGACAGCAAAGTCACTTACCACATTCGACATCGATTTCCATTCTGCCAAAAGCAGTTTAAACAGATGAAATACTATTTGCTAAGAATTTCATATTTTCGTCAAAAGCAACTGAAAAAGAACGAAATGTCAAAAGTGTGTATTTTTGGGCCCCTTGAGTATTAAAAGGACTATAGCCCTTGAGTGAAGATTATAAGACATGATAATGGGTTGTGTGAAAAAGTTCGTGCTGTTTTGGTTTTTTGTATTTTTTTCGTAATGATTATGCTTAATTCAAATATCGTTCAATTGCGCATTTTCTTGCGAATGTTTTGGTATAGAACTTTTCCATACTTGATGTAAGATGTAGCTGTCTTGAGAATAAATTCGCTCGCTACTCATGCAGGAATGGTGCATGAGGAAGAAGCCAGTGAACCGGTGCGCATGATTAACCCGTCGACGACATGTACCGTTTTCGTCACAGACCGTGAGCCGCACCCTCCTTGGGTCAGCGGCAGACTTGTTTCATCATGCGCTTCTATGGAAATAGGAATTTACTTGTTGATTTGAGATCTTGAGGTCACATTATCAGCATTTAATGGTTGATTATCACAGAAGAAATTTCTATATAAGGTCTTTTGGTAAAGAAAACGTCCACTTGCCCTAAGTCATTTTAGGGTTCAACAAATGGTCCACATTGTAATAGAAGGGAATATATTTCTACCGTTATGAAACACTCGTTTCTCTCTTTTCCTTCTATGCTTTAGTAGTCATTCGATAATTTGTGAATTACCAATTTTCATACTATGTTTACTTTCTGAAAAGACTTTTATAGTAGGCTCTACTAACTTGAAAAAAGATAACGTTTTGCAATTGAAGTTTATTTTTCCAACGTCACAGTGAATTTTTTGGCTTTTTATGATAAAATTTTGTTTTTCAAGAGAAGTGGCGCAATGCAATTATAGCTCGCCGGGTACTCAGCGCGAACACGTTGCGTGCCGCACCAGATTTCAACGTGGTTGTCAAGGGGTTATTGGAGCTTTGGGTGCTGATATGATATTAGAAAAGGCGGCTATGAAGTGGTTCACCTTAGGAAAGTTGGACACCAAAATGTTCGCAAGAAAATGCGCAATTGAACAGCACCAAAATTACGCACTTTCACTGCAAAAATTCTATCAAAAAACCAAAACGGCACGAACTTTTTACACAACCTATCAATTGGGAAACACTGCTAGAAACCACATACCGTTTTCCTTACTACTTTGTTCAAAAAATAAGGGTAACTGTTACGCACGCTCATGAATTCAGGGTTGTTCAGCTTAAGATTTCGATTATATCAAGGGGTTATCCACTTTTATTTAACATAGCTGACTGCTTTGCACTTCACGTGCGTAGGATAGAAAGCTTTCAGCGAAGAATAATCCCAGAGGGAGAAATGAATTTCGCTTAACTAATTATTGCTGTAGAATGGAAATCTGGCCTTTACAACGGCTTGCGGTGGGCTGTAAATATATCAGATCAATGTAATTATCTCTCAAACAAATCTGTTACAAATTTGCCTATAAGATGCGAGATCCTACAAGTGATCGAGCGTTGTAAGACATCTCTCAATCACTGCGTTACGCTCACGCAAATCCATGCATATTCCTCTATACGTATGTGGATATGCGTGTGTATCAGCAGATAATACTGTTCACGTTTATTCAGTTAGACGCCTGTTATCAATTTACTGAAAATACGACGAGGGCAGGTGCCGCTTCGCTTTTGAGAAACGACGCGAATGTCTACTGCTTATGACCAGTTGAGTGTGGTATTCTACGTATTCTTCGAGATGAAAATAGTCGAAATTTATAGGGCGATAGGATCATTGAACGTTTCAAGTTACCGAAATGATTCGCTGCATAGTTGAAGGAGAAAAAACATATAACTCATGAGTTTGAGTTAGATAAGCAGCAAGTAATCACTAGAAACGTGCAACTAATTAGCATCTCCATTAGCAACTCCAACGATGTTGGCGTACCTCGTGTCCAAACTCGTATATTGGACGTTTTCTCAGCCTGGAATAAGGGTTGCGGTAGCTTATATTTGAGAAAACTTATAAAAACCACGAATTCGGGATTTTATTACGATTTATCAATCAAATTATGGAATAAAGAGCGCGAAGGTCAAAGAAACTAAGCAAGGTTAAAAAACATAAAAAATGCAGATAAGGAAAAAGGCGCTGAAGAGGCATGAATACATGATGTCGCTATGTTTTTTGTTGATTCTTCTAAGCGACCAATACAGAGTGAAACAAGTTTGCAACAAAACCGAAACATCGGCTGGACCCTAAAGATCCCGTTGTCAAATGAAATAATTAGCGGTGCTCCATGGATCATTGTTAGTAAACATACGGTAAGCAAGTATCTACATAGACTCTGAAAGAAATCTTTCCGAAAGGACGTTGGCATGGAAATGGATCGAAAAAACGTAGGAAAGAAAAATATATATATATATATATATAGTTTGCTCGCTACGAAATCACTGAGTGTAGCAAACGAGCTATTTACAGTGGGCACAGTGAAAATTTGCTAAGAAAACCATAACACCAAATGAAGCGGTTTCAAAAAGTCCTTGTACAAACCTGGAAAAAAATTACATGGCAGTGCTCGCAACTGCTGCTATAAAGCTACGCTACACACTACTCCTTGTCTCGAACTATACTCTTTCTTTCGTTTCGAGTACATTCTCAAGAGCACGCTCACATTTTAATATGCCTGATAGTGAATTTTTGAGCCATGCACGTGGTCTATCAAAGAGCAACTTACAGAGCCCGATACAGGTGTTTCGAGCTTGACAGTCTCATCAGTCGGGCGAAACCCTTCGTCTTTTGCCCTTTTGGGTGAATCCAACACCATATTAAGAGTAGGTGACGACGAACATTTTACAAGTTCCATTGAGTGATATGATGTGATATGGATAGGTATGATATATTAATGATGCCAGCAAAGAGCAGTCGAAGCACGCACTGTCCATTCAGTCACATTTTCACATAATGGAACGTGTAAAGTTCGTCGTCGCCTACTCTTAAAATGGGAAAGGCTTCTCCCGAGAGAATTGGCAAAAGACGAAGGGTACCGCCCAATTGATGAGATTGCTAAGGTTGAAACACGTGTATTGAGCTCTATAAATTGCGCTATAACAGATCACATGCGTGGCTCAAAAGATGTATGGGGCATACACTGTTTCTCTGGCTGTGAGACACGTGCTAATCCGCTATACTACTGAGATGCTTGGCCTGCTATCACTCTTTCTGCGAAACAAGGTACCGAAGTTGTCACGTTTAACGGCCAACGCGTATGATCTGATAAGCACATATCGGCATAGAATTTAGTTAAGATGGCAACTATTCGATATGAGGGGGAGTACCTCGCTAGTGTGGTGGTTACCGTTCCACCTGTGAAGAATGGAACGCGAGTACAACTCCCGCCCAAAGTTCAGAGCTTTGCATATCACTCTAAATTTTTGGATACATAGTTCAGCATCACATATTGCTAAATGAGTGGTAAAATGAGGATCACTAAAGATTGCATATACTCTTTCTGTTTGTAATTTATCCGAGGCAAAACGATTTTATACGTAATAGGCATCACATGTGTCACATATTTAGAACTCAAGCACTTCTTACGTTCAACCATCCTCTAACTCTTCAAACTCCTTATTTACCGCTTCAGCTGCTACTTCGGAATTTTTTGGCCCTTGAAATATTGCTGTTAAATTATGCGAAGGCAATAGACCGTGGAATTCAGAAACAGGCGTGCTAGTGTGCCACTACGGAGAACAGAAGGTACTCCAGACGGAGTGGTAGCAAATAATAGATCATGGAATGGCAGAGGGCTTGACGGTCCAGAGGTGGGGTCATACTATCATATGGTAAGTTAAACCTTTCGCATAACGAGCGACGTCACTACCGCTACGTCACCCACCATTTTGGCACAATAGGACTTAGAACTCAAGGACAATTTGGACTTAATTTGTGCAACATTTTATAATATGAAAATTAAGTCAATTAATTATGTGAAACTAATCAAGTGTAAGTTTTCGGCAGTGCCTCATCGAGATGAAAATACTTTGATCATTTTCAGCTAGCTTAGTTGTTGCTTAATTTTATCAACCATATACAGATAAGTAGATTGTAGAAGAAAAAGGATAGAATAAGACGGAAAACTCAATAAAGGTCTGTGTGCCAATTTTGTACGTGGCCGGAAACATTCGCTTTTGTTGTAAATATTTTTATAGACTGAGAACAGAGTTCACAGCGGACTAAAAATTATACCACTACGAGGCTCAAGTTCCGTAGTTCCAAATTTTACGCAAAAGCGACTGATTTATTTCGTTGTGAAAAGAATGATGAAAAAGGGATGAAAGGAAGAAAGTAGTTAGTGACCAAATTGGTACGTAGTTTTCAAGGATATCAATAGGCTTGAATCTCTTATAAAACCAGCCAATTATTGACAATAAAATTTACACTGTCTATGCGTCGGATCAATATTTACCAAATAATCACATTAACACTATATCATGTGAGAAGACTAGATCTGAAGCAAATACATTAAAGTCTATGTTATTGCCAATAATAGTAATCGGTGTAAAAAATCTAAATCTCTAGAAATCACACCAGTGAGTCTCTCCTTTGAATTTTCTTCCTCTTTCTTCAAGTAATTGTTTGTTAAAGGCTCGCGTGGTTCAGTGGTAGGAGGAGCCAGTAACACACACGTGCTCGCTAGTTCTATCCTGCGCCCTAGGCTCATCAAGTTTTCCATCTTTCTGGCCTATATCAATTAAATGGTACCAGACTCGCATAGGGGGATTTAAGCAAAGACTTGATAGATTGGTAGGCCATTGCGAGTGATGTAAAGGCCAGATATGTATTCAGTTATCCCTAATGATGTTCAATAAAGTCGATTGCATGACGCATCCCACAAGAATTCATCATCGTCGGGAGCTCTAATCTTTTTTTCTTTTTTATGCAATTGTTCAATTTCTTATTGCAGTCGAGCACCTCCTTTTAACCGTGAAATGATAAGTAAGCGAGATGATATCGGAGTTCCTTTCAGTACCCCCCCTATTCACCGTACAACATATGATTCTCTTAGCCCTAAAGTAAATCTTGTGATCACTATTGAAATACTCACTTATCTTCGCTGCACTTGGGAACGTTTGTTCATGAACATCCCAAAATTTTCAAAGAGGATATAGCTATTGCACTTTTCTTAGGCAACCCTTTATTCTCACCATTTTTTTCGAGAAACGGCAGTCACCGGTAAGCACGATAAAATCGTTCGTGAGAGACTGAAAATACCCACGGAATACGACTTACCCTTGTGCTGTCCCGCAATAAATGTGGAACTGTTCTAAAAAATAGCTATGAAATGATTAGTGGGTACTTTATAATTCCTCGTTCTCAGAATTTCAAGGTAATGAAAACATATAAAATCCCTAAGGATATAAGCGCATTTGGTCATATGCAGATTGATGAGATGTCAGAAGGAGGCACCTGATTCGACTTGGCGAAGAAAAAAGCCCTTCTTCTCAAAATTCACCAATAACTTAGGAAAATTATTTGTCCTGGCTAGATTTGAGATGACCTGTCATCTCAGCCATCTGAGTGGGTTATGAATTGCATAACTTCACGAGTAGCAGACTTTGTGGAAACGCGAAAGCCTTTGGCAACTGTTGAACTTTAGTGATTCGTCAAGAACATCAACTCCATTGACACTCGCGATAGTTCGACACCTAATATCGGTTTTGTTGCGAGAGAGACGGCCAATGATTGTCCTCAGTTCCAGCGGCGACGTCTATGTATGTTACAACAGTACTTCGGCTTTTTTTTTGAAATGTTGCCCCGCTCTCCCCTATTATGATTTCCGTTTTATGATCCATTTTGAGAGAGTTCTTGCTCTTGCTTTATATAATCTATGTCCCATGTTTTCCTGTTAATCCTGATATATTCTTGGTGCTTATTGTGAGTGTTGCATGCGAAAAATAACACTCGTCCGCAATTATCAGCTTCTAATTAAATTCTATGAGTTTATAAGGAATACCATGATGATCTTCATGTGACTTTGACACCGCCTTATCTTAGACAACACCCAATACATCTTAAAGTCATTTAAATTTAGAAAACAATGTAATGTTGCCCATAAAATGATGCTGTAAAGTGCATGCGATGTTAACTTTCTTAAGAAAGCTACGGCTCCTCAGTGGCCACTCCACGCGGTGGGTACATTAAGAAGCTGTTTTGTGCTTGATGCGATTGAAATCTAAATTTGCTGTTCATTTTTGTGCTGAAGTAATAAAGTAGTTTGGACTGGGCTGCAGGCGGCCTGACACTTCCAGGCTTTGTGGCAGACGAAACCGCGGAACGTCAGCTGCTCAAAATAAATTATAACAACCTTATGTTTATGTTACTAAAAAGCGATGAATTAGATCATCATAAGTTGTCGGTTTCGTAAAACTTTAGTGATTGCAATTTTAGTTTACCATTTGATGAGTCTGGCCACAGTTATAGATGTAATCCAATTGTTATTTAGTGAAGGCGAAGATTTCTTGTTTTTGTAATTGGAAATATCTACGAGCCCTTTAGAAGACGAATCCTCGGCAAATCCCTCGGGACGATTAACAATGCTCAAATTTTTCGACTAGCGCGGCAATTATTGTACTTGTGGTGCATTGAGGAAACTCAAAACGTGAACAGTAAGAACGAAGGAGTGGGAAGGCTACGAATGTGTCTACATGAAACTGATTTATTTTGTGAAAAGTATAATTGGAAATCAGACTGCAATAATAAAAGAAATGCTGCTCGTAAGACTATGTGGACTTTGTTTTTCAACTAACGGCGACTTTTCTTTCAACGAAAATGCTCTTATCAGATTTATAAAGAATGAAAAGTGGTAATAATTAGCGCAAAATACTGTCGGTAACACTGAATAGAGTGACACGATCAACTTCAACTAACTAGTATAACTGAAGGGAACGAATAATCATGGCTAATTGTATCCTGACACAAACAGTGCTCGCTGGTTCGATTTCACACCTTAAGCTCTTCAAGCCCTTTATCTCTCTGAGATCACCAAATTGCCACTAGACTGGCCTGAGAGCGAGCAGCACTGATTTAACACATCGATAGGCCACTCTAAGCCATTGTACCAGTTAGATATGCTTCCAGTCATTTTTAACGATGGATGGGAGCATGCATGGAGCATCCCTCGGAGGCTATTGAAGGACGTAAATCTTTAAGCTTTCAGCGTGTTATACAATTTTCCACTATTGTTTCGTCACAACGCACAAAACTTAGGTAAGCCGTTATCATACAGGTCGGAACACTCCTACTTTGTGCGTTATTCCTTGATGCAGGCATCCATGAGGCCGTTGAGTATAATGGAAATGTGGCTTTTATACTCATATTTTTGATCTATGTCTGGCTTCCTCAATGGGCTAGAAATTCGTTAAACTAGGTATTTCCTAGAATCCTGAGAAAGTGGTGTTGGGTCTTCAACACAGGTAACCGCTACTAATTTGAAGCAAGAAGCGGCACAGTTTGAATTCAGTTTCTTTCGGAATGGTAGGGGTGCCTTTCCAACTAATTTTGACTTTGCAAAAAACTATTCAGATTTCTATTCATCTTTGTTCCTCAACAGCGTCATGAAGAAAACGAATGATTAAAGGTAATGGAAACTGCTTTGTCATGATAAATTTCTTCGCACTCGTTGAGACAGAGCTGAACACGGTTAACTACGATGAAAGAAGTACAAATGCAAACTGATAAACTTAAAGGACTCTAAAAAGCGCTGCGAAGAAAAATTGTATGTGAAAACGAAACGAAAGGAAAAAATTAGAAATATAAATGATGGTGAAATAATGAGCCATTCATAGCAAAACATGAGAATTTGTCTTGAAGACATTCTAGGATAAAAAATCTGTTTAGGAATGTTACCCTTTTCACAGAATTTTTTTACAAATGGTAAAAATTTCTAACTATTAGAGACATGTGTCGGGTATGATTTCCCTGAACGGTTTCGCATACCGTCAGAGCTAAGTGGTTGATTTGAGGTGTTGAGGAGAGTAGCGGAAACATTTGTTATAATAGTAGTACTTCAAGCATAAAATAGTAGAGCAGCCCAAGCGATATTTTCATATAGTATCTCATCTACGAGTACAACTTTGTCAGTGTAGAGTGGGTCAACAATTCATGTCCATCACTAATCAGAAACAGACGCAGTCAATTGTTCCATGCTGAAAGTGTGTGCTTTTCGTATGTTTTGAATGGATGGATTTCATTTGCTAGCTATGATATGCATAGCCCAAGCGATAAATGATTAACTCATTCGGCTTTTACCGATGGATCATGGAAAGCATGCGAAAAGTGTTCACCAAAATAAGTTTTTAAGCTCTTAAAGACAAAAAAGCACCCCGAGGGAACGAAAGGAAGTAGGTCGTCCCCGATTTGATCGACGTTTTAGTGTAACATTAATGTACGACTGTATCTGTACAGCATTAACCTATTTCTAAATCGACAGACTAGCAAAATTTATAAAACTGCAGTAAAAGAATCAGGCTTAAGGCGGTTTGTCACGTCAAGGTGAAAGCAGTGCGTTGTTGGAAAGCACAGCTAGCTGAATATGAAAGAAAGGCATCAATCAAAATGAATTGACATTCAAGCACTCACGTGAAGTGTCCATGAAACATTGAATGGTCGGATGGTGAACAAGCTACAACGAATTTCAAACAACTGAGTCAAACATTCTAAGGTAGAAAAGAAGCAGTCGACGAGACAACTGGCTAGTAACTGAACACCACATTGATGTTGAAGAAAACACAGAAGATAAAATGAAAGGCTATTGATGTTCAGTGCTGTCTCCAACACCCCCAAGATGATTGATGAGGTTTAAAAGATTTGATTTGAGAAAAGTACTATTTCTGAGCACAAAAGAAAAGCTCCACAAATTTTTCTGTTGTTCAGAGTCTGAACTTTTCTGTCTTGAAATGTTCGTGATGATATGAAAAGCAGACAACCTGACAGCTGTCAACTTGTCAAGAAGTTTCGAACTCAATGAAGAACTGATTTCTACTATTGACTGGAAGAAAAGTGACTAGGGCAAACAATCTAATTAAATCGGCACTTTATATAATACCAAAAAAAAAATAATCAGAACTAGAGCGGGTGTGGTGTAGTGACGTGTAATGCCTTCTACCGAGGGTTGAGAAAAAAGTTTGCGGAATTGCGCATTCAAAGTCTCACTCTAATGCTCATACCAACAAAAAATAACAGCAAACACTATTCTTCAAAGTATAGACTATCATTTGCCACGACTTTCCTCCATGGTTTTGCAGGATTTCGGACCTGTTCGAAGAACCATTCCAGCTCTTTGGATTCAAAACACTCTTGACATGCTTCTTTGACTTCACTGAATGATTCAAATCTACGGCCATTCAAGAAGTGTTGCGTTGATCGAAAGAGGTCATAAGTTACCGAAGTCCCTGCAAATCCTGGCGAGATTTCTTGTGGACAAAGTCAAATTGGTGCAATTTGTGACAACAGTCCGCTGAGAAACACCAAGCTCTTCAGCCAAATCATGAGTCCTCGTTGAAGGCTCGGCATCCAAAACGGCTTTAGGTCACTTCCATCTCTGCAACAGACGGCGAGAAGAATGAGGTATGTCTTTGAAATTAAAATCACTTTTCTGAATTTCTTAAACCTCTGCACACGGTCGATTTTGTCGCCATACTAGCACCTTCACGCCCATTAGTTCCACGGACGGCCATAGGAATATTTAAGCCTTTTCTCCAATAATGGCGGATCAGTACGGTCAATTTATGCCGATCAATAAACGTTTTGGAGCTAAAACTACTTAAATAATTAAATTTATGCAAAACTATCAATAAAAACTACACGAAGATGTCAAAGAATGAAAGTTTTAAAAATTTCTCAGAACTTCTTGATCAACATACTAGTAGACGCGCTATTGTTGGGTCGAATCCTTGTCACACAATCACCAAGCCTTCCATACTCCGGGGTCGGAAAATTCATAACAGTCCTATTTAGAAGGATGCCAGCATTGACTTGGATACATCAATAGGCCACCACGAGTCATTTTATAGGCCAGATATGCGTTTCACCCTATCTCTAACGACGCTTAATTAAGCCGAATGCATGGACGTAGTCGTCTTCGAACCACATGTGTGCTTCACTAACATCCTTTTCCGTCATTTTTCTATATTTGCATGCTATTAATCCACAGTATTATTGCATTAAGCGTTTTTCTTCACTGAATGTAATGAAGTGACTTAAATTAATGCATTCCGGGCGACATAGACGCTATAATATCCATACACAATTTAATACCACAAAAAATCTTGATCTTGTAGACTGCCATTCTGGTATATGGATTTCCTCCTTTTTTCTTTTGAGAAGCGAAAAATAGAGCGGTTGTGCCAGAAGTAATTTACTACGTCTTTTTCTTGGTACCACGGAATTATATAAATAAATAAGAAATAAACAAATAAAAAATAAATTTATATATATATATATATATATATATATAAGGCAATGCAATCGAAGTTCTCCATGCTAAACATGTTGATGAAACTGCACTTGGACGGGTTTACTCTATAATGGAAAGTAAAAAGTAATGAAAGAGAAAAAGGTTAATTGATACAACTCTTAGGCGATAACGTCCAGTCGAAGTCAAATAATTTTCTTGAGTTATTATTTAGGTAAAGGAAAAAGTTCCCTAGCACTCATTGAAAATTTAAGGCTTACACATGAAATCAATTGAGAGCAACATTAATTATTCTTCAAATTAGAGGCTACCATTGTCCACGATCTTTTGCCAACGATCTGCAAACTTTCCGATCTGCTCAAAATTGTCATTTCTTGGACTTTGAAGCAGAAAGCTCTTGACATGTCTCTTCAATTTGATCAAATGTCTCAAATCGGCGTCCACTCAAGGAATATTCCAATGAGTGAAAAACACTTAATCGGACTGCGCAGCATCTCGACTGTAGGCTGGGTGCGACGCGACCTCAACTTTCGATGATTATTTTATGTCCAAAGAGATAATGAAAATTTATTACACTATAACTAGTAACACCGTGGAATTTTTATACGAAAATTCCAGAGATATCTCTTGATAGTGTGAAACAAACAGAGAATTTGAATTTTTCGCGGGTTTAAGGAACTTTTTCTTCAACTTTATAATAAGATAGCAAACCCTTTGATTAATTCCAGTTCTCATTCCAAGGATTTTATTTCTTCGGTGTAGATGATCAATGTTTTGCTTATATGACTAAAGCAGAATATTGACCATCTAAATCTATGTTCGCTAATACTAATCCGACTGCTGCAAGGGTGAATCGTGAACGGACGAGCAAATAATACTGGTAGACAATCGTCCAAAGATCACCTGTGTATTGTAAAACTGCCAAATGATGGTGTAACTAAGGCCTGGCTAGAGTTTAGTGTAAGAGGGCAACGTTAAGTAGAGCATTTCATCCGTTCTATGTTTCACCCTACTCGATTTACCATGATGCGACAACTACGGAGATCAGCGTTGCAAGAAGGAGCGACTTCTGCGAACGTTGTACTCGAGTTATTGTGGATCTGATGAAAACGAATCGATGGAAAGTTAATCATAATGAAAACTGAGAGAGACTCCTATTAGCTCATCAAAAAAGCATAATATTTATCATAACGCGATGCTTTAATTGAAAGAAAGAACCAATAAATTTTGTTGAAGCAATGATAATCTGCACATTAATGATGATTACTTCCCAGAAGTAGAAGTACACGCAAAAGTACAATTAGAGTAGTGTTCTAGTTGGTGATAAACAACTGTAGGATATTTGTCGGTTTTTTACTCATTTTTTACAGATCGCAGTAGTGTGCGTGTAGGCGGTGGTTGGAGATACATGTGATGTACATGTGCAAGATTCTACTTTGTCATTGGATTAATAAAGCTCTCCATTCTTTCAAGGCCGACGAAAACGTAATAAGCTTCCTTGAAAAATAAAAAAAAATGTTTTACAATCTTTCTAAACCAATGTTCACTTAAGCTCACCATTCATGACGGTTTAATGTGAAAAGGTCCAGTCGAACAAGGAGACTTTATTTGAGACGTGTTTGACCCAGATGCGCGGGGCATCCCTAAGGGACATATCATCTTCAAGCGCTTCACTTTCGGCAATAGTTAAACTGTTGAAAGTGGATGTAGATCACTGATTCACAGTGTTGAAGTTTTTCATCAATTTGAGCACATTTCACGGTTCTTCAGAAATGTTTCATTTCACAGCAACAAACGAGGTTTTCAAAGTGGAAAAAATAGGAATCACTGCTGATGTTAGACGTTGGTCTATCTTGAGTTTCCTGCGCCGAAAGCCGTGATCAGTCAAGTGGGCCGAATCACTTCGTGGAATTCTCGTGTTAAAATTCTATCGGACCTTCTTGGCGCATCTCATAAAGTATAGGTCATATTATGTCTCTGAAGCGCATATATATATATATAATATATATATATATGTATATATATGCACATGTATATATATTCATATATATATATATATATATATATGTATACATACTGCTAAATAAACACCATTTCCATCACATCGGAGCAGTTTATCAAGCTAAAACTAGTACTTTATACATATATGAAATTTTTCATATAATGTGTAATTTTTTGTACTCTATATAATTTCAAATATAATAATAAAGAAATGGTCTATCAGTTTGCCTGATAATCATTATTTGAGCCACGCATGTCAGTGGTCGGTCAATGAGGGCTGGCTCAAATAATGATTATCAGGCATATTGAAATTTGAGCTGTGGTCTCAAGGAAAACACTCGAAATGAAAGATATGTTATATTAAACATACTAACCACGAGCATTCGAGTGTACAAAACTCTGTGTTTGGTGAGTTCTTCACTGAACATAGAGTGTAAAACGTACGTCGTCGCTAACTCTTATTGTGGGGACTGGAGCACCCACAGAGATTAGCCAAAGACGAGAAAGGGTAACTGCCCGACTGACGAGATCGCAAGATCGAAACACGTGTATCGGGCTCTATAAGTCAGCCCTCATTGACAGACCACTGACATGCGTGGCTCAAATAATGATTATCAGGCATACTGAAATTTGAGCTGTGGTCTTAAGAAAACACTCGAAATGAAAGATATGGTCTATCAGTTATTGGGCGAACAATTACATAAAACAGAATCTAAACCAAAATCAAACAGGGAATTCAATAATATTATCAAGATTAGTTAGAAAGAATCATGTCATTGCCAAAAACAGCAGAATAAAAATTTTTTGAACTTTTTACGCTCTCTGTATATATATATATATATATATATATATACATATATATATACATATATATACATATATATATATATATACATATATATACTCACAGAGTAACTATTGGTGCTATTCCAGCCTTTTTTTGATGCCCTTTATTCAAATTATTCTGCAGAAAAAACATTCAAGAGAGAAAACTCATACATAAAGTATTGTTTCTCCTAGAGTAAAAGCGCAAAGTTTTGTCTAAGAAATCGACTCTCACGTAGTTATCACTTTGCTCATCAGGTGGCCTTGGCCGATTAGCTTCAAACTTGATAAAATCCCTCTGGTGATGAATACAAGATTAGGTGACTTGCAAAGATTTAGTTCATTCAGTCCGACGCTGACTTCTAGCCTTGCACGCAGCGTGGTCGACGTGCCAACACTTGAAGGCAAGCATTAACGAACGCCCTACGGAACGTTCCAGCCTCCAGCCTAGCTCTCCTCGAAATTGAGAGAGATACTTTAATCAAAACTATGAACATGAGAGTACGAATTGAATGCTAGAAATACTGAGATTCGCACAATGAAAAAAAAAAACGATGATGCGAACCAGATGATGTGATCTATATTCTTATCCACAGCTCTGTGATATTCATCCTTCACTTCTCATGTCAACAACAGTTATTTCTTTATATTGCTCCAAGAGAACAAGTTATAAAATAATCGGCCACATTATCATAATGTGCTTTCGCAGCGAAATATTAGAGCGTAAATAGATTGAAAATTATAAGACAAGAATGAGTTTATTGACATTGAAGCTGAACTATGCATGTGTACTTTCATCGATGAATTTGAAGCAAAGGGTTAATTATTTCAAATTTTGCTAGATCGTAATAGAAAAGTTGTGTCACAAACTGAGCCTATCACCAAAATCAGTATTTTTCCAAGCTGCCAAATGACCACAAAGACATCTAAATGACAGAAAATTGTGTTCAATAACAGTGGTAAATGTGCTTCATATACGAATTTCTCTCTGAAGCATTGGAAATTTCTCAAAATTCATGGTTTATTTGCAATAAATTTTGCTTTATTTTTTATTGCTAGGTCATTTTCGTAGATAAATCTTTAAGGATATCTTATCATCCAATTACGATGATAGTTTTTAGAAAACGGGACGGGAGGCGTGTGGCCGAGTGGTTGTGATTCTCTCTGCGGCGCAGGTCTGATCTCCCCCTCCAGCACTCTCCGGAAATCAACGGTGAACGCCCCGCAGAACGCCATAGCCAAGCTTTTGTATACAGAAGATTTGTTGCTATAGATTTTGATTAGCTTGCGTGGTAGAGATACATCCGCCAGCAGTAAGCATGTTCTTAACCCGCAACTTAATAAGATTCTAAAAACACCACATTACAGAAGATTCATTGCTCTAGATTTTGATTTGCTTTCATGATAGAAATACATCCACCAGCAGTAAGCATTTTATTAACCCACAGCTCAATAATATCACGAAAATCTCTACCATAACACCAACTCATTCGTTGGATTTCAAAAACAATACCACACTGCATATTAACTTCTCTTCGACAAGCAGTAGAAATCCCGACTTTTGAAATTACGTTATGCATATATACCAAGTGATGCAGAGTGATGTGTAACATTTTTGGTGTTCAAAATGGGTGCCAGTAGTAAAACAGGCTAGAGCACGCGCTCCCGGATTGAGTGAGATATGGTTTCGAGTCTCGCCAGACACGAAATTTTAGGCACATAAGAAGCGATTAAATAAAAAGAATTCCATAAGATTATCTTATTAATATCTTGAGGGTATCTAGGCATCCACAGTGATTCTGAAAACACTTCCCTTAGAAGTTTTCAATTTTCTTCTAAAGTTGCAATCCATCTAAAATCAGTGCTGGATGAAACAGAGATGCCATCCATTTTTTTCCGTTTATGTCCTTGAGCGTCATCGTAAATGGTAGCAAACTGTCTCTAGTTATTTCTACCATTCTCGATTTCACTAATTCTACTTCTCTCACATAGCTCTCAAATCTGCCGTCATACTCTATATCAACAACGCATAACCTCTTACCAATGCGGGTTCTCTGAAGAAAAAGTTTCACCCCGTTCAGCTTTTTGTATCAACAAACAAAATGTCAATTATAATGAGATTTAGGGTACTGATAAATAATTCTATGCTTCATTGACGAGCAAACACTTTTTTTCTCAAAATTTTTCATTCTTTAGGATTCTTTATCTCATTTACTGTAATCCTTATGAAGACATTTTTGCATTTGATTCGTTATTTACATTCATCCTCTGCAAACACTTTGCGTAATTTTGTCGTTAAAAACCTCGCGTTTGCCCTCAAAGGAAACTGAAAATTGGGGGCTTGCCCAGTAACAGGGGTGGTTGAAGTGCTCAGGGAAGGAAATAACAAAAAATTTCAACACTAAGGATAAAGTAAAGAAAAAGCAATAAGTCGAAGATGAAATACTCAGAGAGGGCACTGCTTTCTCTGTTTTCTAAACAATTACATCTGATTTCTACTTAAATGCGATAAATCAGAATAGCAATAAATGAAAGCTTTCCCTAGTTTCAGAAATCCATCAGAATTCAGTTATTGCTTATAACTAGACCAAAGTAAGCTATTCTATTGGTGTTAGACAAACACTAGGAATATTGAAACATCTAGGATCGCTTGAAATGCACGACATGAAAACTTTTTTCAGTGTATCTGCTTTCTCATATCTGCTCCATTCTTTATTTATCCACTCACTGAATTCGATTTATTTTTCATTCCCAGCTAATCACACACTTCGATGGCCAAATAGAGAACATTTTGCCGCATCGTTAATCATTTGCTATTTTCGAATGGGCTTTTCATGGTAATAGAACTTGCGAAACAAGTTCCGAATGTTCCCACAGGGACATTTCGAACTTTCTTGACGTCCATATTGCAGGAACTTCGCAACAGGAGCTCTCACATAATAATAGGTTAGGGGAAAAATTCTGAGAAAATATTTCTAACTTTTTTGGGTGTCGGCCATTTTTTGTGTTTTTGGGCTCATTTGAGAGCCCATCTTCTCCAGCGTTGATTATAATATAGTTTATCTACTTATTCCGAGATAGAGTTAAGAAGCGAGCAAGCTAGGTTGCTGATGATGCACGAATGGCTTTTGGGTTCAAATGCAACAGTGGTAAGTGAACGCATCAAGCTGACTTGGGGCGAAGACACAGTTGGCAAAAGTGCGGTGTATGGCGGAAGAATCCATGATATTCATTTACTCTGAACATTATTTTTCTTGTCCTCTCCTCTATTATCTTTTTCAATCCGTGATTAACGAAAAAGCTTGAAAAGTATGAAAGCATTCAATAAACATTGTAAAAGACTTTATGTAAGAATTATAGAGAGCACGTAAGTTCAACTGTAATGTCTCAAAAATCAAAAAGTTCTTGCAACAACAATAGAAGGCACATAAATGCAGCTCTTCACTGGCGCTATTACTACGCTGTTGTTAGTTCGATCTCGGATGTTATCCAACTGATCATTTCCCTGTTTTGACTCGTACATTTTTTTTTACAGTGAAATAAAAATCAAAGCACTACAACACGGTAAGTTATTTTATTTCTTTTAATCGATCACTTCACATTGGCACATTCCACGTTTTATCCACATTCATCAGAATTCATTTGACAATTAGAATGAAAAAATGACTTAACATAATAAAAAAATGTTGCTTGCTCAACCAGTGGAGCCCCGGAAGTGGACCAATCTATGCGCTTTTTTACACCCAACTCTGAAGAGAAGCAATTCGAAATATTGAACATCCCAATCTAAATATACATGAATGATCAGATTTCCTCACTGCGTTGACTAACAAAAGAAGTCGTTACCACTAAAGGGATCGCTAATATCTTGAAAAGGCTGGTCGTCTGCCCAGAAATCTGTTCTTGGTGTGAACTACGTGTGGATGGCTTTGAGAAACGTGCTAAGATGGCTATTTTGAGATCTCAAGACAAAACACACTTGGTCGTTAATCAGTAAGAAAAAAAAACAAGCCAGAGATCTTCAAGTGAAAAAGGTACAAAAAAAGGGCGACCATAAATGAATCTTTCAAATACTACAAATAGTTGGAATGCTGATACAATGTGAAAACTAACCATTTAGGTATTTTAGAAAGTGAATTAATAGCGAAAGGACAATATGAACCGTTATAAAACGGTAGATATATTTCAGTGCTGCTACTCTGATACAGTTTCGGCTCCATAGAAGACGATATGAAACTGAGGTGAGGAATCTAACCAAGGCCCACGAGCCCATTCTTGTGTGCTTTTAGCCAGCACTTTATGCAGCCTAATAAGGCGCTATTACATTGCTGAAGCAACCTCCTATCTCATGACATTTTAATAGTGCTGCTCAAATTTTCACATGTGAAACATAATGGTTAGAGATACCGCGAAACACTTCTAGTGTCAATCCCCAAGACCGACCATCGATTAACCTCGGTATAGTAAAAATAGACTAGTAGTTTTTTCGTTGAGCAGCTCCGAGGTGTTGAAAATTGTATTTATTTGAATACTAGTGATGCAATAATAGTACAATAATCGTGGTGGCTTACGTTCGGCGAGGTTCGCCATCTCCAGAGCTTGGAAAGGTCAATTAATCCGCAAATCATTCAGTAGAAAGCTGCTGAAGTTATGGAGGCTTTTGACAGGATGATTTGCGAATCAATTTCACCGTTCCAGGCTCTGGAGATGGCGAACCTCGCCGAACGTAAGCCACCACGATTATTGTACTATTTATGCTGCATTACTATACCACATTGTTGTATTGCATCAATAGTACTCAGAAAAAAAACCTTTTTCAACACCTCGGAACTGCTCAACAAAAGAATTACTGATTTGCAGCGTCGTTGTTGCGACCTAACACCGACTCAACTAAGCCTCTCGCACTACCAAATACAGAGATTTGCTCCGCACTTATCTATGATAACTTCTTCCGATTTAAAAACGCCAGTGATTGCCTGTAGTGAAAGCCGGAAAGAGTTTTTAAAAGCCACAGATTGCATTTCTTAGAAAATATTAACTTTAAGGGATACTCTTCCAACATCAGCAATAAGAGTTCATGTTTTCTTAGAATGAATTCTCACTTCAAGCAGAGTATATTCTGGATTTAAGCGACTTTTCATAGTTCAAACATTCTCATCCTCACCGATGGTTCAATAAAGAAGGGACGGAAAAAGTTTGTAGAAAAAATCGGAATTACTGATATCGGCCGAGAGAGAGGTGATGACTAGACGACTAGCGAAACATGACGTCAAGATGTACGTTTCCAAATAAGGCGAAACATCTTGATGTTCTTTTTCTTTGATTTTTTGAAATTTTTGTTTGTCTGTAATAATCAACGCCTAGTGTCTAACGTTTTTTAACTGATCGGTTGAAAGATCTTTTTATTGTCACTTCGCACGAGATGATTTGCATAAGCCTGGTCGCACGTAATCGCCTGAGGATATTTGAATCATGACGATATATGGAGGCGGATGAAGGGCATCAAAAATAACATGTGAAAGTTGAGAAATTTTAGGGCTTGACAAAATCTTAAAAAGTGAGCCACTTACTGGGTATTTTGACGACATAGTGATAAGCGAATCCTGATATTTTCATTGAATTGACACAAACACATTGCCGGATCTTGACAAGTAACAGGTCAAGGGGGTGGGATTTCCGACTTCGATTATAACTCTGTTAGACTACATATACAATCTAATTTCAGTACGACTGAAGAACATACACCGGAAGGAAGAATAATATACGTCTAGGAAAATGATGAGTTATGAGTGATAGCTCAAGCAAAAAAGAATCTAATGAGGTAATTTCAATATGCCTGATAAATATTTTTTTGAGCCATGTATGTGGTCTGTTATGAGCACTCAATACAGCCCAATACACGTGTTTTGGCTTGGAAACCTCGTGAGTTGGGCAGTGCCCTTCAGCTTAGCCAATCCTCTCGGGGCCAACTGAACCCTATCACATAGAGAAAGCACAGACGTACTGCGTACACGTGCCATTGAAAGAAAAATAATTACTGAATCAGCAGTGTTTTAAGTGGGTGGGATGCCCTTCGAGAGGGCTAAGACGAAGGACTTCGCCGAACTGACGAGGCTGCCAAGGCAGAAATACGTGTATTCGGATGTATAAGTGCCCATAACAGACCACATGAACGGCTTAGCAAACAACTATCAGGCATATTGATATTTGAACGTGGTCATGAGAAGGCATTTGAAACGAAAAGTAATGAGGTAATTCTTTGGTAGAATACTTGTAATTGATTGTATGGTCGACTGGAGGAAGGAAGAAACACGTAAATGAGTAAATGAAAGAAAGAATGAACGAATGAATAAATGGATAAATGGTGACTGAATGAATGTATAAATGATCGGAAAAATGAAATGAAGAAGTAACAAAAGAAATTGGGTATAGAGCTCAATACGACATCCATATTTGGAATGTAAAATCAAAGAACAAAGTGAAATAGACGAGGAGATAAATTTGGATTTTCACTTAGGTTGCTTTTAAAGACTGAAACTGACCAATTTTTATTTCCCATATTCCACAGACAACTTTGGAATGACAGCAACGTTGTAGCGCATTGTAGTAAAAATTGGTGCAAAAGAGTAAACTAAGCCAATTATGTGGAACTGGACAGCTTCCCCCACGGGATCAATGACCAACTTACTATGTGTCACGCTTTTTAACATTCAGCGCATTCAACCGGAAAATGACAATTTTCCAGTGAATTTCTGCCTGAAAGAACACAACAACACTGGAGAAGTAGGCGATTAAATAAATTGAATTGATGTGGTATAGGTTTCAAATTGTCCAAGAAAAGAGACCTCTTTCGAGGAAAAGTAATAAACTCATTCCGAGCAGTTTACCTTAATTTGTTCGATTTTCAAAGTTAAAGAGTACACCAGAAAAGTGGTGACGAAATTATTCGCTAAGAAAGTTACGCGGAACTTTGATTAACGGTGACAAATCTACCAACTAAGTGGGGGTGTAGTCTTCGAAAGACTAAGTTTCAATAATATGAACACTATCATTATTAAAATCATTTCCTTGAAGCACTTATTCTAATAGATTTATACACACATCTATAAGTATCGTAGTGAAAGGGCATTTTAGCTAGTTATAATTGCTTTTTTTTGCACTTTGAAAGCCATTCAATATTTAAAGTGAGCATATAATTATAGGAGTGGAATTTTGTCGTCTGGCTCCTCACAAGTGTGAAATCGAGTCGAATGAGGAACTCAAAGAGCGCTAACGCCTGAGAGTTGTCGGAGGGATCATGGGCATAGTAATCAGGGAGGCAACGTCGTTTCTCTAACTGCAACGGATTTCCATGAATCTCACGTTATTTCGCCTTTGTCATTTCAGTGTCATTTATTAGAAGAATTCATTTGGTCAGCAGTATAATCACCATCATGACATTTATATGCAATCATTAGCTGGGCAAAGACTGGATGCTTTCCTTCCAGAGAGAGTGAGGCTAGCGACCAAAGAAGTCGGTGAGATCACTTATAAGCTTGTTGTAGTCTTTGATTTTTTCTCCAGCAGATGCTCCATCGGTAAGGCAAAGAGATGATAATCTGATGGAACAATGTGGACCAATGGTGGATGTGGTACCGTGGATAGCACTGTTTCTCCAGAATATGGTGAGTCAAGTTCGTAATGCATCTGATCGAGTGTTATCCTGGAGAGGAGTGACACTGAGTCGTTTCAGACGCTTCTCTCGCACTACTGCAACCAACTTCCTAAGTTGTTTAGCGTCGGCAGACGTCGGCACCGGTTGCTATTCTTCATAGTTTATATTTCACTGATTTATGATACAGAAGTCCTAATATCTTTCCGGAATAAATCAGTACTGAAACGTTTGCAAAGTTGCTGTCCTGTGATGAGTTTAAGCGTTTCTGCGCTAATTTTGATTCCCTCATCGTACACCAGAAAAAGACTGCCATATGGGACAGCGCATATTCGACATTTGAACATAGAAGCAAAATGGTAAGATAAATATGTTGGTCTCACGAGGAACGGAATAAAGTGAGGTCATTAGTGCGGTAAACACGTATTTGCATCAATCCCAGCCAGGTGGACAGCTGTACTATGTGCAAGAAGTCCTTATTTTCAGTGCTTTTTGACAGTTCATGTTATAAATATCTGTTTAAGAATTCTGAGTGATACACAGAGCTCGAAAGCACAGATGGGAGATCAACCCGTTAAGAACCTTATGGTCTATATATGCATATGTATATATATATATATATATATATATATGTATTTATGTGTGCTACGGTTCGCCGCATCAGGCCGCGCGCTGAGGAGGAATTTTCTATTTGTGCACGCGTAATAGATTCGGAGAAATTACCTGGTAGATTAAGGTTCTTGGAAAAGATTACCGCTTCAAATGATAGAATATCATAAGATAATCCCATAAAATGTTTTCTTTGTATGAATAGCATTTATGTGTCGCAAAATCTCCTATGCTACGACAAGAGAGCCACATCCTTACGAAAAAAGAACATGTCTTTGTAGTCGTTTGATAGACTGAAAATGTCGAGTTCAATACTGAGCCTAGTATATGGAAAGAATTCCATGTTATTCTATTAACGAATGGAGATTTGTTTTTGTTCAAAATACTCAACTGCTTGCTTAATACTCACAGCTACTTCTTTGGTTTTACTTAGTGAAACTTTGATGACAGAACAGTACCAAAAATTCCTACTTTCTAACAAAAAAGCTGATAAATTTGGAAAAATATTGCATATTTCCAGCTGTTGTTCTTATATCTTCCAACGATCTTCTAAAGTGCATTCTGCGAACACATTTGCTCCTTCCTTTCATCCGTATTTCTCAAAAATTTCACTATGTCATGGAACTTTTGCTCGTCTTGGAGCCATTCAACGAGCAAAATTGCATGGAACACCTGGATTAACGCCTATGTCCAGTGACAAAAGCCGCCTTGCCAATGATGCTCAAAGCGCAATATGCGACATGAAAAGAATATGTATGGTTTTGGAGCATCGATGATCTGGGTATTGAATGATCAAATGACGATTGAGGGCTGACAGATAGATGCGCGACGGGTTAGAGTACACGCTACCCGTACAAAGTGAGATGTGGGTTCGAGTCCCGCCGGACGCGATAGTTTCGCACATCATCTTGCATCACTGGGTTTATCTGAAACGCCATACCATCGCTAAACTCGGTCAAACAAACAAAATTCCATCTGACAAACAAGAAATGCTCTACAGTTATTTTTGATCCATGCGTGTGGTCTGTTATGGCACTTATGCAGCGCTGTACGCATGCTTCAGTCTTGCACAGTCTCATCAGTAGCACATTGCTTTTCATCTTAGCCAATCCTCTCGGAGAAAGCAACTCCCTAACATAGGGAAGGTGCAGGAGTACTATTTTGTACTGTATAAGTGCCCATAATAGAGCACATGCATGACTCAAAATAGTACAAGGCATATTGAAATTAGGGCCTGATCTAAAGGAACAGTCGAAACGAAAGGTATGGCAAACAAGAACAATGTAGGAAACTTTGAGGGAATCTGCATTTAGTGAAAAATCTGCTATTGGCTCAAATCACTCGATGGTGTCAGTTTTTGCATAGAGGTAACAGTAAGCGAACAGCTAAGAAAAGAACTACCATTTCACTTCCAGCCTTCTATTATTTGATTCTGGATAGAAGAATTCTGCAAGGATGACCAGCTCAATATTCTCTCTCACTTATCCCTCCAAAATAGTTAAATGACCATCTTTTTATTTGCTTTATATCTTTATATTGTGGTATAAACGGTGAGCTCATTTGTATCCGATTTAACCAAAAAAATCAGCTCCAACACTAACCAAGACTGATCGTATTCTCCTTAGATACGGTGCTAGATCGAAAAGTTGAAATGAAAAAAAATTTGAGAGAATGGGCGAGCAAGAGGGACGACTCGTACTGTTTCATTTTACAATCATAGCACGAAATCCGAACCCAATTAGTACGCGATGGCCATCGTGTGTGTCAGATTTTCACAAGCCTGGTGATAAAGCAATGAAAACGCGTAATTTGTGGGGAAATTGCACAATTCTTCGAATGGCAAAGATGTTTTGGAGGGAGCTTTATTAGACTTTTTGACTTTATTTTCTGCCTAATTCAATTTTTTGCAACAGGGTACAGTGTGAAATGTAACCACAAGAATGTTTAGATACGAGTAGAACGTGAAGTGAGGCTCTTTCAAAGCTGCGATTGCTTTTCTGAAAATTCACTTAGATCTCCTAATACTTTGTCAACTTTTCCAAGTGTGTAGTTGATCCTCTTTGATTTTCGATTTTCATGTCACTGTTGTGAAATAAAGTCATCCTCTATTCATGGTGGGTCGTATGTCTCTTCGAAAGAAAATTTATAGAATCTTTATGGAACTACAAATTAAGGTCTAATGAGTACAAGCTAACCACAATCTACGTTTTCTATGAAAACCACTTGGCTATAGCGAACAAGGGACATGACGTTTCTAAAATCCCTAGAGCTACGCCATAAGCTGGCGAACTCATTAAGCATCGTAGAGGTTGTTGGATGTGGTGACTAATTCGTAAAATAGAATTCATCAAATCAGTGTTTCTATTGGGCTCAATTGATAAAAAAAAACAAAAAGGTTTTTGAAAAAGTTTCCTAACACTCGCTAAAAATTCAGAGTCTGTGCATCAAATCAAATCAAAACAGCAAGATTTGTTCTTCAAAATAAGCCCATCACTATTTACGGTCTTCTGCCAACAATCTGAAAGCTTGCGGATGTGCTTGGAACCGCCATTACTTGGGCACTGGATCAAAAAACCTCTGACATGTTCCTTCAATTTGATCAAATGTCTCTAATCGGCGTCCACTCAGGGAATGTTCCAATGAGCGAAAAACACATAATATAAATGTATAGCATCTGGACAGGGGCTGGGTGCAACAGTACCTGGACTGCCTCCACCTCATCAAAAATTTCCTTGGTCTTCTTTGCGGTATGAGGTTTGACATTGTTTTGCTGGAACAGCGCGCTTTCGACAAACCAACATCAGGTACTTTTCTTCAACTAACGTTGTCGTGGGAGTTTCTCATGGAAATATTCCTGAGATATTCCATAATTTTACAATATCCGAAGCTGTGTAAAACAGGCATAGATTTTGAATTTTTTACAAGTATTAAGGGACTTTTTCCTCAACCTAGGATTACACTGTACACTGAACAAATCTGATACATTTTTTCCAAACCTATAAAAATGATGGCTCAGTTTGTCCGAACTGGAATCAAGCCAACGACCAGCATGCAAATCCATTGAAATGTGTGCATCCCATTTAGTTATATATTTGGCTGAAACAGGTGTCTTTTGTCATAATGTAAGCCGATTCATACCCGCCTTCTGCTTTTGAGAGAAGTGTTAATAGAGATACAGTTTTGTGGATTTAAGATCCCAAGAGTGCGTGACACCGATTAGATGTGCCTTTCGACATACAGGTGGCCGGTGGTCAGATTCCACACCAAAGGCTTATCAAGCTTGCCAATCCTCCGGGCTAAACGAAACGGTATCAAACCTATATGGAGGATCAAGTTACTAATTTAATTTTTTGTTAGGGCACCGCAAGTCATCACGAAGGATAGCTGTGCATTCATTCACCTCTGACATCTGACAGTGCTTGAGTCGTGTGCGTGGTGTATTCTATACGGATTGATCAACTCCGATAGCTTCATCTTCTGTCTTTTAAGACCCTATCACTAAGCATGTCACAAGTTCTCCGATGATCAGAATGAGTAACCGAAAAGATGGTCTCATCCCGAAAGAAATCTCCTCAGCAAGCTCCACTTCAAACAGAGAGCAAGAGTCAACATTTATCTTCAACGGAGACCATAGAGCCTCTATCATAATTATGTTCCACTTCCCAGTGCTACGAGCTTTCCCAAAATTCAAATCATAATATAACACAACTACAGCAGGTCCTCTTCACGCAAACAAAATTCATACATCTACCCCACGTTTCTATGACAGCTGCGAGGGTAATGAAACGAATGGCAGAATTGTTGAAACGGTATATAACTTGAGTGCGATGAAAGATTATCTGCTAGCTTCCGCATTGCTTATAAGGCCTCCTATGTCTAAACTCTGTGTACATTTTGAGATCACTGAGATCTATCTATCCATGTTTCTTTTAAAACGGTAGATTTGCTCAGCTCCATGCAGTATGCACTACCTTCGGCGCTCATCTTCCAGAAATATTCCACCTCCTCGTCAAAATTCTATTGATTATCTTAGTTGTCACACTGGTTTTTATCCACTAAAGTCACCCATGCAAAAAAATCTCACGTTTTCACTTGGTGTCTTGAGTTTGAATATGCCTTGCTACCGTATATCCTACGAGATGGTCATAGTTACCTAGCTTCTCGCTACAAGCAGTATTATCAAGCCGCCTCGTACAAGAGTACAAGAGTACATAATTATGAGATATATTTATTTAAATATTAGTTATTCATGTTAATTATTTATTTATAATCAGTTATTTATATTTATTTTACTATGAGGTATATTTGATTTGGAGCGTGGTGTTAAAAAAACACTCGTCAAACGTTGTAAAGTGGAGCTGTTCTATGTCCATCGAACAGGGAGAACTCATTGATTGGAAGGCTTCAGCACAAGCATAATAAAGTGCAAGTAGAGAACATCACAAAGTTAACATTATTAAAATCGTAGCTGTCGGTTGTTTGAAGATGTTTAGGAGATCGTCAAAGAAGGCTTTCAATTACAGACAGGTCGTTCAGCTAAGTGCTGCCCTAATTGATGAAACTCATTGCGTAAAGATTAACTCATTGACAACTGCTTACTTATTTATTATAGTTTTTTCTCTGTAAACTGTTGAAAGATATCAAGCTTTCCACCATATTTTTTGTTTTTCACGTCAATATTCTATACGCTTTCGTTGATCAAAACAATAACATCACTATAAACAAAGATTTTCAGACAACATTCAACATCACTTTGAGAGAACGCGCAAATATTGGCTGGATTTGGTTTTTCTTTAGAATTCTCTGAAAAGACGCTGCTCAATCCATATCCTGCAAAGGAACAAATTAAGAATAAATAAGGAAAAGAAAAATAGGAAAGATTGCGAAGGTAGGAAGATGGGTAACTTGCCGTTAAATCCTTATCAACATTGAAAGCTTTCAAATCTTCGACCAAGCTGTACTCGCTCAGATCTTCGTCGACGCTGAAAATGATAAGGTAGTGGAGTAAAGTGGAATTTCGTATCACTCACTGATGTCTAGCTTCTGCTTTACACCTTAGAAACTAACCCATCTCCCTGTCTATCCATCTTCTTGAAAAACCAAACAAGTGAGTCGGCGTGCGGTGATCGTACCTGTAAAGCAACGGCTAAATTTGAATTTTTACACTCTTTATCTAGTGCCTAATTTTATTTTCTACGGTAGGGTACGATTTGAAGTACAATCACGAGAATATTGAGATACAAACAAAGCTTGGAAATTGATTGTTTCGTTTCATGAACTTAGACTATCACCACCTTTCTGGGACAATGCATTTGCTTGACACTATCGAAGACCCTTTCTCTGTCTTTCTCTCAGCCGTGTTTTCTAACGATGTTCTTCCCAAATGAATGAGCAA
Source organism: Parelaphostrongylus tenuis (assembly GCA_019055375.1). Classification (NCBI taxonomy): domain Eukaryota; kingdom Metazoa; phylum Nematoda; class Chromadorea; order Rhabditida; family Metastrongylidae; genus Parelaphostrongylus; species Parelaphostrongylus tenuis. Next base: position 235,653 of record JAHQIW010004800.1, on the reverse strand, counting down.
TTTTCGCGTCTCCGTGAACTTGCTGATTGTTTTTTTTTACAATGAAGAGTAATATTTAGGCTACTAGGAGAATAGAAAAGCCGTGAACGAAAGAGAATTACGAGAGAGATTTTGCTTTATTTTTCGATTGGCATGGATGATAATGAAATTCAATATATAATGTGCGTTGCTATGGCCAAGGTCAAACATATTAATTCAACCATGTAGAATAATTTCTCAAATTAAGCTGAATCGATTGCGATATTTTTCGATATCCTCACCTTCCATTCGAAAGACACGATTCACTACAGTGGTTGAAACGATTCACAGATTTTGACGGAAACCTTCATATATAGTAATCAAGACTTAGTTGACACCTAACGTATGGACAGTAATATTTATGCGTACAGCAAAATATGGCTCTTTGAAACCATCCTCCTGTTTTTGAGTCTTCTTTGAGTCATCTTCCCACTTTATAAATCGAACAAAAAAACGACAATCTCAAGAATTTAATTAACCTCGTCAAAACTTATTACTGATTGGATGCTGATTAGCGACAATGTGCCTACATGGTACGTTGAGTAATACAACGAAAAACGTTCTACGATAAGCGACTCACACGATTCAGATGGGGCAGAACTTCACCGTGGCCAGAATTGTATAGTAGAATAGCAGCAATAAGTACTGTCATAATTATTGTCAACAGTGCGAGAGCAATTAACCACTTTGTTGTCGCCGTAATTAGCGCCTCCAGAGTGTCGGCAACTGCCGCAAAGCACGCTTTACGGTAACTTCCTTCTATGCTAAATGATGCTCAATATTTATTTTTTTTTGTTGGCTTATTGTTGATGAAAGTCTATTCTATCGCAATTTTATAATTTTTTTTTCAACAAAAAGGGAGTGGATGATAGTAGCTATGACGTTCTTCAGGCGCACGACACAACCTACTCAGGCGTTGACTGGGCTCCGTCCCGCACTAGTCAAGCCGCTTATCCCTCTGAGTAGAAAAACCGGTACAAAACTCCGCTATCACTCGGCTTTAAGGAGCGCAGACTCGATAATTCAACGGCAGTCATAACGAAGACGAAGGCCGCATACACTGCACCGGAAAAAATGGAAGACGTTATTTGTGGTGGATGAGAAGAATGGAAATGCATGCAAGTTCCATCGGCTTCGGACGATTGATGTCAAAACGGGTAGTACAGAAAAAGTATTGATAAGGATATATTATGTTTTGAGCCATTAAGGTCTCAGTGCTGTACAGGCGGCATGTTTCGTCTTTCCTGAACTAATCAGTAAGATCACCCTAGGCAATCTCCTGAGGCTATGCTCCTCCATGAAGGAATCGACGTAGAGCAGTAAGTCACTGCGATTCAGATGACGAAATTACCTGACATTGTAGAGACTGGCAGTCAAGCTTATGGCTTGTAAAATGGATCATACCTCTCCATTCGACGGCTTTTTCATAGTTCATACTCAAGGAATAATCTGACAAGGATATATCATGTTTTAGTTCAAGACACATGATTTGGGACATTATTTTAAAAGCCACAAGCTCGATTGCCGCCCACTACAATGTCAGATAATTCCATCATCTGACTTGCAGTCACATATTGCTCGGCGCCGATTACTTCAGAGGAGTATACCTCAAGGGATCGGCTGAACTGTGGACAGTGCTACTGATGAGTCCCGGTAGGACGAAACAAGCGCCTATATAGCACTTCGAAATTGATGGCTCAAAACAAGATATATCCTTACCAGATTATTCTTTGAACAAGGTATAGAGCAGTCGAATGGGGAGAAAAAAGCATTGCATGAACAAGTCACCTGCGTAGTCCCTCCAAAAGTAACAGCGCTCAACCATGATAAACATCTCGCTACCTTTTTGAAGTTGTCTAGCGTGGGAGTTGGAGACGCTGCTGATATGCACATGGCTGTTGGTTGCCCTCTCGAGCCCTATGTTAACCGACCTCGAGAAATCCAAGGGTCTCCAAAATGGTATCGCCTTATTTGACCAGTTCAAAACTTCGAACTAAAGCATCACTGGCCACTGTAAATCATTACCTGGGAAGGAAATGCATTCGATCACTTCTACCATGTTTAAGGGAGTCACTAGGTCATAGCACAAGCATAAGGGATCCACTGGCAACTGTCTCACTCTTTTAGGACTTTTGTTCAGAGTTGTTGTTGGAGAGAACAATCTAATTTTTCACTTTTGAATAACTCGCAAGAAAGTTTATCAAAAAATAGTCACTTACTTTGGGATATAGCGATTCTCTCTGTAATTCTTGTACGCCAATGCCGGTGTTCGTGACATTTCTAGTACATAAGGAGTGAAAGAAGGTGGTACAGGAATTAAGTTGCAACGATCTCTACAATAAACAGTAAAAATCTCTGAACAGGTTTGCTTTGGCATGCTGTTTTGCATTTTTTTTATGATCACCACAATACTAAAGAAATTTAAGGATAGAATATTTTGAACATATCAACTTCATATGGCAGAAATTTGATTTTCCGACGCAAAAATATCATAAGTCAGTTGACTCTCGCAATAAACCAAAGTCGACGAAACTTCACGGCGTCTCGAGAATGATCAGATTCACTAACCACAATGAGTTAGCAAAAATGACTGATTGAAGGGCATAAAGACGATGTTTCTATCAAATATATCTGCACTTTTCGTCGTCCCTACTTGCCAATTCAAACTCTTTGAGTCCCAAATGACACATTTATGCGCCACCGTTCGCCATGTCGCGCACCGCGCTGGAATTTTGTTTTACCGCACGCTGCGATGGAAATTTGGGAACTCATTTGGTAAATGAGGTTTTCGAGAGACATTTTGGTTTATTTATCTTTTTTTGCCGAATAAAAGTAAATAAAGTAGAATACCTCCTCGGAACTTCAATTTACCAAATTTGTTTTCCATATGCGGGTTAGTTATTGACTTTTATGGTGAGATTTTGAGGGAACATTATTGTAGCAAAAACATGGAATACCACAGGAAAAATTTTTACAGATTTCTTTTTCGTGTAACGAACGCCCATGTGTCAAAAGAAACCTCCTATGTTTTAACAGAAAACCACATCGTTGCAAAGAGGAAGATTCTTTTCAAACACTTGTTTCTCTTTCTAAGTCTATATTTTTATATTCATTTGATAACTTAGGAAATGTCAATTTCAGCAGTGAGCTTGGCTTGTGAAATAGCCTTCATATTATATATAACTAAAACAAATGTCATTTTGCTTTCGAAGTGTTTTATTTCAACTTCACAGCGAAATTTTCAGAACTATGCCGTGACTTTTGATTATAAGCAGACTTTTCCGCTGAAATAGGTTATCAGAGAAAAGATTTGCAGAAACGCCTTTTTGATGGAAAAAACATTGAGTTTTCCTGAAAATCTCCACTTTTCATTACAAATTTGTGAAATGTAGTCGCATTCTGTGGAAAGCACTCGCGTTTTCTCGGCTTTTTTTTTGTGGAAAGGAGCTTATTCGATATGCAATTAGTAATCATTCAATAGCTCGAGAACTCAAGATTTTAGTATCTGGCTTAACTCTTGCAAACCTCCATAGCCTCTATCAAGGGAATGAATATCACGCTTCGCTTCTAGAGCGCATTGTTTCAAGTTCACAATGGATTTTTCGAAACTACGTAACATAATTCGATTTTGATCAACCTTTTCACATCTAAAGAAAGATTACTATTGGAGGGTTTTCATACACATATTCTCAGTGGGAAAGATGCCGTGATAGCTACTGTTTAAAGTTGTGTATTTAGAGTTATAAAAGTTGTTACCCAAAGGATAAAGGAACAAACTCCCTTTTACAACTGCGTAGCAATTTTAACTCCAAAATACTCGAATTATCGATAGAGCCATACTGATGATTGATGGATGAGTATACTCTACTGTTCCCTACTAATCTATTCAGTGACATTCAATATACCTTTTAGTGGATTTCAAAAATCTAAACATCATTAGATAACTACCACATTGTCATTGTGATGCTCTGCGCTCGCCGTGCGATCTCGCCGCCTGTACTGTGAAAATTGCGTAGGACTCAAAGGGTTAATCGCAAGTAGCATTAGTTTTAGTATCACGGATCATTTTCATTATTGGCCTTTTTCGAATTTCGAATTCGAAGGGGATTTCTTAGTTGGAAAAGCATTTTCCATTGGATTATCAGAGAAAATTCGAATTCTTGAATTTCGACAAATCCAGAATATTCCTTTTTCAAAAAAAAAGTCCTTACAACACTCCAGTGTTCAAAATAAAACCACTCGATAACGAACATCAAAAAAATTTCGGAAATGCACTCGATTTTTGAAACGCCTTTGTACAGAGTTGAAGCGCGGTAAATAAATTTGAGTTCCACATGCTCGATACACGTGTATTGCACTGTATAAGTGCCCATAACAAACCAAATGCATGACTGGAAAAAAATAATTAAGCATACTGAGATTTGAGCATGGTATCAAAAAACAATCGAAACGGAGGGTATGACATTTTTGAAATTTTCAAAATCTAAGGTTCTGAATAATTATTAGGAGTCTAACGGAGATTCTTCTTCCAAAAAGGATGATCCTTCAAAAATTCCCTGCATGATAACGGAAGTGATCCGATTACGAAAAAACTCAAGTTCTCAAGCGAATAGCTCTACTGAGGAAAATCCTGATTTTTTTGATGAAAGCAGCAAATAGCAAATTTTTGTCATTGTAAACTTTTTATTCTACAAGATATCAAGAAAATTAGTAAAAGTGCTAGTATGAAATGAGTGGTGGTCTTATGGTACACGAATTTGGAAATTAGCAAGAAAAAGTCAGTTGTTGGGAAAGGCAAAAATCTCACACTTCACAACAAAAACGTGGAATAGCACAAACGTGCGTATCATAGTCTCCATCACAATAAAGTAGCCATGAGAAATCGTTGATATGTGCAATTGTCCGATTGGTAAACTTAAGTGAAACATTTCTTCAATGAAAAGGAAAAGTCATTCCGTTGCTACCCGTAACCAAAAGCAAATAAGCTTGTGGAATTTTGCCCCATGTGCACAGACTTATGTGCACGTGCTAATTAACAGGCCTGAAATTTCAACCTCTAAAGTCCGCCAGGCAACCTGGATCTAGAACGAACCGATCAGTAGAACGCTGATTTTGAAAAGTCAGTGCACATCGCATAATTAGTTGTTATTTAATTTCTCTTACTTGGGTACTTTCGCTCTTGGTGGCCCACATCTTCAAGCTTATCCCATACGATGGACAAGAAGTTTTCACAAAGAGTGTTAGCAATCATTCAAGAGCCTAAATCTCATGGTAGCGGTGTATCTGACTAGTCCCTTTGGAAGACTATTTGAAACCGCTGTAAGATCAAAAATAAAATCATGTTTCACAAGCCCATATTTCTCGTCGGACAGAGCCCCTTCTTTAGACTATTAATAATCATTCTATAGCGTTAGATCAATCGATTTAAACGCTGTGCCTATATTCTAGAAAGACCGTTTCTTTGTAGCGCAGGACGGAGGATAAGATTTATTCACATACGCGAGTAAGTATTTTTTGTCCAGTTCACGGGTTGTAGCTAGGAGGGAGGGTCGGCGCGAACATCGGTCGACGGCGTCTAAGTGGAGTGTGATTGTTCATATTCTGTTTTTTCGCTCTGGATGAAACTCCACATATAACGTCCAACCTTGATAGCTCAAGAGTTTCTCTACACGTTCATCTGCTTTCCGTGCTTCCAAAGAAGTAATATTTGATTCGCGCGGCTGATGTGACACTTAATTTTATTTATAATTTTGCAGCGTTATAGAACAGTGTTTCCAATGAACCGTCCACGTAAAACGATAGCATGAGAATTAAGTTTTTGAATGGTCAATAACACTCTCTATGAAAACTCCTCGTCTAGCGTAGGAGATAGGCTTGAAAATCTGTGCTACCATGCGGAAAAGTCTTATTTGATCCGTATCACATTTTTCTACTGTGCAGATCTCAGTACTTCCACCTTTAAATAGTGGCTGAGCATGTGTTCTCCAGATCTCGAGGCTAGCTTGGTTATGGCATTCTACACGGCGTTCGTTGTCAACTGCTGAAGAGGGTTGAGAAATAGGGATCAACCTCTCGCCACGCCGCGACGAGTATCATAACCACTCGGCTATGCCCCTGATTGATTGATTACTGATTGATGAATAAATATTGATTTAGGTGCACATAAGAGCTTCGTTCGAAGGACAAACACCAACGAAGAGCCAGGTCCGTTTGAGCTATGTCTATCGTCGCAAATGTGTTGAAAATATAGGTAGTTATCTATAGAGAACGAGACTTACTAATGATCGGAATCTATAGATGTAGGGAGAAGACCAGTCGTTTGTTGAAATAAAACCGCAGCACTAGAAATAAACATTGTGGTATCAATTATACACATTCGATATTAAATAATACATCAATTAATATTATTATTATTATTATATTAGTATGAAATTAGTGAAATTATTATCCATTTGTCTCATTATCTTTCCTCCTTCCTTTGTGCCCTTCTTTTCTTAAATTATTCATGAGCATATAGACAAATATAGTCAACGAAAAACTCATTGAATATCAGATTCCAAAATATGAGTGAACCTCGTAGTCTTGGTGCAACTTCCGTATTGCACGCATAGGTATTAGATTTTCTGTAAACGCAAATCCATAGAGATCGGCTGTAAGGTTATGTGCATACTTACGGAAGCCAGCTAAAATAAGTACAATTAAGATATTTGTATCGTTACTTCCGAAATATATATTGTTTCCATTTATCTCCTCTATTTTGCTGCTCTGGTTCGATAACTCTGATGAAGCGTGGAGTAAATTTGTAAGAAAAAGATGGATCATACGATTTTGTGAAAAAGGCCAAAATATTCCGCGTTAGCATATAGAAAATAATCAGAAATTGACCTAACATATATCACAAGGAGAAGATAAATGTGCAAGGCTTATCGATTCCGGCAATCGATAACTCTCACAAAGCAAGATTTTTGTTGTTCGGTAGTTAGGCCGGCGGGAAGATGAAGTAAAAAGGGTTGAGCTCATGGCGTTGATCATTCCCTAGTGGATGGGCCAAGCTTTTAACTTCATTAAGCATCGTTAGAGACAACTGAGGGCATGATCAGCTACGTTGAATAGAAAGCACTAAGTCGTTTATAGGGTTGACTCCTCCCGACTTAGTCCCTAAACAATTTCACTACACCGCTGAGTTCACAATCATCGCACCGCTGCAGTTCTAGTGATTGGCAATAGATTAAGAAAACTCACCTATAAGGGGACCCATTGTGATCAAAAGCGCAATAAGTACAAAACTTAAGGCGTATGAGAAGGCAATCATCGAAGAACGTTGCACATAAAATGTTAGCATCAGAAAAATTTCCATTACAATGGCACCGCTTGCGAGCGAAATATACATAGCCAACCCTTGATGAACCTGGAAATGTTCAGTTCCGAAGCATTAATAAGCGTATGAACCGTGAAAGATTTGGTGATTTTCTAGATAAATGGTTGATAAAAACGTGTCGCTTCAGTTGTTAACAGACATCGTAGCTTGTGGAGATTGTGAATCTTGAATTTCGATATGCAACGGAAATTTTGATCCGAAAGCTTAGTCTATGCAAGTCATAACTGAGAGAGCAACCGTTGTTTCATTTTCTCAGAAAAGTAACAAATAGGACATTATGACGAAAGTGTGAAGTTGTTCGTCATGTGCACGACCTCTGAAATCCACCAAGCAACTCTAGTCCGCATTGTGGGTTTCAGCTACAGTTATTCGATCGCTACCAATCGCGGACTGAGTCCCAGCATGGTAGTTCAGAATTCTTCAAAAATAGTAGATGGCAGAGAAGTTTATCATGTAAGAAAGAGATTTTCCTCTTTGTTGATTGACTATTTTGTAAGTTCATCAACGAGTCTGACCAAATATTGAGGTAGCAATTTGAAGTGATTGATCGGAATGGCTTTTCATTTTTATTTGGCTGGATAGTTGATGATAGTTGAAAATTCACAGAGTGTTGTGTTGAATGTTGGCCAAAATCGTATGCTATCTTTTTCTTGAATGATGCCTCATTGTCGTCCCTGGATAAATATCGCAGTGCGGCAGAAACACTACGCTCAACAACACCTCAAAGCCGCACTGTAGAAACTGATTTTAGTTTTCGAAGGGGTGCTGAACTAAGATTTCCTAGTTATTTCAGTTCACAGCTGTTTCATCTACTGTGTGGATCCCAGCACTTCCCGCATTCATCATTTCACATCTATCACCCACAAAGGTTTTCAAACCGTTCAGGCGCGGATTCGGTTGCTGCCTGAAGGGTGTCGTTTTCTTCACGAAGACAGCTGAATGGCGGTTGAATTTATGCTTTCGGAGTCTTGAAATAGTGGGCTAAGCCTAACACTCAGAGTGGTGGGATTGCCCTCTTCACAGAGAAGTCTGGTGCCATTCTTCCAAACTTTGAGGGTTAAAGAGCTTGTTGAGACCACAGCTAGTTTAGACACTGCTTAGGCAGGTTAGATACCGCTTCCATGGTGAACACCATCACTGTTACCGCGGTTGGTTTCCACAGCCGAACTAAGACCAGTAAACATGAACTGAGAAATAATAGAAAATGAATTGTTCGGCATTTATCCAACACCATAGGAATGATTGATGCATTCGACTCATTAACTGTCGTAGAGGTGACTGGACGACGAGCTACTCTAGGCAGAGCTACTCAAAGCTTGCCAGTGTATCCAGTGTTGTTGTTTCATACAATTCTTAGGCTGATTGGGCGACCTCAAAGCTAAGGAAAGCTTGCTTATCTCAAACGTGCGGTCAAACCAGTGTTTATATTGCACGACGCCTCTACCCACCGAGCTGTAAGGGAGCGAAATTAAGCTATAGTTGGGAATATTCACAAAAAATTTTCATGATATCTTTCAAAACAAAGTTAACTTGCCATTCTATATATCAAATCCACATTCTCGGTCGATATGCTGATAACATACGAAAAGTGTTGGAAGCGTACAATACAGAGGATATACAGCACCACAATCATACTGCAATTTCAAATTCAAATCTCTCAAAGTAATTGGTTGGAAACCAAATGCTTTCGGTGGACATCTTGTCGTCGTACCGTACCAAGTTAATCGAAGTACGGCGATAGCAAGCGCGATGTACATCCAATTCTTCAGTCGAATCCGATAACGCTGCAGTACACGTTCTATGCCCCTTCTCTGACAATCAAGAATCAATTCACGAAGAACAATCAGCTTGGCGTCGGTTCTCTGAAATTCAATCAAAGCTCATACTTCAGCAGTGCGTGAAAAGGAAAATTTTTCTGGAATACACACACTGACACGTATACCCCACATATGCAGATGCACACACAACGCATACACACATACACAGACATAGACACACACACAGGCATAGACACGCACACACATAATATACACATAGACGCATCACACATACAGTTGACCTCTTGTCAAGTTTTGTCAAGTTTAAAGTTTGCGAAAATTTCTGTAAAACGAATATCGATAGGCATTCAGTACTATAGTGTGCCACGAACAATGGGAAACGAAAGCAAAACCATACTGTATTGTCGCTCAACATTCAGATGTAGATCTTCAAAGATGTACAGGTCCTATATTTTCATGACTGAAGAATTATTACTTACCAGCTTGGTTTTTCTCTCTTCCTTCAAAAAGGTGTATAACCAATCCCATCGATCTGACCGCTCCGAGTTCTCTTGCATCTTTCCATATTCCATGACAGCAACTGAAACATACCTCATTTCAACATTAAAGTAAGTCGGTAAAACTCACTTATCTTGATAGATATCGCGCTATTGAAGCGAAGAGTTTGATAATGATAAGCTCTACAAAGAGTGGGGCATTGCCAGAAAATTGAAACAATAGTTGTTACACCATTTTTAGGTGTATTTTAGCTCAGTGGTTAGATGTGTTCTGCGTCGCACACGAAGTCAATAGTTCGATCTCGCGCTCATGGCTCATCAAGCCATCCATCCTTCCGTGATCGGTAAATTGGTAGCAGACTGGTCTCGGACATGTCTGGGAGGATAAGCAGCACTGACTCGGTACAAAGGGAGGCTTACCGCGCGTCATTGTAGAGGCCAAATATGCATTCAATCATCTCAAACAAAGTTCAAAAACCAAAAACGAATGCAGGCCGCATCTCTCTGGGATTGGTCAACGCCGAGAGCTTTATCCTTCAAGGCCATATGTTTACCTCGATGCTTCGTTCAGTATTTCATCCATTAGTATTGATATTATTGATGTGAACACAATTGAATGGAAATTCCAGGCTGTGATATCAGATTGAAGCCCAAGAAGTCGAAACTTTCTTCTTCATAGAATAAGAAAAATGGTTACAGATGTCGCTTAATAGTCGTTTTGTGATTGTTTCCACTCCGCTGCGAGTAAATAGGGCCTTTCTGCTATCTGAATTTGGCAAATCAATGCTAGACTTGCTGGGTGTAGCTTTGATCGTGATTTCAAGTGGCAGCGAAATTCACACACAAGCTCGAAAGCATTTGCAAGTAACGACTATAGGAGAACAAATCGAATGAAAGTGGTGCTAAGATCGGAAAAAGAGGTGATTTTGGATCATATGAGATGATTTTTTTCTATCTTACGCAACTCTCTATCACAATTTACTGCGCGGGTTTCATCAGTTCTAGCAGCCAATTCACTCTCCACAAAGGCTTTTCTAAAAAATTACTTGTCATTGCTGCGTCTGTTTGTTGAGGATTCTCTACTTTGTGAATGCCGTAGAAGCGATTGTCTCCGCAGTCTTGGAGATAGCCGAGCTAGGGAGTTCATAGGCGGTCGGTTAACTGATTGCAAGAGTGTTGGAGGAGGGGATTGAATAGAAAAATAGAACTCAGCGTATACGGAGTGGAAAGCGCAAAGGCACGGATGCTTTCCTATGACATACATTGGGCTGTTGGGTTGGTTCGAGTTCTTAGAATAGAAATTGATAGCAGAGTCATCTGATAATCTAACTTTTTCAAAAAGGCTGGTGAAAACAATAAAACGACCATTCCACGATTTCAAGAAGAATCCACACAACCAGCACAAATAAGATTCATACAGGAGAGCAAAGTTTTTGAATGGCACCAAAGTCCATACTCAAACCCGAAGACACTAGCAAACGTCCTGTTTGAAACAGAAAATCGAGTGAAAATTGAACTAGGATGAGCATAACTTGCATAGTGCGGACATGTAAGTAGAAATAAAGAAAAATGTTGGTCTTAAATCACGTTTGTAACTATCAGTACAAATAAAACGTCATGGTTTCCGGAATTTGAGGAAAACTAGAAGATCATTACATGATATAATGGTACTATACCCTCGATGGTTTAGTTTCGTATCAGCTTAGCGGCATCCTCTGAAGATTTCCTAAAAATGACATTAAGCTGAATGGTTCTTGCCCATTATAAGGCGAGAAATGAATAATCGACTCCATTCGCTGGACAAGAACTTTCATAAGAGTGTTAGCAAACATTCAGAAGCTCAAATCTCAGAGTTTTTTTCAAAAACTATCCATGCGGCCAGAAATTTAAGCTTTCGAATGATCTTTCAAATGATTACTAAGACTCTCATGAAAATTCATGTCGAGCAAACGGGGTCGCATATTCGTTTGTCGCCTAATAAAAGACAAGTAATGGGGCGCCGTGTCCGTGTGGTTGTGATGTTGGTTACGGCGCGCGTGGAGCCGCACTCCACCCCTCTCCATTTTCGCGTAGTCAACAAGAAGTCCTATGGAACGCCACAGCAAGGCTATCCTCGAGGTTGCAAGGAATTCGCTCAACCAGTATTCTACGCCGTTCAAAAAGAAGACGAAGAACGAACCTATTGCTAGAAGTACTATAAGAAGTAGTGGAATTTGCACAGCGAAAAAAATAAGAAAATACTGAGATGACGGATCAAATAAAGTGTTAGAAGAATAGACAACTACCGAGCGGAAGCTTGCTATTTCAACAACAACACTGATGCTGAAACGTTCAAACGCAAAATCCAGAAGCATAATATTATATTAGACGGTGTTGCTTTAGCCGTGAACGGAACTACTCTCATGAACATCAATTCACTTGTGATTTGAACGAGCTAAATCGGGCTTTTAATGCCAAAAAATGTTGAGATTCTCTGGCTTGAACAGCCCTCGTCGGATATCTCTCAACTGTGAGTTACGAAATGAGATGCAAACGCTGCATATGAAATTGGAGAGCGTCTGTGTCGAAGATCACATTTTGTTTAAGGCTGATGCAAAAGTATTGGTGCTTCGTACATTGCTAAAATTTGCAGCTTGAAAATGAAATAAATTTTTGAACAAATTTAGTAATGTCATTTATCATTTCAAAGGGCGTTTCACGGTCTATTTGCTACTGCTAATTCCGTTTTAACTGCTGTTTATTTCACATTTGTATAAGACTGTGAAAAAAATTCTGATTACAGAAACAGTTATTACATTTTCACACCGTGAGTTAACTTGGTGACAATCACATGTACTGTTTTCGATACATACCGTGTGCCGCACGCGCTGCGAACCACAGTGGTGGGCTGCTGCGGGTTCGTATCATCACGCACTTCTATGGAAATAGAAATTTGAATACTGATTTATGGCTCTGAGGGCACATTCACCTGTATCACCTGTCGACCCGTTGATCGTCGAGTGACTCGAGCGGGTACCAGCAACTCTTCCATTTTTCCCTATCGCGTGCAAGAGAAGCCCAGTGGGTCCTCCTTGCTCTAGGAATTCGCTGAGCATCATATCTTTCTTACATCGCTTTCGTGAAGAAATCGGACCAACGGGTCAGTGGTCTTCCTTTAGAGCGCTTGACGTCCCGAGGAATCCAGTCGGTAACGGCTCTCGTCCATCGGTTGTCGTTGAAGCGCATCACGTGTCCGGCCCACCTTATTTTCGATATCCTGGCGTGTAGAACGGCGTCTCTGATTTTCGATCGTTGACGTAGGTCGGAAGTTCGGATCCTTTGTCTCATTTGCGAAATACGGGATACTCCTAGCATCGACCTTTCGACTGCACGTTCGATAACGGCAAGTGATCTTTCATCCTGCTTACGTAGCGACCAGGTTTCTGCTGCATACGTTAGGGCAGGGATAATTGTCGAGTCGAAAAGGTGGGCACGGAGTCGGATGTTCTTTGTCTCTTCACTACATCTTCGATGCTCCTAAACGTTCCCCAAGCCGCTCGTTTCCTCCTGCTCAACTCTGGGGCTAGGTCGTTCATCATGTTGATTTCACGACCTAGATAGATGTAACTGGAGCATTCGGAAATTGTCGTTCCGTTGAGCGTGAATGGGGCATTAGAAACCCATCCGTTCCTCATGAACATTGTTTTCGTTAGATTCAGTTGAAGACTGATCTTTCCACATGCGTTATCGAAATCAGTCAACATTCGTTCCGCTTGGCTGATGTTTGGTGTTATGAGAACGATATCGTCAGCAAAGCGAAGATGGTTTAATTGTCGACCGTCAATTTTCACTCCCATTTCGTCCCATTCTAATGTTCGCATGACGTTTTGCATGGTGGCAGTGAATAGTTTTGGCGATATTGTATCGCCTTGTCGAACCCCTCTTCTTACGTCAATGGTGATATTGTTATAGAATGGAGATATTTTGGTCGTGAAATCTTTATAAAGCTCACGAAGGATCATTATGTACCGAGTAAGGACGCCCTGGTTATCCAGAGCCTCTATAACCGCTACTGTTTCCACTGAATCAAAGGCTTTTTTCAGATCGATAAAAGTGAGACAGAGTGGTTGTTTGTACTCTCGCGAAACTTCAATGAGTCTTGTGATCGTGTGGATGTGGTCCATGGTACTAAATCCTTTTCTGAACCCTGCTTGTTCGCATGGCTGTCCTTCGTCCAGTGTTCTGTCAATCCTGTTCAGGATGACTCGAGTAAAGAGTTTATAGACAACGGACAGCAAGCAGATTGGGCGATAATTGCCTATGTCGTGAAGGTCTCCCTTTTTGAACAACAATACGGTCTTGCTGGTTTTCCATTGAATAGGGACCTTGCATTCTGACAGGTAGCGAGTGAAGAGCCGAGCCAGGGTGTTGATGAGAACTGGCGGCAGGTTCTTCAGGTGTTCTGGTCTAATCCTGTCTGGACCGGGTGTTGTTCTGTTTTTCACCGACGATATAGCATGTCGGATTTCGGAAGGAAGGACCGGTGGAACGACATATTCGTCCTCTTTCAATTTATATGACGGTAAGAGAACATGGCTAGCGAAGAGATCCGAGTAGTACTGGTGGATGATTTTCTCCATAGCCCTTCTGGAAGCTGTAAGTGTCCCGTCAGGGTATCGGAGTGCAATCATCTTGGTCATATAGTTGGCGAAGCCTCGCTGGGCTTTGCGAATGCTCTTCCCAGCTTCTGCAGCTTCTGCCATAACTGCTGCTCTTCTCTCTTTAAGGTCTTCTTTTATCGCTTCTCTGCATCGTTTCGCAAGTTCGGACGTAAGGTTTCGGTTGCCTGCGGTTCGTGCGATTCCACGTTGACGTATCAGCTCGAGTGTCTGCGGAGACAAGCGTCTCTTCGTGACCTTAGGACTTTCGGCTTTTTTAGCGCCAACGTGAAGATATTCAACGAGTCGATCGTATTCTTCGTCGATGTTGTCGACAACGGTATCTTCCCAAGAGCCGACTAATGATTTGAATACATCCCAGTTTATGGTAGTTCTGGGACTTCGTTGTTTGAATTTAGCGGCTTTCTCTCCTCTCCTCGAAAATCGGAACGTTGCGCGAAGGAGGCGATGGTCTGATCCCGTGTAGAACTTGGGAACAACAGCGACGTCGGTCAGGCAAAACCTTCGATTTACTATAATGTGATCTATTTCGTTATGGTACTCTCCATTGGGAGACTCCCACGTCCATCGCTGAGAGAGAGGCTTTTGTAATTGCGAGTTACCATAGATGGTTTGGGTCGTCATGATAAACTCGGATAGCCTCTCACCCTGTTCATTCCATTCTAGTCCGTGGGTCCCTATGTGACGTTCTTCAGACGTTCTTCTAGGTCCAATTTTTGCGTTAAAATCTCCGACAATGACCTTGAAGAATGTATGATCTTCTCTGAAGAATTTTTCGAGGTCCATATAGAACGCTTCGACTTCGTCTTCGTCATAGCTTGATGTTGGTGCGTAAGCAACGAAAATGGTCAAAGCCGGCATAGAACCACATCGTTTCAACCGTAATCGTCCGATGCGGGTTGTTAGTTGTTCGAACGAATCAATGTTCACGGTCAAATTCGATTTGGCGAGGACGCCAACGCCACCGACACCTCTACGATCGCATGTTCCAAGGAACAGTTCTTCTCCGGTGTCATAGACAGCGTGAAAAGGATGGCGCCTTCTCGTCTCAGCCAGGCCAATGACGTCGTACCTTATTTTTCTTGCTTGAATCAACAGATCTTCTACAGCGGATTGTTGAGCAAGGGTTCTTGCATTGTAGGCACAGATCGTCATTTTAGTCCGTTTCGATCTTGGCAGCCTAGTTCGGCCCTGAGATTTTAGCAGCCTCTCCGTACTCGTCCTACCTGGCGCTGCCGTACCAGGGGCTCTTTCGGGGTCAGGGGAATGAGGCCCATATTTGTTACTGTTTTTGGCATTTTTGATACCCAACGTGTAGCTTGCCAGGCTCTAAACGTGGGGGCTGGGTACTCACGAGTAGCTTGCCAGTCTCTCTCGGAGGAGCGGGAGGAGCTTATTTGTTGGAGGCGACTCCTAACCGCCTCCCATGTACTTCCCAGCCGCTTGATTGCAGGCTTTTGGCCGACTTGACTCGTAGAAGTAGAGTTTTGTCAAGTCGGCACTGCAGAAGCAGGGAGCTCGTCCCCTGAATCCACCTGCGTCTCTGGGAAGCACACGGTCGCTTTTGGTTCGCGTTTTATTCCCCTATCCACCACCTGGGGACGCGCCACGTGCCCTCGCGACTAACCGGGCGGGATCTCTCAAAGAGGGAGGTCCGTGGGAGGGCACATTATCGGCATTAAATGATGGGAGGTCACCGAAGTGATTTCCATTAAGGGTTTTATGATAAAGAAAACGTTCGTCCGCCAAAAGTCGCCCATCTTTTTGAGAGGAAATTTACTTCCAGTTAACATGCCTTTCGTTTTGAGTGTTTTTGAGTCCTCGCTCAAAGCAATGTAATCTGATAACGAACACTGTGCCTTTCATGAGGTCTGTTATGGCACTTATGCAGTGCAAGGCTGATGTTTCGGCATTAGAGCCTCAGCAGTGCATTGTGCCTTTCGTTTCAGTCAGCCCCACGGGAAGATATCTCCTGTATAGAGGAACCACGCCGAATACTTACACGCACCGTCAGGTGATAACATCACCGAACAGCCAGCAATGTATGCTCGATTGCTCGTGGCTGGTAAAACATGACTGTTATGCCTTTTCTCGGGTGCATTTGAGAGCTCACTCAAACAATATAATCTGATAACATATTTTGAGCCATTACCAGAATTATTTTGAGCCAGGTCTCCAAAACATTCGAAACGAAAGATTTGACAGCCATGTTTTATCATGCCTTTCGTTTCGAGTCTTTTCTTGAGACCATGCTAAAATTTGAATATGTTTGATAATCATCTTTTGAGCCATGCATGTGGTCTTTCAGAGGCAACTTATAGAGCCCGATACACATATTTTGGCCTTGACAGCCTCGTCAGGCACTACCCTTCGTCTTTAGCCACTCCTCTCGGGAAAATCCTAACCCCTATATAGAGTTGGCGCAGTATGGCTCAAAAAATGATTATTAGGCATATTGAACTTTGGCGAACAAGAAGTTTATCTTAAGGACACCCTTGAAACGAAAGATATGATATATTTAACGATACCAGTCAAGAGCAGTCGAGTGTAAAACACTGTCTAATCAGTGAAATTTTCACTCAATGGCACGTGTAAAAAATTCGTCTGCGCCAACTCCATATAGGGGTTGGGTTTCGCCGAAACGGTTAAATAAGGAGGGTACTGCCCGACTGAGGAGGCTATCAAGGCCGAAACACTTTTATCGAGCTCTATAAGTTGCCCTATAATAGACCACATGCACGGCTTAAAAAATGCTTATCAGTTATGTTTTACCAGACTCCGTGGCTCGTGGAATCGGGCGTACAACATTGCGCGTTGGGTGATTCATACTTGACGGCGCGTGCAAGTGTTTCGGCGCCGGTTCCTCTAAGCAGGGAATGTCTCCCAGCAGAAGTGGCTGAAGCGAAAGGCACCGTGCAAGTGACGAGGCTCTAATGCCGAAACACGTGTCTTGCACTGTGTAAGTGCAATAACAGACCTCATCAAGGGCTCAAAGTATGTTATCAGAATATTTCCAGTTGTTATATAACATTTACTTGCTACTGACTTCCGCGGACCCACGTTGGGCGCGTCCAGTAGCGTGAGAACGATTCCACCTCCTCGGCCTCGATTAGTTGCCGACTACATCTATGTTGTTGTAGTCATTTGATAGCTTGAAAAACGGTGACCTGCATGCCGCGCGGACGGCGAGGCGGGCAAGGCGCCGTGGCTCTCTCGTACCCAACGGGTTAGAAGTGATGGAGTGCTTATCTGGCCTTTATAATAACCCTTGTTAAACTAGAATATATCCAGAGCTGCTTACCCTACCCGACATGTTTGGTACCAATTCGCCAAGCTCAGACGACGGAATGCTTACGTGAGCCTTGGACGCAGGATCGAACCATGGATTGATCATGTGTGAGCCACAAAGCACCTCCAACCACTGCGCCTCATGCACACGTTTTTCGATTCAGCCCACCACTTGCTATCCTCTCAAACAAGTTTACTATCAATTCGCCGAACGCATAGAGATGGAAGGTTTAGTGAGCCTTGGGCGCGGGATCGAACCATTGACCACGGGCATACTGCGGGGCACCACTAACCGCTGCGCCACACGCACACCCCGTGCCTGTATCTAGGGCCATTTTTACCACTGAATAGAGTGATCGATACTACGCGGATTCACTTGGCTTTGAGGCAGCTTAAAAAATTGTGTGTAAATTTGCGTCGATGGAGTATCCGGTTGCGACATTCACACAGAATGTTCGCAAAATTACGCCAATTCTGGAAAATATGGGCCAATTGAGGATTCATTCTTTATTTCGCAATAATTATTCTCTTGTTCCGTTGTTTTGATCTTTCGTAGAAAGGCAATCAATAAGTTTTTTGAGCGCTCTGGAGAGAAAATAGCTTTTATTTTTGCTTAGAAATTTCCCAAACCGCTTTGAAATCCCTTCTGATTCGCAGCTAAAGCCGTAATGGACAGAATAGCTGGAAAAATCGAGGTCTATGTAATCAATACGTATTTTTTTGTACAGCGATTTGCAAGAGGATCTCATCCAGTCGTGGAATGTAAAAAAGCCAACGTTGAAGGAGTCGCGAGAAATTTTTTTGGCACATCGCCAAATATTCATTTGATTATCATTTTACGAGATTTTTTCTCTTGTTTGACCGCTTTCGTGACAGTATTGTGATGTTAGGAGCGTATGTGGGTGGCGTAGTGGTTAGAGATGCTTTGCGTCGCACACGAGGGCAACGGTTCGATCTCGCGCTGACGGTTCACCAAGCCATTCATCCCTCCGGGGTCGGTGAATTGGTACCAGACTGGTCGCAGACTTTTCTGAGAAGATAAGCAGCCAGCGCTGACTCGATACAGCGGGAGGCCACCGCGAGTTATTTTAAAGGCCCTAGATATGCATTCAGTAGCCTCAAATGAATAGCTAGGAATTGAAGACGAGTGCTTAGCGTAGATCACTCAGGTATTGATCAACGCCGAGAGCTTTTCCTTTGTGATGTTATAATCTTATATCCGAGGATACTGAGCGATATGGGAAGTTCTGAACCCAGCCGGCAGTTGAACGCGTCGCATTTCACCCGTATGGGGGCGCATGTGCCCCCCACTACTCCACGGGTAAGTCATTGCTCTCCTGCCACTTTTTCCAACCATCGATTTTACTCGGAATTGATAGTATTTCAATGCATTTCGCACTGTTATGATGTTTTCTATGTACCCAAGAGAAGCTATAGCTATAGCTTTCTCTACAGTAGCTGTTTGAGATTTGACGTTGCGCAGCACGGCACAAAAGATATCGTTTGGTCCTTAAAGGGTGAAAGGCTGTTTGTTTACAGTTACGATAGGTTATATCGAACAAAAAGTGGTAGCCAAGCGACGGCATCGGTCGCGTAGTGATAGCACGCGCCTTCGGTGCGAACGAAATGCGGGTTCAACTCCCGCCTAAAGTGAAGTTTTGCATATCATACCAGGGTCCTTGACTGTCCACTCTAGATCCTGAGGTTAGGCTAATTTTGAATCCTTCGATCTCCATAGAAATCGCTCGTTTTAATTTACCGACTTCGTGTCTTTTTTCTTGTATTTTGTCCTCATTTTTGTTTGTTTTTAGGTTTATTTACTTACTTTTTCCGGACGTTCTCTATGCTGGGATGACTGATTCTTGTGGAAGTGGTATTCAACTAGTTATACTTGACGTGTGTCAAAAAGTTATCTCACTCGACCTTACACCACAAGATGCATTCACAAAGCTACAAGAACTACACGTGGGAATCGTTTTTTCCTCTTTTTATTTTCTTCTCTTTTCTTTTCTTTTCCTTTCTTTCCCTTTGCTTTCCTTTCCTTTTTTCTCTTTTCCAACGCTAGTGGAGAGTTGTGGTCCCGTCATCTCGCCAGGAAATTGTGAAGGGTCCTCCTGTGCTTTACGAGGACTTTTTGCTAAAGTATTAGTAGTCATTCAAAAGCTTAAATCTCGAGGAACTTCTGTATCTGCTTGTCCTTTGTAGAGGCCTTTTTACAGCGATGTAACATTCAAAATAAGATCGTGTTTCACTCACGCCGCGCATTTTTATCACGCTTAAATTCGCTGGACAAAGCTTCATGAATTAATTATGAGGGCAAATGTGCCTCAGTGATGTAGTTGTAGAGCACGCGTCCCCGGATAGGATGAAACGTGGGTTCGATTCCCGCTTGAGGCCGCGTTTTTGTTCACCACTCAATTTTCTTAATAATGAGCTTTGGATAGCTAAATTTCGGTGAGTTCAAAAATATACTTGTTTTTCGGAAAGGCCTTACAGCCCTATGGAATTCATTAGAATCATGTTTATCGCGCGCCTCCGTACTTTAGCCCTTTGGGGACCATGGACCTGACCGTCTTCGTTTCTGACCCCGGCGTGTTACGTCTTGTAATGACGCCTAACCTGAGCGTACCATTGTTAGATGCAACACGCTGGGGGATAGAGACGCAGAGGATGGTCTTGAAAGGGTCGAAATTTGGTGGGACCACAACTACTCACCAGGACCTCTTCTCCTTTCTTTTGTTTTCCTTTCCTTTCCTTTCTTTCCTTCTTCTCTATCCTTTCTGCTTCTTTTCTTTTCTTTTCTCTTTCTTCCTCTTAAGTTTCCATCATCTCTCGAATGATTGGAATTTGTCTGTTATGATCCTCTATCTTTCTTTTCAGTTATCGTGTCCTTTATTACCGTCATTGCTACTGGATGTGTTGGTGACCGTAGAAGGTGACGCTCACGCGAGCGATAACAAAGAAGCAGCCGTTTCAAAGTTTACTCAGTTCGTTAATTTGATCTCAGATCAGGTAGCTTTTACAATTTTTTAATGTTTCCTTATACACACACGGTGGTTTTGCGGTATAATTCTTCCATCCTGACTCATTTTTCAGCGTTAGCGCATTTAGGGCCAAAACCTTTTTCGATTTTTTCGTCACACTCTCTGTAATAAATCAACGTGAATCTCGGCGATCGACGACTCTATGCCGTAGTTCTTTTTTTTTCCTGAAGAGTTTCTAGCGCGCTATCGGAGTGAGAGTACGATAACGTTTGACAATTGAGGAGCATTTTTACCTGAATAGGATCCGTGGACGGTCTTTTAAGAAACTCGGCATTTATGCGATAACATTTTTTCGATAGCATAAGCTTGGATGGTCCTGTAAGCAAGCTAGGTCTTGAAAAAGTCACCATAAAGGGCTGGAAGAGCGGAAAATAGATCATGTTTCGCTTTCCTAGTAGTTAACCCGTTTCGTTGACCTCATGGTGGGTTTATTCATCAGATGAAAACAAAAGGTTGATACCCATAAGGCGATAGAACGAAGTTTTTTGTACAATCATGTCGCGGAAAACCTAGAAATTTTTGCGAAGCGGAAAAGATTTTTGCATGAGTGACAAAAATCCCCCCCCCCCCCCTTTCGAAAGGGTTTTTAGAGTGCTGTGTGAAGCGCGATTCGAGTGACGCTCGAGAATGCGCCCTGGAAGGGAAATGTAACTTCATCCTTGCTAGTGCAGCGCTCTAATAAGGCGTTTTCAGAGATCAAGTGTCCTTCCAAAATCACCAAGATTTAAGCTATCGAATGACTAAGAGAAGTTCGAAAGAAGCGGGGAAGACCTCCTTCTTTAAGGGGTTGAAAATTGCGTCATGATAACGGGTTATATAAGTCTTGCTTATAATGTGCACGCAGTTTTCACGTAACAACGGTCACAAACTACTCGTTTGCAGTTTTTAATATTTCATGGAGACTTGCTTGAGAATGTTTAAGTGACCTTATTTACGAAATCTGACGGTTTAAGTGTATAGTTCAAATCTTCGCAGACAAACGTTTTTAATCAGAGCGCGGTTGAGACGTATCTTCTTTGATCTTTGTAGATAATTTCGGCCGACATTTTGCGTATTGAATGGATGTGTTGGAGGCTTCCCTCCAGCTAACAAACAGCAACTTGTTCGTCTCAAAACTCGTCTGTAGTAGGTTTTTTTCTCTGAATTTTAAAGCTTTTTATGCCATTCGTCGCTTTTACACAGCCGCTTTTGTGGCTGATATTCTCTAACAACTACCGTCTTTTCCATACATGACGTGAGTTATGCTCATTCTCAGTTTTGTGAGAAAAAGTAATGCAGGGATCAAATTGTTGAAGAGGTTAATATCACGAAAGGATTTGATAGTAAGGGAAAAAGTTGATGAGTATGTCTACTTTCAGGTGAATTCAGTAGAATTAGAATACCCATTGATGTAGAGTGATGTGCAAAACTTTCGCGTCAGGCGGGACTAGAACCCGCACCTCATTCGTTCCGAGAATGCGTGCTCTATCGATGTGCAAAATGGGCATCAGTAGTGTAACGGATAGAGCACGCATTCCGGAAAGAATGAGGTGCGGGTTCTAGTCCCGCCTGACGCCAAAGTTTTGCACATCACTCTGCATCAATGGGTGTACATTTGTAACATCATACCACCCGCTAGAGCGGTTAAATAGAAAGAATTTCATTTGATTAGAATATTTTATTTTACCATTCTTATAGCAGTGTTATGATGTTGTAATTTTATATCCAAGGATGGAGAGTGTTATGCAGAACTTTTAACCCCCGGCAGCAGATGAACTCGCCCCTTCGGTGGTGGTGAAATGCGGGTTCAGCTCCCGTCAAGTGTCGGAAGTTTTAGTTTATTCTGGTTTCTCTAACACTTGTATTATGATCAAAATCGATGCATATCATTGTGTATTATTGTTTGTTATTGTTGATTTTCAGCTATAAACAGGCGAAATATAATCTATTACGTGAAGAGAGCGAAGGTTATTCAAAACTGATCACTGAACTTATGGATGGCGGTGGAGGACTCCCACCTAAAACAATGATGACCCGTGTGCTATGCCTTATTGGTGGGTTTAGAAACTTTACTGAAGGAGTGGGGTACGATACTCTATGCGGTTTACCAAAAAAGTTCAATGTCGGCTTAGCTTTTTGCAGCTCGTCGTTCTCTTTCTCTTTGTCTGTACAGCTTTTCTACAGCCTATCATTATTCCACCTAATAACCCTTTCGGGACCATGGGTCCATCTCTTCCGCATCTCTGCCCTCCGTGGAAACGCGTTGAATTCATCACTGCATTATTGATCAATCAATCAGAGCGCATATGGCGCAGTGGTTAGAGGTGCTCTGCGTCGCACATGAGGTCAATGGTTCGATCTCGCGCTCATGGCTCACCAAGCCATCCATCCCTCCGGGGTCGGTAAATTGGTACCAGGCAGGTCTCAGACTTGTCTGGGAGGATAAGCAGCACTGACGCGGTTCAGCGGGAGGCCACCGCGAGTCATTGTAAAGGCCAGATATGCATTCAATCACCTCAAGCGAAGTCAAAAATTGAAGTTGAATGCATGGCGCATCCCTCAGGGATTGATCAACAACGCCGAGAGCTTTATTCTTTATCCTTTTTATTGATCAATCGGAATTCATTTATTTGACCGCCTCTTGCGGTGGTATGATCTTATAATGTGCCCAGTAATGTAGAGTGTTGTGCAAAAGCATTTGTGTCGTCCGGGATTCGATCCCAGATCTCACTCTTTCCGGGACGCGTTCTGAACCGTTGCACCTCCCACGCTAGTTTTGTACAGCACTCTTTCTACACTACAATGCGTTATCTGTTAACAGCCTACCGTCACCGGTCCGGCGAGGAAGCCGCGATCGGTATTGAACCCAACCACTTGAACCACGCTCACTGAATTATTTCAATCGTATTATTGTTGTTATTTTCCTACTTACAATAAAATATATTTACGTATAACATAACATAGGAAAATAACAGCATAATAAAATTAAAATCACACAATAGTGCAGTCAATGCGGTCCCACGTTGGGCGATTGGAGATGAGGAGAGGTGGGTCAGACGTCCAGCGTTGCCATGCTGAGGGCTAAAGATGCAGAGGACATGGGTCCACGGTCCCGAAAGGGCCAATCATCATATTGATGCATGTTTAACCTTTTCTAAACCAATTAGGCTTATATGTGTGATCAGTTGTCGCGAAATGATATTCGGTAATGGGCTCTTGTACAACCCTATACCCGTGTTTCGACCTTACAGTCTCGTCACTCGGGCACAATCCTTCGTCTTTTGCTAATCCTCTCGGGAGATTGGTTAGAGGCGAAGGGTTCTGCCCGATTGACGAGACTGTAAGGTCAAAACACGGGTATCGGGTTGTACAAGAGCCCATTAACAGAGCACATGACATGTTGGCTCAGATACTAATTTTAAGATATATAGAAATTTGATCGTGGTTTTAATAAGACACTCGAAATAAAAGATATTTGGTGATATGATCCTCTATAAAATTATCTTTCAGGTCAGTTCAATTTGGATCCTAATCGAGTTACCGACATTGTACTTGAATGCTTTGAATGTTGTGCATCCCAGAAGAATTTCTATATAGCACTACTGAAGGAAATTAAAGCAAACAAGGACTACTTATGCACTCTGCTAGGATTTAAATATACATTTTATCATGTAAGTGGTCTTAATTCCTCGTAATCATTATTATAATTTTACTATAATTTCATAAAATTATAATTATATTTATAATTTTTTATTCTCCCCTCTACTCGACATGATAATCTCCCTAGCCAGATGGTTCTTACTTTCATCTGATGCTTGCGCAAAATGGCAGAATATTTTGAAGCTTTCAAGAAGCAGCGCTGTCAAAGAGCTTCTCGAAAAAGCAAAGACATTTTTGAGTTCTTCAAGATCTGTGCTATCGAAAGAGTACTTGCATTCCATAGAAGGAGTTTTTCCAACGAATTATAAGCAAGATAACTGAAAAAGAAAGGCGTAATGGTGTGAAGAATAAATTTATTTTTGGTTTTACACCGTTATAAAAGGGTGTTCTGAAAAATTGATCATCGGAGTTGTAGCTGAATATT
Organism: Parelaphostrongylus tenuis; assembly: GCA_019055375.1. Taxonomy (NCBI): domain Eukaryota; kingdom Metazoa; phylum Nematoda; class Chromadorea; order Rhabditida; family Metastrongylidae; genus Parelaphostrongylus; species Parelaphostrongylus tenuis. The sequence goes on along the minus strand of JAHQIW010004800.1, from coordinate 210,929 downwards.
AAAGCATTGAATGATTACTAGCAATCTTATGAAACGTTCTTGTCTAACGGAAGGGGTCGGTTTTTCATCTGTCGTCGTCTAACGTATAAGTGGCGCTCCGCTATGAAAGCACTAGTTTTACGGAAAGCTCATTTTGAAATATTTGAAACCCCAAGTTTTTGAATAATTGGGATTAGAGAAAGGTCTTGGCTTGCAGTTAATGCTACTTTAGCTTATTTGATTGTGAAACAGTTCATTATTTTTTTCAAAGAATCAGGGTTAGTAGTCTGATATCCAGTGATGCTGAGCATGGGAAACTTTGAACCTCGCACTGTAGGCGAGCTCGTGTCTCAACTTTTCCTGTGGCGCGTGCTAATCACTGCGCTATAGGGCTCCTGTTCTGCTCTTGTTGACATATATTTGGTGCTCCTAGGACTTAATATCTTTTTGTATTTTGAATCTTAGACTGCTGGGAAAGAAACACCATTTTCGCTCTATCTAGTCACTTCGTCGCTGATACAAGAAGATATGATCGATTTGATGAAAATCACTGGATTTGTAAGTTTTTCACTTCTTATGCCCTCTTCACTGACATTATGTAATATATTAGTTACCAGTTTCAAAATGCAGTTTTTCAGATGATTCCAAAAGCTGAAGGTATAAAGGAGACGCATAGGGCACGGGCTGCTAAGGCTGCTGAGAGAGCGAGAAAGGTGAAATCATTTCCCTGAAAATATCTTGTTTTCTGCGGAAATATGCCTATGTTTTGTGGGTTTATTAACAGGCAATTTTGTTCCACGTACTTGAAGTAGTTGACAAGCAACTACGTTGTTGATTTTTGTACTTTATTTCGTTAAGATAGTGGAAGCAATGTGCCAGTCATACTTGATTTTTTTCTTGTAAAGATGGTGACCAAATTGCTATTCACCAAAAAGTTGAATGATTGGTAGGTAGGAATTCGTTCTTGTTTTTATAGGCGGAGACTATCTTGGCATCAAATATACCGTTGGATGCATCTCGTAATGCAAATGTAGATGCTATGGATACTGGCCAGTCGATCGTAGGAGTCTCATTGGCAACGGTAGCTGCTATACAAGAGGCAGACGATGCAAAACTTGCAGCCGAATTGAACGAGGTAGTTCGTGTGAAGGCTGGTTTACTTAGATTAGAAGACCAACTCTCACTGAACCTTGTCATGAAGATTGAGGACTATCACGAAATGTCCTTCTTCACGAACCAAAGCGACAATATATCTCCTTCAAAGTCGACAGTTGTCATATCGGCGATCTCGTCCTACTTAGAGCCGTTTAGTTCTCATGTGGAAATGTCACCTGTGTGTTGTCACGCACATTTCTCCTATAAGTAGTTAACTCTTTCAGGATCGTGGACCCACGGCCTCTGCACTTCTAACTGACATCTCTGGACGGTCCGTTCCGCCTCCTCTGCATCTCTAACCCCCCGCGCGCCACGTCCAGCAGGGGCACGTGAGGTTCAGAGATGCAGAGGGGGAGCAGGCCGTCCAGAAATGTCAGCTGAAGGTGCAGAGGCCGTGGGCCCACGGTTCAAAAAGGGTTAGCCGGACTTGAGTATAGCGATGTGCCGAATCAACTATCGACTTTGAAGAAGATGAATTAACCTTGTGCAAGCTTTATAAAAGAGGAGAGAATGTGAACTTTTCGCCCTTTTTTGAAAAATTACAATTACGTTTATTGTGGTGTATCTGTTGTGCAAGAGAGCATGTGGCGCAGTGGTTAGAGGTGCCCTGCGTCGCACACGTGATCAATGGTTCGATCTCGCGCTCATGGCTCACCATGCCATCCATCCCTCCGGGGTCGGTAAATTGGTACCAGACAGGTCTCAGACTTGTCTGGGAGGATTAGCAGCACTGACTCGGTTCAGCGGGAGGCCTCCGCGAGTCATTGTAAAGGCCAGATATGCATTCAATCACCTCAAACGAAGTTAAAAATTGAAGTCAAATGCATGGCGCATCTCTCAGGGATTGATCAACGCCGAGAGCTTTATCCTTTATCCTTTTTATCTGTTGTGCTAAACCTGAGTATGGTCTAAATGTGAGTGCTCGACTGTGGTACTTTTCAGGCCGCAGTTTTATCAACAAATCAGAAGCTTGGATTAGTATGTGCTCTCATCGAAGACGGTGCATGGCCATTGGCGAAAACACTCATTGATCGACTTCCTGAGTACTATGCAGTGCAAGCGAGGTGTGATTTTAGACAGTATAGACTAATAGAGCGAAAGATTATGTCGGTTCTTCTATACGAATTTGATTGTTCTATGTTGGCTGTATCTTTTCTAGTACGCGCGTGAGCAATGCGATTTCCGATTTGATTGGTAGGACGATAGAGAAGTTCTATATCGAGAAGTGTTCAAACAAGTTAGAAGACCTCAGTGTGGATGTGAAAGTCGAAACTCGTCCTGCAGCTTTAGATTATGTGAGATCGTCCTTTGTTTTACCATTAGGGGATCAATTCTGATGAGAATGAAGTCTAAATATATCCCCGATTATTCTTGTTAACAATATGTTTTAAGGTTTCCTCGTGGGATGATTTGGCTTCATTGACGTCAATGCTATGGTATGTTGGTCCACGACTGGCCTATCGTCCACTTATCATGGCAAAACTTGTGCGACTGATTACCGTCTACTATCGTGAACAGCCAAAAGCAGCTGATGGCACTCCTGTGGACTCATCAAGTACCTACCTTACCGGTTTTATGCTCAGAAATTCTGATTTGACGACTTCAAACTTGGGCAGCAAAACCTTCGGAGTTGTGTAAAGAACATTGAAAGGACTTCTAGTTTCACGAACGATGATGGACATAGTCGACGAGGTTATTCTTCCTGGATTGTCGTTATCCGATTGCAATACTGGTCTTTCCGAAGAAGTATGGACTTTGTTGCAACTGTTCCCGTATACATGGCGATATCGACTATATGGGCAGTGAGTTCTAACAATTAGTTTAAACTGTATCGTTAGGGTTCTCGTTCTCTGTTTGAGTAAACTAGAAGAATTGAAGCCTAATTTTGGCCATAGTTACCTTTTATCAAGCTGTTTTTTTCAGTTGGAAATTTGGTAATACTGTGCGGCATCCGGAGGTAAATATAATGCGAGGAAAGGTGTTAGGAAGGACAAAATATGTTCTGAAGTTGGTCAAGTTTATACCTAATTTTTGTTCTGATTAGACACATTACTGTATAAAAATGAGGATTCCAGACGATTGTCGAAAGAGACTGTGCGAGTAATGGGAAGACAGCTGGGAAAATTGTGTCATATACACCCAATCACCGTCTTCGACTACCTTCTTAGTCAGGTTTGGCTCTGTTTAACAGTCACGACGTAGTTCTATCCGTCAAATTTCCTCTCCTGTGTTTGACGCGGTCTTAAAGTTTCTCGATTATTTCAGGTCCAGTCATTCGACAATTTGATACAACCGGTTGTCGAAAGCCTACGATTTCTCACAAATCTGGAGTTCGACATTTTAACGTGTACGTTTTTTTTTTTTTTTGAGAAGGTTTATCGAATACATTCAATGTACTTGAAAATGATTTTTTTTGAGCCACGCATGTGGTCTGTTACAGGGCAACTTACAGAGCGCGACAGAACAGATTTTGAACGTAGTTTCCAACGCAGAAGATAGAAATTTCATGTAGTTTTGTCATCAGAAAGGCTCGTCTGGCGCAGTGGTATGAAGCGCCTTGCGGTACAATGGTGATCAGTGATTTGACCACGCACCTAAGGCTCCTCAACCCTTTCCATACCTCTGGGGTCGGCGAATCTGTACCATACTTGTTTGGGAGGATAGCAGCACTGACTTCATGCAGTGGTGGGTCACCACAAATCGTTATGAGGCCAGATTTGTATTCGATCACCTTTAATGATGTTTGATGAATTCGAAAGCATAGCGCATCCCTCTGGAGTTGGTCAACACCGAGAGTTCCATCCTTGTCTTTTTTCTAGTTTTATGGTCAACGTTGTTAACTTATGAAATTTTTTTGTCTCTTAAAAGATAAAGGGTAAAGCTCTCGGCGTTGATCAATCCCTGAGGGATGCGCCATGCATTCAACTTCAATTATTAACTTCGTTTGAGGTGATTGAATGCATATCTGGTCTTTACAATGACTCGCGGTGGCCTCCCGCTGAACCGAGTCAGTGCTGCTTATACTCCCAGACAAGTCTGAGACCTGCCTGGTACCAATTTACCGACCCCGGAGGGATGCATGGCTTGGTGAGCCGTGAGCGCGAGATCGAACCATTGACCTCGTATGCGACGCAGAGCACTTCTAACCACTGCGCCACATGCGCTCTCTTTTTTTTGTCTCTTAGAGCTTAGGATACTTAGATGTTCAGATTCGTAATCCTTTCAGACTGCATAATAGAGCAGCTCGCTAGTCCTGAGAAGCAACAATTGAAGGCCTCAGATGGAAAGCTAAGCCCATGGCTACAGGCGTTAGCAACCTTGGTCTGAGTTTATATTAGAACTTTGCATTAGGTCGTGTACTTATCGTCCAGTTTTATTCTCTGAAAATTAAGAGCTGTTATTTTGACAGGTGGGAGCCATTTACAAGAAATATAATGTGGAATTAGGTGGAATGTTGAATTACGTCATAAATCAGCTGAAGAATGAGAAGAGGTTCTTATCAAGTTTTCTTCTTTGTGTCGATTTGTTATTGGTCTATACATGGTTTTTAGTCTGTAAATGATAATGGGCATATTTAGTTTTGATCTACTTGTGCTTCGTGAGGTGATCCAGAATATGGCGTGTATAGAGGGTGTGGCTGGGGCAACCTCTGAACAGCTGGAGGCTTTGGGAGGTGGTGAACTGCTGAGACAAGAGGTAGCCGTTATAATTGACTTTTTTGTAGTCTGCAACAGATTTTGGTGGATTTGGTTTCATATCATAACTATCCTAGGCTGGAAGCTATACAAACGCAAGGAACAAGCGAGCATCGGCTCGTTTGCGTGATGCTGTGATGAATGGTGATATCGCTATTGGACTGTGTATCCTGATAGCTCAACAAAGAGAATGTGTAGTTTATCGGGAAAGTTCTCGGTTACCGCTGAAGTTAGTCGGCGAGATGGTTGATCAGGTTCGTGGTTTTTCTTGTTTTGTGAACGACAGAAAGCATTTCGTTTATCATCACTTTTAATCGATCGAGTAAGTCGTCGAAGGCTCAGGCTTGGATCCCTAATATCGCATTCCAACATTTTATTGTTATTAGGTCGTTTCATAGGTTTTGACACTTGAGCAATTAACCCCAAATTCATTAGCCAAAAGTAATCAAAATAGCATGGATTTGGTATCGTTCAATTGCGCATTTTCTTACGAACAGTTTGGCTCTACGATCGAGCTGTCTTGTGAACAAATTCGCTAGCTAATTATGCAGAATGGCGCGTAGGGGAAAAGGTAATGACCCGGTGCACAAGATTAATGGAGTTCAGGGCTGTGATGCCATCGTAAAATGAACGGATAGGAAGTCGTTCGCGAAGTTTAAAACTGGAGAGAGCATTATGGAGGATTAGTTGCGCTAGGGCCGTCCACAGGAAGCTCTATCAGTTGTGCGCGCCTCTTCACTAGGGTTTTCCCCTGCGCGCCATTCGTGCATGAGTAGTAAGCAATTTTCTCACTGAGACCACTCTATCTTAAGCAATTATAGGCAATTTGTATTGCAAAATGTTCGCGAGAATGTGTGTAATTGAACGATCCCAAAATCGTTCAGTTTAGATTACTTTTGGCTAGTGAATTTGGTGTCTAATTATCGCTCCAGTGCCAAAATTTATGGAACGACCTAATAAGATGATGAAATTCTCGACGGTGATCAGTCTCTGAGAGATGCGCCATATATTGATCTTCATTTTGCATCTTTTCTGACTGAATGCCTATTTGGCCTTTACAATGACCCACGGTCGCCAACCGACGTATAAAGCCAACGCTACTAACCAAACAGACAAGTACCATTTCAATAACCCTGGAGGGATGGAAGGCTTGCTGAACCTTGGATTGGACTGAGCCATTGACCACATGTGTGCCGCAAAGCACCTCTGACTACTGTGCCACACACGCTCCTTATTACGGTATGGTTTAGTCACTGTTGTAAATTTCAGTTATTCTTTTGCAGTGTCGTGATACGCTACTTCAATTCTGCACCTTTCTATGGGCGAATGTTCGACAGGATGATTACGCTATGCGAATACCCCCAGCACACACTCTGATTTTCGACTATCATCTTCGTATTGATGCTGCTATGTACCTCACTAGACCTACCTATTTTCTAAAGGTTAGTGGTTTCCACCTTTGACTTAGACTTGTGTGATGATCTATGCAATTAGACTGATTCATATCTCGAGCAGTTTTGTTCATTTTCTTGAAAATTCAAAAAAGATCTTTCCAATCGATATACATAGCAATAGGTACAAATCTGGATTAGGTGACGTATAGACCATTGAAGGTTAGCTGGGTCGCCGTGGGCGAGTAGTTGTGATGCTTCTCGCCGCGCGAGTGATGATGAGCCCCCACCACCCAACTGTCTCCGGTAGTCAACAACAACGCCCTATGGAACGCCACAGCAGGGCTATCCTCGAAATTGCAAGGATACATGCTCAACCAATGTTCTACCATGTTCAAGAAGAAGAAACAACGAATTGATTGCCAGAAGTATTGGGATTCGCACAGTAAAGAAAACACTGTGATGACGGATCATTAAAGTGTCAAAAAGTTGATAGTTATTTGGCACGTGGGTAACGAGATGAATGGTGGACTGTGGAGGGACTTCTTAATCTCAAGTAAATCTATATATCTATGAAGAATTGGGGGCGCCGTGGTTGAGTGGTTGTGATGTTGGCCATGGCGTTCGTGGAGCCAAGCTCCATCCCCACTTCTCTCCGGCGCTCAACAACAACGTCCTGTGGAATGCTACAGCAAGGCTATCCTCGAGATTGCGAGGAGACTCGCTCAACCAGATTTTTACGACGTTCAATAAGAAGACGAAAAACCAGTTGAACGCTAGAAGTACTGGGATCCGCACAGTGAAGAAAACACTGTGATGACGGATCAAATAAAGTTATAAATAAGATAAATAAGTGAAGTTAAGTAAAGTGCTATAAAAATTGATGCACAGGTTCTCCGAAAGAACATGCTGGAAGGTCATGATCCCTTTTATGGCATTCAATAATCAGCATCTCCCCTTTTGAGGTCTGGCCATCCTTAGAACTTCTATAGCGAGCTCTGACAGTTTCTACATCTAGAACTCGCAACTCACTGTTGCTCTATCCTTACAGGCAAGCCATAAGAAGGAGAGAGTGGATTAGTTATCGGTGCAGCTATCAGGAAGCAAGGACCTTTTGCAGCATCCTCCATAGAGTTCTCTTGCAATCACGTAGGAACGCCTCAGCTTGGCCATTTGCAAGTTTGCAAGGGGAGCAGTCTCAACGAGCATTTTACGACATTTATGAAAAGGCGAAATCCTTAAGCAACCCGGACAACACTCGAGATGTTATAAAACCTTCAGGACGATGAATGCGTAGGAACAAACCGAATGGAGGAAGGCTGGGATCCGCACTGTGGATGATTAGACTGGTCTTGTTGAGTAAATAATTAATAGTACTTGGATTAGCGAGTACTTTCATACAATCTCATATGTTCGCCGTACCTACCTTTTTCTGGCTTCAATCAGTTGTTAAACCACGTAAATCATCTGCCAGGCAAGATTTTCGGTAGTCAAGCTCAGCTTCAAATCATCTCAAATCATCTGTATCAAATGTCGTCCCGTTGATCGTCGATTGACTCGAACGGGAACCAGCAAAACTTCTATTCATCCTTATCTAGAAAAAAGTAGCCCGGTGGGTCCTCGAGGAAAATTTGGAACCTCTCTTGAACTCCGTGGCAGCGATTACCCTTTCCGAGGACTCCCGTGTTATCCACTGCACTAATGAGGTGCTTGCTTTACCTTCTTCTTATCTCGGATGATTAGTTATGTTTCGAAATCTGCTGGCATTGAAAAGCCATTATGTTCCGAAATTTTTGTTATCCTTTTTGAGACCTTTTTTATATATCTTGTAAATAGTTGTGATTTATGAAAGAATATGGTACAAAGGAATTCCATCCAATGAAATGTTGTTTAGATTAATTCTGCCTATGAGGCCGCAAAACGAACGCTGAAATCGGATATAGATATCAAGAAGGTGGATACTCATCAAAAAGTGTGTGCTTTTGTAAAGTTGAACTCTTCTGGATATTTTGCTTTCTTGTTATTCCTCAAGCACTTCGTTTTTATGAGTGGCAAGAAGTTCGCCTGAAGAGTCTTTGCAGAATCTTTACAGTTTGTATTCTTCAAATCGGCATTTGATGATGTTATCGCAAAATTGGTGAAGGAACTTGAACCCTGTATTCCAAAGCATGTGTGTCGTGATATTCCTGTACGGTATGTGGACGATTTGTTTTCTTTCTCATGTTCGCCATTATGTTACAACGTTCTCATCAGTAAAACAAATAGTTATGAATACATAGTTAAGAGTATTAAGCCGTTATTTCGAGTGCTTTGTTAAGACCACGCTCAAATTTCAATAGATCCTTTCATTATTATTTGAGCCAACTTGTCATGTGGTCTGGTAAAGGCTCTTGTACAGCCCGAGACACGTGTTTCGTCCTTACAGACTCATCAGCCGTGCAGAATCCGTCGTCTGTCGATCTTTTCATAGTCAGTTCTCTCGAGAGCCCTACTCTCTGTACAGAGAGTTATCGAATACGATCGTTTTACACTCTATGTCAAGTGAAATTTTCACCTCACACAGAGTGTTGCTCACTCGATTGCTCTTTGGCTGGTATTTTATCCCTGTCCCTTTCATTAGGCTCCCGAGAGAACTGACTATGAAAAGATCGAAAGACGACGGGTTTTGCCCGACTGACGAGTCTGTAAGAACGAAACACGTGTATCGGGCTGTACAAGAGCCCTTACCAGACCACATGACAAGTTGGCTCAAATAATAATGAGAGGATCTATAGTCAAGAGTGTTGAGTTGTATGCAAAACATTCAACATCAGGCAGCAGTTGAATCCGCTTTCACCCATACCGTGGGGGCGTGTTACCACTACGCCACCGATGTGACGCTTTACCAAATTTTCGACCATCAATATAATTGAGTAACGTTCCAGGGTGAAAGCGGGTGCAACTTCCGTCTGATTTCGATTGTAATGCATAACATCCAGTACTCTTGGGTATGCAATTTGGTCTTCGCAATTTATTTTCAAACTCGTTAAGGAGAAAACCCTTTCTGCTTTTTTTCAGACCTTTAGTAGTCATTCGATAGCTCAAATCTCGGCGGCGTAATATCATAATCGGTATCTGGAAATACCTTTCTGCTGCGGTATAGCAGCAAGATCAAAATTGGGTTCTACCCTAAACGCGATTTTTTACTCAACTACGGTTTATGAGTAGCTATATGGATAAGAACTCGCAATGTTCACAAGTAACGGCACTCCATTTGGCTATGATTTGTGAATGGTTTTAGCACAGGTTTTTTTTCAGAAGTTACTAGATAGCATAAATTTCGATGGTTTTGATACCGAGTTTGTTTTATGGGAAGGTTTTCATAGAGTGCTGGAAGAGCGAAAAAAGGATTAAGTTTTGCATGGTGAGGCTTAGCCAGCCGTTTAGACGTGGTAACGGGTTATCTCTCAATACGAAATGATAAATGAAAGTATAAGTTAGCGCATAGGACAAGAGAACAAAGTTCCCTCCACAAATCTTATATCTCAACTTTGGGTTTTCCTACGGAACGGAGAAAATTGTTTTGAATAAGTATGTGAAGTACGCGCTATAGCGCGCCCCGAGTTTGAAACTCTTTTTTTTCGCTGCTACAGCGCACTAAAAAGAAGTTTTCAGAAGACTACCACGTACGGAAATTAGCGGAGACTCAGGTTATTGAATGATTACAAGAAGTGAGAAAAAAGCGGGAAAGGTCTTGTTCTCAAAAGGTTGAAAAAGGGATTGCAATAGCTAAATCGTACCTACGAAGATGTTATTCCATAAAGTGGGATCTCTGTGGATTTTCTGATAAAAATAGAACTGGAATTCAGATTACTCGTTGTGTTCTGGGTCCTATCGTCTTACGATATCGAAGTGCCCACGATGGCATATGAAAGAGCTATTGAGAATATCCGTCGGCAGATGAAGGAGGTGGCGGACTCGCCGATCACGGTATGCTGCTTCGAGATCATTTCTTTTCTTTTGCACACTGTTGTAGGACGAGGGCACGTGTAGAGCACTGGTTAGAGGTGCCCTGCGATATATTCATGATTGAGGGTCCGACCCTGCGCCCAAAGCTCACCAAGTCTTCCACATCCCTCCGCGTTGACGAATAGTTACTGGACTTGTCTAAGAGGATAGCAGCACTAATTTGATACATCGGCGCACTACCGCGAGGTTTTGCAAAGTCCAGATATGCATCTAATCACCTCGAGCGACGCTTGGTCATGTTGATGGAGTAGCGCATCCCTAGGGATTGATCAGCGCCGAGAGCTTTATCTTCTTCTCTCTGACTGCAGTGTCCCCAAATAGCGGTCGATGGGGTTTTTACATATCTTAGTGATAAAGCGGTCAGTAACATAAGTCTCATGGAATTCATTTCAAACACGGTTATAAGAGGATCAGTGAATATGTTTTAATCCCAATCTTAAGGAATTTATTCTAGTCACACGAGTTTCTTTTTGGCCTACCGTAAGCGATTTTGTGAACTTTGTATTTCTATTTTCAGAGTAAGTCGAAGCGGCTAAAAGAGGAGGAAAGGTTACGAAGCTTGGAAAATAAGCTCAAAGAGGAAGAGAAACGTCAAGCAGAACATGTGGCAAGAGTACGGGCATGGTTTAATAGTGTGAAGGACGATCTGTTTGAGGGTGGACGTGAGTTTATTTTTCGCTTTCTAGCTAGAGCGTATGGTATATTTTCTTTCTAAGTGGATAAATCTCTTGAAATCCAGAGAAATGGAATCACTGCAGCTGGTTGTGTTATCATAATCTTAATAGACGTATTAATAGGCCCAAGAATATTGGGTGGTATTCAAAACATTGGACCCCAGGCAGGAGTCGAACCAGAGTTTCACTCATATCGAGACGCATGCTACCACTATACCAGCGAGGCCACTGGTCTACTACCACTCTTCTATGAGATAATGCCGCTAGATGTCTTGGAGTACTTAAGTATCGCTATAGTATCGAATAAACTCCCTCAATTCTCAGTTTCCAGGTGGTCAACAAACTAGCGCCTTCATACAAACATGTGTATTACCGCGAGTTTTGTTCTCTGAATATGATGCGGTGGGTTATTTTTCACATTGTCAGGTGCTCTTCACACAGTATAAAATTTCAGATTTATTCGGCTAGATTGATAATTATTCTCCATCAGCAACGAATAACCCTCTTTCAGTCATTGGTTTTTATTGATAAGGTGAGAGTTTTGTGATTCTATCAGCGTGTATATACCATATTTGGACGGTTTTTCGACACTAACAGACTCTTTTGTGTATGGTCTTCCATTTATTTTGCAGTTATTTATTGACGTGTTGCCGTTAATTTGTGCTCTTACCGAAAATGAGGCTAATTCGATCGGGATGTTCCTGCAGATTCTACTTTCCCACGCCCAGCGATGGCACTCAGATAGCTCGATCTTCGAGAAGGTAAAACGTTTGCGCTCAGGCTCTTGGCTCGTTCTAGAACATTTATAGGTAATCTACACAAAAAGGATACCTCGTGGACGTGGTTATTCTAGGAATGTGAAGGATTCCCTGGATTGGTCTCGAAGACACGTCAAGACAAAACCACAGAGAGTGTCAATTACGAAAGTTTTCGACGCCTGTGCTTCAAGTGGCAAGTAAGAACATTGGAGTTCTATACGTGTGTAACGCCTTATTCCTTATGATTAGCTTGTATCCATAATATCAGATAGGCAAGGAATCTTGCGATCCTTTTCGTTTTTATTGATTAGTTTTCATACATATATTTTTGTTTTTACTATCACTCACAGCAGCATCTTGTGGTTATTATAGTGAATAAGACTTCTAGATCTGTTTCAAGATGGAATAGTCCCGAAAGCAAAGACGACTGTTGATGCTACACGAGTAATCGTTTGGGTTCAAGTGCTACTTTGGCACGAAACGATAGTCGTGTAGCATCAACAATCGTTTTTGCTCTCGAGACAGTTTCATCTTAGAACAAATGTGGAAGTGTCATATTTCAAAACAACCATAAGGAACTGCCTTACACTATAGTAAGAACAAAAAAGTAAGTGCATGAAAAATGTCAACAAAAAGGAAAATCATATCGTTCGTTTCGACCACGCTCAAATCTCAACGCATCTCATGATTATTATCTGAGCCAACATGTCATGTGGTCTGCTATTGGGCTCTTGCACAGCCCGAACACTTGTTTCAGCCTTGAGCAGCCTCGTCAGTCGGGCAGATCTCTCGTCTTTAGCGAATCCGCTCGGGGTGCTTCAGTTCACCACTAGAAGTAGGCGACGACGAACGATTAACAGTGCCGTCAAGTGAAACGAACCACTAGCTGGGCAGTTTTGCACGCTTGAAATCGTCCGCCGTCGCCTACTCTTAGTGGGGACTGAGCACTCCGAGAGAATTGGCTAAATACGAAGGACCTGGTCGACTGACGAGGCTGCTCAAGGCCGAAATATTATATCGACCTGTACAAGAGCCCGCTAACAGACCACATGACATGTTGGCTCAAGTAGAAATCATGAGATATGGAAAAACGAAAAAGTCTGGAAAATTTCTTGTCAACCCAATAAATCGCCTTGTCCAGATGCGTCTGCACACAGCATTTAACTCGGTACTCTCGGTGGTAAACAATGAGTATGTATCAGTCAGAAACTGTTTGGTGGTGATGACAAAGGTGGGTTAAGCTCTTTTCTCGGATCTTTTCTCTGCTAAACACAACTTTCTATGATTCAGCTTGCACCGTGCTTCCCATTATTGAAGGACTTAGTCGAAAGCATCGAGAAGTTAGTAGAAAAGGTATGTTTACGCCACTTTTACTTGTGCACGTCTTCCGAAACTAGTTTGTACAATCTAGGCAACCCTGGAAGGTTGCAAGGGTTAGTGACCCCTGGCTGTATGATCGAGCCATCGACCAGTTATGGGTAGCAGGGCACCCTCGAACAGTTGCACCACACTCACCACTTTTCTATTCAGGTGCGAGATAATGAAAAAGGAAAGAGGGATGAGCTGTCGTTGAAGGCTGCTAGTTATCTCGTGCGATTGAAAATGAGAAATGTTCCTATTTACGAAGGACTTCAGTTCCATGTGAGTTCTTTTCAGTCCATTTTGTAAATCAGAAACGCCTACTTTATGTGATTTTAGATAGTGATATTTTTCACAATAACCTTTATATAATTATATGTTCCTCATAATTCCCCTCTCTCTTTAACATTTTCATAATTATTTTCAGAGGCCTTTAGTCAAGCAGGCGCCAAAGTTAGATGCGAATGTTGATCGGAAACGAGTCACTAACGTACGGTTTAGCAAATATTCTTTCCTTCTTATTGGCCTTGCTCTCGTAGCTCATTGTCTTTCAAAGAACTCATACTTTATTCGTGAATAATCTCTCAACATTTTTGATGTTCGTTTAGGTTGCTCCCGTTGTGGATACGAGGAAAAAACCAAAAATAGAGAAACCAAAAGTTGTAGAACGAAAGGAACCAGAGAGAAAAGAGTCACCAAAAGTTGAAAAGCGAGAAAAGAAGGAGGTATCAACACCACAGAAAGAAGTAAAGAGAGATAATGTTGAGCGTGAAGAAGGAGAGGTTCCTCCGAGTCCACCACAGAAGAAGGTAAAATAACTTGTTCCACCACCGTTTTCTTTGATTGGCTTTTTTTCATTTCCAATAAATGTTTGTAGGCAAAGTCACAGCTAGAGGACAAAGCAGCGAATGGATTAGTCAAGGAGCGGAAAGACGTCATAAAGGAGGTAAAAGAGGAGAAAAAAGAGCACAGAGATCCAAAAGAGAAACGGGATGATGACAAACGAGAGGTCCGAGTGAAAGAACAGAAAGAGAAAAAAGACTCAACGCCGTCAAAAAAAGACGATTTACCCAAGGATCCAGATTCTTCTAGAAAGAAAGAGCGAGGACTTGATGATGAGGAGGTTGGACCAGCTGTAAGTATTAATTTTTAGTCGCTATCAAGACTAAATTATTCAGCTTAGATTCCTCCTTAACTTTTTGTGGACAGAATTTGGTCGATATTCGTTGGCAGTGCGCATTTTTTGTCACTTGGAAGGATTTAATTTTTGTTTTGGAAAAGGAAACTTTAGATATTCTAATATCACTTTGATATTACGTGGTTTCTGTACACGGTCATATACTTTTTGTCAGTTTATAACTCTTAAATGCAAGTAAACTCCGAGCGTGAAACGTAGTCTGTTTTTCGCTCGCATAGCGCACTAATAAGGTCTTTTTGAGAACCAAATCCAGCTTTGATATAGACGAGTTTTTTACTGTCGAATGAGCATTAGTGTAGTCTAGTGAAAAGTCACCCAGAGATCTTAGCCATGCACACGAAGCACTCCGGTGCGGAAAATAGTTTTGTTTTCGCTGCTGCAGCGGAATAAGGGCGTTTGCAGATACTCAGCACACTGTTGAGATTGGAGAGATTCAAGCTTTCAAATGGCTACTAGTTTTCTAGTAAAAAAGCTTTTAACGATAACAATTTCTAATGAAAAGTTGGGAGTCAAAGGCGGCCCTCACTGTTTGTGGAGGGTTAATGGTTAAATCATTGTTATACTATATTATTATTGTGTATGTATTACTATTTACACTTACAGCTTCCACCTTCAATGAGAGAAGAACGTGTGGACGATAGGAAACGTGAACAAGCGCATAAGCGATCGGCACGAGATGACGAGCCGAATGTGTAAGTCTTTCTTGTTTTTGTCTTAGTTCTTAGAAATAGGAAATGCGATTCTCATGACCACTACGATATATTATGCACATCGACGATGTTTTCCCCAAGCATAATGTTTTTTTAGACATTCCAAAATTGCCCGGAAGGACCGTGAACAGCTTGAGTCGAGATGTCGGTTTTTTCCTTGTTTGATTTTAGCTTCGATCAAATACGCTAATGAAAAGCTTTCTAGTGTCACGACTGATATCACACGAACGACGAGGGGTCTCACCTACGAAGGAGAAGGAACGTCGTGATGAAAAGAAGGAGAGGAGGAAAGAAAGGTTATCCTTACACTTATGATTGTCATACTGTTACTAGAGATTTGTTATCGATCTTCTAGCAAACTCATGAGAGATGAGTCACAACGACTTATTACAACTATGTAAATACTTTTTATAGAAATTTTTGTGTAAAAAAGTCCCAATTTATAGGTGACCAAGTATTCTTAATAATAGATTAATGCAATTTATGGCGAGGATTCAAATTGTATTTTGATTTTGATCTAAGATAACAGCTACTTTAGAATAACTAATTTTTATCTTTCAGTAAACCTCTTCGGAAATGATAGAAGTCCAGAATCACATCTTGTCTATAGACACCTCTAGATCTTTATTACGTGTTGTATGTTTCACAGATTTATAATAAAGGGCTGTATGCTAACCTCATCTTATTGCGTGATCTATTCTAGTATTTTTTACGAAGTTCACTACGATTGTTGGTACTTTTTCGTCGGACGGCGCGGGATCAAAAACCGGTCGCGTTCGCTGAACAACAACTTTCCCTAAGAGTGTTAGTAACCATTCGAAAGCTTAAATCTCTGGCTATCGTCGTACGTGGCCGGTTTATTGAAAAAAAAACTTTTTCTTTCATAAACGCTTTAACGAAAGGAAGACATTTGGGTTCCATAGAGGCATTTTTCTTGCAAAACCGGTGTTTCTTCGGACTATTAGTATACATTCGATAGCGTAATATTTAGAGATTTCAGTGCTGTGCTTATATTGTGGAAAGGTCGTTTCTCTTCAGTCTCTGCAGTGCAACAGGTTAAATAAGATAAAACGCACATACGCGGGCTAGGGAGCTTTGGCTATCTCTAAAGGGTGTGGCAGGGCGGATGTGGCCGTTCAACACAGCCGTCGATCGGTATGCTCTTCTGCGAGCCATAGGAAAGTGCGCTTGTTGTTATTCAATTGGAGTTGTTTCTCCACTCTGAAAGAAACTCCAGATTTAACGTCTCTCAGGTACTAGAAAATTATCCCTAGACGTTCATGTGCTTTTATGCTTCCAGCGAATTAGTTGCTGAGTTGCGCGGCCGATGTGGAACATTATTTTGAATTTCACAGCGTTATGAAAGGATGTTTTCAAGAAACCGGCTACGTACGGCTTTAGTCAGAGATTCAGGCTTTCGAATGATTACCAACACTCTTGTGAAAAGTTGCTGTCCAGCGAAAGGGATCGAATTGTGATCCCGTGCCGTGTAAGGGAAAAGTACCCAAATGTTCCTGCTGGCTTTGAATCTTTCAAAGAAAGACTCAGGAAAATCCCAGATATGCAGTCAATCACCCCTTACAATATTTGATGAAGTCGAACGCATGGCGCATTTTCTCAGGGATTGATCAAAGCCGATATTCAACAATTCGGGGACCGCATGCTACGAAGCGTAGCTCGCCGCGCGACGTCTTATTGCGCTTGACTACTGTATTGGTGGCGTCGCGTATCGGGGCAAGGCAGGAAGGTAGCATCTGGCAGATGTGACCGACCTAGAGGTGCTTCATGCTGCGACTGTCGCGCGAGCGACTAGCGTGACTCCGCCTGTTCTCGACGGCGGTCTCTAAAGGGATTGAGGAATTTCTGTTATCACATTTCCCATCACCACATATATTATCACTTTGTGGATCCTAGTACTTGCATTTTTCTTCGAATCCTTTGCATCCATCATACTTGATGACCATCAGACTTTGCTTTCGTTTAGATACGGCCACTAGTGGGTTTTTCGTCCTCTAACAAATTTTGTAGGGTGACCGTGCTAGAGCCCTTCCACGTGGAAGTGTGTTGCTCAGTTGAGCACCACTACCCTGGCTTCTGAGAATGAAGGAGCTTGGTGGACCTGGTGTGGGTTAGAGCTAACCACAAACCTCAGCCGTGCGTGGCTCAAAAATCACTACTTGGCATACTGAATTAGAGCTGTGGTCTTAAGGTCTCAAGAAAGCACTCGAAAAGAAAGGTATGATTTAATAATGATACCAGTCAAGAGCAATCGAGTGTACAACACTGTGTGTTTGGTGATCATTTCACTGGACATAGAGTATAAAACGTTCGCCGTTGCTAATTCTTGGTATGGGGGACTGGAGCACCCGAACAGGATTGACAAAAAACGAGAAAGGGTAACTGCCCGACTAACGAAATCACAAGATCAAAACACGTGTATCAGGCTCTTCAAGTCAGCCCTCTCTGATAGACCTCTGATATGCGTGGCCCAAAAATAATTACCAGGCATATTGAAATCGGGTCTATTTCGGAATTTTCATGTTAGAATAGTACATGCAGCAAGAATGGCTCCTCATAAAATGATAAAGGAAGAGCTCTCGGCATTGATCAACTTCTGAGGGATGCGTCATGCATTCGATTTTATCAGGAATCGTCAAAGGTGTTCAAATGCGGATGTGACCTTTGCAATAACCTGAGATGATCTAGCGATGTAACGAGTCAGTACTGCTATCCTCCCAGATAAATCTGGTACCGATTCGATGACCATAGGATGAAAGGTTTGGTAAGTCTTGGGCACGAGATGGAACCATCGACCACTCGTACGTCGCAGAGAGATTCCGACCAGTGCGCCACACCCACCCTATTGCAGCGATTGAAATGACGTGATAGTTATACGCCAGCCAAATTATCGGCTAATAAGCTTTTCGAAAACAGGTTTTTGTGGATTAGGTGCACAGAACGTCACTTTTGCTCTCATTCCTCCTATCTTGATTTCGTTTCGTTTGACTATTGAATGGATATCCCTTTGAGGACTATGTGGGACGTTTCGTCCCACGCCGTGCGACGTCGAATCTTACTCAGCACTGTAATGGCGCGCCACGGCCCGTGAGAAAGGCGGCGCATCTCGTGGCAACGCAGACGCAGACAGCACGACATTCTTGCACAAAGACGCAGTTGCCGCCCTCTAGGAGTGCCGCACAAGCAACAGTGCGATCCCGCCTGCCTATCAACCCTGGTCCTCAAAGGGATATACATGGGTGCGAGAGAAAACTCTGGAACCCCACAAAACCCTGCACGTGCAGTATAGCGTACGTGCAGTACGTCATATGGTCAGTAGGCTTGGAGCAGAATTAATGCTTCACTAATAAGCTCATATTTTCTTGATCGAGCCAATTTTTGCAATCTGAGAGGTAACTGGGCTGTGACGTTCCCTAAGATATTTGTTGCTTGATTGCGAGAGTGTTGGCGGAGGGGTCGAAACAGCGCTTTGCTCACTCCCTTTTCTTCTCGGTACACTGCATCATTAACCATTGCGCTAATCGGCTCCCAATCATTCTGTTATCATGCCAGAGCAATGGCTGAAGAAGTAAGAGCATATTTATACTCGGATAATCAAAACTCGAAAATGTGGCAGAGTGGAATGATGGAATACTGAACATCAAATAAAGTACAAACGATGGCAGAGTTGGAGATCAAAAAATAAGAGCATCTAAACAGAAACAAATAACTCTGATGAAGAGCAAAAACTCTTTCTACTACTATCTAAGCCGTTGGACGTAATAAACCTCTGTTTATCATGGGTTTCCATTTAAGGAAAAGTAAAACAGACAATCTTCAGAGCACCAAAATATCACAGTCCTATGCAAAGATGCATCAATACGAATGAAAAGCCAAGACTATTGTAGTATTATTGATACTAGTATACAACCGTGAAGTTACTGTAGTTTAATCACATTAGAAAACACTCGTTTATGTAGTGACTAGAAATGATGATAGTTAATTCAGTGACTTCTTATTAGCCATTCATCAGCGATTCTATTTCGTTTATTAAAGTGAACGCTCGCATCTGTGAAGCCTAACCGAGCAGAAAAAAAAACCCGTCAACAGTGCCGTTTTGTCGAACGAATCAGCTGGAAAAAGAGGAGTAATTAACGAAACTTGTAGTTATGAACCTATTTTGACGACGTGTACAATTTTCGATGCACGCGGCCTTCTAACACATTGGGGACCCCAGACCTACGGCGCTAGCCCCACCCCGTCGCGCCTACTGCGGCTCGGTGGCGAATAGCCCGCAGTGAAGAGTGCCCCATACTGCCGTCCATCAGTAAGAAGGTTGCTGCTTCGATCCCCTAACATGACGCTTAATTGTAGATTTTTTGGTGTTATCCTTTTATTTATTGAGAACAATATGCTGAAATCACTGATACACTATATCATAGCATATTCCATATAATAAAACCGCATTACAAGTGATAAATTTATTAATTATTTATTTTCACCCCATAAATTAGATTTCCTATCAAAAAGTAGTGAATTGTTTATCAACGAAGCGTTTTTTTTCCATAATAATTATTTATAGAAAAAGCTTTTGAGACTAATCGTTACTAGAAGTAACACTAGAATAACTACACTGAAACGTCGTGTTAGAGGATCGAACCACCAATGTTCCTTTCGATCAACTGCAGCACAAGGCACTCGGCATTGCGGACTACTCGCCGCCGAGCGGCCGCGTGCACGCTACGGAGCGGGGCTAGCGCCGTGTGTCAACGGTCCCCAATGTGTCAGATTGGTTTTCCATAGGCATTTGTTTTAACTTCTTAGGGAATTTTTCTTCTTTTATAGAACGATAAATTGAACAACAATCTTGAAAAACTGGTTCACAGCCCCAGGACTGAATGCCGATCTCTGCCTCGATACTAAATTCAGTGCGATGACCAGCAACTATGCAACTGGTTCGTCTCATATGTGTTAAACATCTGAGAACAGTCGACTGGATCTGAGTATCTACGTGTATCTGTTTCGGTCTACTTTCGCGGGGCTCGAAAAAGGTGCGATTTCCTGGACTTTCTAAGATTATTGTTCCATTAACTAATGATTAGAAAGGAAAGGGAAAAGAAAAAATCTCTAGGCTCGCACAAAAGAGGCCACTTAATTGGCGCATTCAAAGGACTTTTGTAGTGAGCGTGATCATGAAAGGGCAAAACTGGTCGTATGGTCGTCAAAAGCTCAAACGCTCACGGAAAATGCATATCATATTTTTACGCAGTGGGTGCAAGATGGACGAAATGCGCTGCATCTAATGTGTTTCCTGTTGTGGTCTCTCTTGCTATCAAATAATCTCCTCACTTTTCATTGGTTGTTACTTACCTAGATTCGTTTGAAGTCTCCTTTGAATATACGTGTAAGTGTCTTTTTGAATTGTTGGTTTGCCATCGCATAGCAAAATGGATTCAAGGGTGAATTCATGTAACATAAATAATAGCTAATCGAATAGAGCAATTGGAAAGCTGGCGAACTTTTACAGCTTTCACAAAATCCATAGATTGTTGCGAGTACATAAAATGGCGTCCATAAGACTATGAACGCTCCGAGAATGAACGTAATCGTACGTAGTGCCTTTTCGAGCACGATTCTCCGATCGAGACTTGTATGCTGGCTGAAAATGATAAATCGTTACAAAAACAGGATCAACCTGTCACATTAGGTGCTACTTTTGCTACCTTTGTTCAAGCAATCGATAACCCATACAAATTCCGCCTTTTTACATTTGTGTAAATCATACATATTAATTATTTTCGCAATACAATCAATATCTGCGGTAGAGTTTTTCCTTTTGCATGAGTTGTCGATTGTTTAACAAGCTATAGGGCAATGTTGAAAGCATTCAAAACCACGCAAACCACGTTAACGTTTCGATGAGCGGTAAAGATGAAGCGCACTAATTCTTTGTCTATTCAGGAAAAATTGCAAGAAAGGAGAACTGAATCGATTTCCTAATCAAGCGTAAAGGTTGCTAAGCTTCATTCAGACACACATTACCGTTACCAACGCAAAGACATCAAATCACTCGCAACTTGGTACCTTTCGTATCTTAAATGGAATCAGCGCCTGTAATACACCCTGAAATATTTGCAGGCATAGTTAGATGATATATCTTTCAATAGCGCAGATGACAGCATAAAATAAACACATCATAAGTACACAACGTATATTTCCCATTGATCGAACTATTTTAGAGTACTTTTTTTAAATATAGATTTCCTCTTTTTGTATACTCGTAAGCTCTCCATTTTCGAACTTGCGCAATCTCAGCACTCTTCGAAGGCACTGCACAGACTCAGTCATACATTCATCAGTGAAATTGACATTAACACATTCCGGGTGACCTAAAGGGAGCTTGTGGAATGCGATATACATATACGCTCCAAATCGCTCCATATTTCTCTGGAATCCGAGCAGATTGGAGGCCACTGGGAATTTTGGGACAGTCGTTCAAATTTTTAGTTTCCAGGCAAGAAGGAATGGCAAAAAAGAAGTTCTTTGCTGGAGAAGTAGCTTATTGAATAGCCCTTCCAATGTTCGTTAGTATTCTAGCACTATAATGCCCACTGTGGACAAAAAGTGTCAAACGACCAAGCTAGAGGATAATGGGGAAAAATTTGAAAAGTGACTCAAACATGAATGCGATGATCAGAATAATTCAACTATTTGGAAAAGGTCTCGGCATAATGCGATGGGAAATTTTGTTGGAATTTGTAGTAGGTCCAATTGTTTCGTATAGCCCAGTTATCAGCTTTCACAATATTTGAGTAAAGTAGGACATACGGTTAATTATAAGGTATGTTAGGAGTTCTCATTTTGCCATGATACTTAAACCTCAAAATATTGCAGAATCGGTGGCGCAACAAACGTTTTCTATCTGCAACTGATTTTTTATGATCACTAACATGAGAACTTATCTAGTCGTTCATGGTACTAACAATTATCAAACCAGTTTAATCCATACGGGAGAAGTGCTTTGAATTCGATACCACTTGCGCATGGTTGGCTTTCTTGCTCAACAAATTATTTCGCCAGACTTTCTGAACTTAATCAAAATTCATTTATTTGACCGCCTCTTAGAGTGGTATGATCCTATAATATACCCACTAATGTAGAGTGCTGTGCAAAAACGTTTGCGTCAGTCAGGATTCGAACCCATATCTCACTCTTTCCGGGAGCGTGTGCTGAACCATTGCACCATCGACGCTCGTTTTTTGAGCAGCACTCTATCTAAGCTACAACGCGTTATCTGTCAACAGCCAACCGCCGATGGTCTGGCGTGGGCAGCCGCTATCGGCATTGAACCCACTTATGTTGACAGATATTTGGTATCAATAATCTGAAGTTTCTGAAGTTATTCGATAGCTTGACAAAAACGCAGATTTTGAAGTTAGGCTTGGTAAGTGGAATGGCGTTTTCAGTGAGGTGAAGCAACGAAGAGGAAATTACTTTTCGCTTTTGAAGTAGATGGTCGTTGCCCAGACTTCACAGCGGGCTTGTTGGTACTTATGTGCTAAAATTTAAATGTTAAGTCCACTGACCGTCTCAAAAAATGACACTCTATCAAAGAAACTTTCTCAAAGATTTAGTTCACGGGAGGTCATGCGTCCTCAAAAACCGTATCATTTGATAGGAAAAGCTGTAATCTTTGAAAAGGATTATTTCCAACTTCTATTGAACCTCTTATCGAGCCTCTGTCCTTTTTATTGAACATTTTCTTTTCCGATATTGTGATAGTTCAGCTCGAAAACAAAGCTTATGTCGTAAGATTTCCAGAAGTCTCTTAGTTGGAGTAAGCGTAGAGGGGGTGCGTTTTCATGTTAGCCACAAATACGTCCGCCTATCATTTGAGTGGCCTTACAAAAGGACGCCTGTATTCTATCGGAGTCCACTCCACTGTTCTTTTCGACGCTATCGATGTTTACATATGTGGATCATGAAGATGAGATAGTTTTCGAGGATCTGGACTGCACAAACAGGCCAGCCGTTGTGAGTGTCGAATTTTTCCAAGACACTCGCTTGTGCACCGTGTGGGTGGTGCGCAGATTTCTTGACGTGGTTATCTGTCAGCCCACTTTTTTGCTTACATAAGAGAGCGTTGGAAGGACGTGGAATCTGAAAGGTTAGCGCGTAATTCTACGCCTGTTATCAAGTCGGTGGCTTCTCTGAGAAGCTCAAATGCGCCCTATGCTGCTTTTTGTTTCTTCTGTCTTTTCCTTTCCTCTTTCAAAATTTAAAACAATCAAACAAAAGTGCGATTTTTTTCCGGTGCAGAAGACTTTTTTCTTGGACTTCTGTAATTAGTCGACAGCTTATCAAATATAGATGTAAAACTCCAATGGGCCCAGGAGATGCTGTCAATGCGATGTCCCCTAACCGCTTGAAACAAACTTCGTTATAAGCAGAACAAAATGAACACTGTGGAAGCACCTGCATGAGTTAAACCACCAAATAAATACAGGCATTCCAGAGGAGGTTTTATCAGCCAAAATCGACCACCGGAAAATATGTGGTTCTAAAGTCGAGATGATACAATTCTCTAATATTCAAACTGTCTTCAGTCCTTTGGCAATCACGCCTTTTCTCCTGTTCTTTAGAGTCATGGTAGTGAATCGGTAGTTCAAATTCAAAAACTTCGGGAGTTTACTTCTTGTCTAAAAAGGCCTTTGGCTGTTGTAACCAAAGTAAAATTAGGCTTCCGGCGTGTTTTTCTGCTGGACGAAGCTTTTTCCTTTACTTTTGGCATCATTCGATAACTCGAATCTCGTTGAATCTAATAGTGCAATTGGCTCCTAAAAACCTTCTTGGAGCGTGTTGCAGCTAAACGAAAATTACCTTTCACCTTCGGCGCGCATTATCGTGCGTCTCTCTGACCGCGTTGCGCGTAGCGATCTCAATAGCTCTTCGAAACGACGAGATTTTTGCTAATCATTCGAACAACTGTCCATAGTTCCGTAAAAATTTATAGTTTTACCGCATTAAAACTGCACAGAACCCTTTGTACAATCGTTCCATGAATATAAGCTTTCATTTTCATTTTGTATTACCTAATAAACACATTGAAAGCCTAAGCCTAAGCCAAGTACATTATTACGAGCTGTTTAAGTAAAAGCGGATTGAGTGGTGAATGAGTGCTAGAGTGCTAGAAGTAAAAGTAGATCCACTTGGAGAATGATAGCATTTCTCATTGCTCAATTGCTTATAGCGCGCTAAGAAGTCCTCTCTGAAAACCAGGTATATGATTGAGATCGTCCACATTTGTGCTACAAAGCGCTAATATCCAATTGGTACCGCGAGTAATGCCGAAGCATGGACATATCTCTGTTTTCACTGTTACAACTCATTATGAAGGTCATTTCAAAATAAAGTACTCCAGTGAACACTTCGATGTTTAAGCTATCGAATAATTTCAAAACTTTAGATTACAACGGAAAGGGTGCGAATGCCAAAGGGCTCAAGATGGTTGGACACAACATGAATTTTCCGGCAAGAATAATCTTATGTTTACGTTTTTTAATTCGTTCTCACATCTCATGAGCTTCGAAGCACGTCATCTATATGATTAAGTTCGTACAGAAATAAGTAAAAAGCAGGCTACTGCTAAAACGTGGCGCAACAATACATTCATGACATCACAGGATAAGTTTCACTGCTTCAAAGAGCAATTCTGTCTTGCAAAACCTTATTTTTTCGTTCTTCAATTCGTTCTCACATCTCATGTGCTTCAAAGCAATCCAAAGTCATTATATTACGAAAATCAATCAACACTTCCATTGCTCTTCTTCTCAAACTTACCGCTCGTTGTTTTGTTTTCTTCCGTCGTATCGACCGATTACGAACAGCTGTGAGAAGTCGTCCAATACCTCCTTCTACGGTTTTCACACTTTCGACTCTGGACACGGCTATTAGCGGTGGTCTATTGTGCTCAGATATCTCTGCTACCGTATCAGGTGCTGCAGTAGAGGAATGAGCCAGGAGCCTGATGGAGAATGAATTATTTCAATACTAATATCACAATTAATGATAATATTATCATTGTTATTATGACTATTTTTTGGTTTCATTCCTAAGACTTTTCCCCAAAGATTGAAAGTCATTAACTAATCGTTTTTCAGGACAGTTTTTAGTCTAAAAAAAAAGTCATTCTCTAATCCGGATCCAATTTGATGATGAGAAGAAAACGTTGAAGGATATTAAATTTGAAAAATTTCCACATATTTTTGTTTCGGATGTTCGATTAGATTCGTTGTATTTTCTCTTTTCTACAGAATCTGAATGCCTAGAAAGAAATTTTGTGATCTCTTCTTGACAATTTTGTCTAATATTATGGTATCGAGAAGGTTTCAAGTAAACTAAATTGGCCGCCCCGCCTAGTATTTTCATCGATCCAAATCCGCATGCATTTTGCAAGGCTTCTTATAACTGGACATAATTTATGCACTTTACTGTGCTTTTGAAGTATTGGAGCGTAGCCTGTTTGTTGAGAGAGGAGAGTTTGAACTGC
Organism: Parelaphostrongylus tenuis; assembly: GCA_019055375.1. NCBI lineage: Eukaryota > Metazoa > Nematoda > Chromadorea > Rhabditida > Metastrongylidae > Parelaphostrongylus > Parelaphostrongylus tenuis. The sequence goes on along the minus strand of JAHQIW010004800.1, from coordinate 185,456 downwards.
TCAGCGTATTTAACTTCTGGTCACTGGTGTTCACAAGGTTTTACAGCAGTGACATTCTAAAGATTGTGTATTACTAACGCAAGTGCAACCATGCGATGAAATGAGTAATGGGTGATAAGACTATCTTGATGCTCAAACCTTGGGGAATACACTTACAGTTAGCTTTATTAAAATCGTTGGAAGTAAATAAATGTACTTTCCATCTAATTAATGAATTCCAGTGGTTTACCGTCCACCGATATGTCATTTTAGTGCTACGAATTTCGTTCACTAGTCCATTACCAATTTGCCGCTTCTGGAATGCTTAGTTTGGTGGACGCGATCGTACTAACGACCACGCTTGAGTGGCAGAGCCCTAAGCACCGTAATATACGTGCTCTCTATGCATTATGCTGTAGTATTTGCAAACGTTGGCCATTGACCATTCTTACAATGGATTTAACATTTCTTGAAGCAGCGTCACGAATCTCGTCCGATTAAGAGTCGTAAAGGTGACTGAACGCATATACCCACCATACAGATATTTCCGGAAACTCAACAAAAACTTTGGTCTGTATTTCATTTACACGGACATTTCAATATCTTGAGGGCAAAATTAAAGCAACGAGTACGTGTGCTTTACAGAGCATCCTTGACCACTGCGCTAAAAGCACAAATCTGTTGCGAAGGATAAGAAAGTCTTTTTCGAGAAGAGCCTTTCCCTCAGGGTGAGTTCAAGACCTGAGACACCTCATACATGGGCAAGCTATATCACCCAAGCAAAGCCCTTATAGGTGAACATCTATGCGGTGGTTTTCTAAGAACGCTCTAGATTATGGATTTCGCCCATGGATAGTCAGTTCTCTAGCTGCTAATACACTTTTCATTCTAAGTGATGCTGTTGCATATCAATGAAAGGCACAGTTTGATACACCATTACGGTAGAGGTTTAAATGATTCGAGATGTCTCGGTATTCAATATAGTAAAATCCATAAAAAGTTCACATTAGTAGCAAATCTTGAAGTATCAAAAAAAGAAGACCTGGACCAGATGTGATTTTAAGATCTTTCTTACATTGAACATTCGTCACCCACAGGATAATAGAATCCCCAGAAAAAAATGAATGAGTTCATTTCTCCTTGGGATTCTCGTGTTGATTGTACTTTACTTATAAAACTCATTATAATAACACCCTATGTAAAATCGTGATTTGCTTGTGCTTTTGCCCTTTCTGACTCCAAAGCTCAAAACTTACCGTCCGTTCCTCCTGCCTTTCAGGTGCTGAGTTTGTGAGGCTCGATTGTTACCGACGTGATTTTCTCGTTTCGCCCGCTTCTTTCGCTTGTGTTTCCGCTCATTTTCTTTGTTTTTTGTATCAGTTGAGTCCTTTTTTACATCTTCTGAATTTGATTTCTCTTCCACTGGGCTCATCTCTGGTCGTTTAATTGAATGCAGACGCCCAAGATCATCGTCTCCTACCAATGATGAGACACTATCGGCATCAATGAATGGAATCGAAATTTCAGGTCTAAAGCAATCCATCTATCAGATCAGCTATAAATAAAAATCAAAAGCAATTATAGCCGTAGAAGCGGCAAGTTTTCTGAACTTTTTTTACAAATGTGCTTCTCCTATCTGACTGATAATTCCTTCAATAATTGCTGGACAATGTAGACAAAAACCTGCTTTTCGAAAGTAATTGCTATAAAGTGTAAAAGCCACGAAACTAGAGAGAGGTTCTCTCATAGTGTAGACAAAAGTTTGCGCAAGGTTTTGTACGCTTGAAATAGTAAGTATCAAAAAGCCGTAATATATTTTCTAGAATCCAATGCTTCTACGATACAACGTTGTTTGAAGTTGCTTATTGTTTCTATATAAATAGTACTATTTTGAAAATATACCTATAATGTTGTGTTTCACCGAATGCAGAGGCCTGTGACGGTTCTGGACTGACACAAGGTGCTGTGCTCTCTCGTTCTAAAAGTGATGATGGTTCCTGTTGATAAACTATATTCATGATCAATGGATCCTGAGAAATTGATGTTTGAAATTCGGCCTTCACAACTTCCTCGTTATTGATCGATTCATCCAGAATCTCGTAGGCCATGGCTTCTGATGACGTTGACGCCGACGTTACGTCTTCTTCATGACTATGATCTGATGGGGTGTGATCTAATCGGTCATGATTAGACAGCGAATCAAATGGTTCGACGGCAATCTTTTCGGTAAACATTGTATCTGAAGCCGTGTCGTTTATGTTTGTCTCTTGTGTGATTGGATCAGTGACGCTCAAACCAAAAGGTTCAATTGCTAATGATTCCGCTTGTGGTTGGTGAACGGGCGCTGGCACAGGAACGATTGGTGTTCGGCTGAAAGTGACTATTTTAAGTGTGTTATATGAAGATGACGGCGCATGCAGCGCAGTGGGTAGAGGCGCCATGTTATATAGAAAGGATCGCTGGTTCCACTCTGCGCTCGATGCTGACCAAGCCCTCCCGTCTTCGCAATCTGAGACCATAATTTTTCGGTATGTTGCTGATTTTCTACGCATTCAATCACTTCTACGTTGCTATGAATGGAGGCGAATGCATAGCTCATCTTTCAGAAAGTGGGCAAGGAATTATGCGCTTTACCTTTCAATTCTTTACGTCAAAGTGTTCCAGAAATCTCAAACTTACTAGTGATTTCTCAATTTGGGCGAATATGGCTCAATCATAAAGGAACATGGAAAATTATGGTGATCGTATCAGACCCTAAAAGACATGCCCATGCATTCGATCTCATTGGTAACTTAATTGACATGATTAGAGGCATACCTCGCCCAAGCAATGACTTGCAGAGATCTAGCAATTTATCAAAGCCGTGTTATGACTTTAGTGGAAAAATGTTGTAGCAATTCGGAAACTCCAAAAAGACGAGAGAATGGTCACCTTCAGAGCACTAGTGAACCGCATGCAAGTTTGCAACAAGGTATTTCTAATCACTGCGCCACACGCGACTTTTAGCTTCTTGAGTCCCACAATGACTTTCCATGCGGCAAGCGGCGGGATTGAGCGACGAGTGGCGGCGAGCGCAGCGAGCTACAATGTCAGTGTGGTTGTTTTCTGACAAAATTTAGATTTTTATACTCACTTACAGAGGATTAATCGTCAGTGATCGGTTGAATTCAATAAAAGAGACCTACAATAGGCAATTTTTGGGTGAAACATGTAAAAAAAAATTATCAAACAATGATTTTGTTTTTAGAGGTGTCACTGCACATTGTGAAACAGTGCCACTTCACCGATAGGGCTTAACAGTTTGCCAAGTTTGGACTTCAAAAGCTGCAGTGTGTAAAAGCTCTATCATTCTGGGGAGTCGCTTCACTAACCTTTCCCCTTATTCCCCGTTAGTGCATAAGTAGCAAGCGAATTTGTTACCAAGATAGCTCCATCTTAAAGCAAGTATAGACAAGTTGTATGCCAAAATGTTCGCAAAAAATGCGCAATTGAACGATACCAAAATCATGCAATTTTGATCACTACTGGTCAACGAATTTGTTGTTTATTGCTCTGGTGCCAAAACTTATGGACAATAATAGCATAACGACCTAATAATATCAATAAGTTCGCTGTTAGGTCGAAACACCCCACTCCAAAAACAAAACGCTACATCTTCTCGTTAGTACAGCGTAGGATGGAAGTAGTTTTACAAATCAGGCCCAGTGTCAAAATCGGCATCTTACAAGCTATTGAATGACTGTAAAAACATAGACTAAAAAAGAACGAATGCAATGTCGCAGTCGGAAATGTGTTACTCTCCGCAGCGATGTCGTTTTACGTTAAAACATAAGAGAATTCTAGACAGATGGGCGTTTTCTCTACGAGGACTAATCGTTTAATGACCATAATGTGCGCTGAGAACTTTATTTTTTTCTTTACTTTACTTTAACACTTTGTTATGTCGTTACTGTAAGGTTTTTATCGTTAATTGCCGGAGAGTGTTAGGGATTGGAGTTCGCCTCCACGCGCTCCGTGACGAGCATCACAACCACTCGGCCAGGACAGCGCTAACATCAATTTACTCGATAAGTTCTCATAATTTACTTCAACGCGTGGAAATACAAAATCTCCGCCGTGCGCGGCGAGCAAACTGACGAACGGTGGTACGTATGTGTGTCACTTGGTACTCAAAAGTTGGAAGTGCTCCAAAAGTTTGTTTTCCCACAAAAGCTCTGGAAGTCGCACTGGGATCTCTAAGTGATATTATCCACAAGGTTTAGCAGATCTACCACTTACCTTGCAACTATGGAATATCTAACTGGGCAGTGATTGATATAGTTATTATGCATCGTCATAACATTTCGAACAATCGGAGGACGTGTTGTAACCTCTTGTCCAGATGATGATGTGTGTTTGCAATTCCTGAATCAAACAATTTTGCTATCATTTTTTCCTACCAACAAGTTTTGTTTACAAACAGTCTTTGTGATTTGATGAATTTTCTCGAAATGCGCCAAGTGTCTGTGGATTTTCCCTTCCTTAGCCATCGAATCTATTTTGGAGCTCATCAGTTTCATTTGGCCGTTCCGCTTGCGAAGAATGGGCCAGTTGAGTGCCAGTTTGATTGGATTCTTCCGTCCAACTCGTCTTTGATAAGACGGACAAGTTTTGCTGTGATTTGCGCTTCGCTGAGGCACTTCAATCATACACTTTTTCAAAACGATGGGCGACATATGCACATCGGGCTGTCTGCGCCTGCTTTCCCACAAACTTAATATGAAGGTCAAACCAGAAGCAAAGGTTAGTCTGAAAATCGGCATTTCTCAAGCTATCGAATGGCTAGAAGAGCATCGACTAAAAAAGGAAACGAATGTTATTAGCTGGAAATATGCTACCTTTCATAGCGATGTGATATTCTCGTTGAAACATGAGAAATACAGACGAAATATGGAACATATAGATGTTCCTTTTACTAAAATTATCTCTGTAGAGACCTTTTGAATAGAATTCCATCATTTTACGATGATAATGTTCCCTCAGAACCTGGGTTCGTCTCCTCGCATCCATCGTCCCAAAGGTCTTTAGATAGGCAGGCAGACAGCATCTGCACATTCGTACATGCATGTCTGGCTTTCGGTTCCTGGTTTCCCACCAGATGCACCTACTTTCGCAGAAGCTGCGACGCCGTCATCATAATAGCTAAGTAGGTTTGACGTCGCGCGACACGCTACGAAACGTACCGTTTGGTCCTCAAAGGGTTAATGAAAATCGCAGAGAAGTGCCCAAGACTATTTTTGCAACCTTTAGAGGCCGAATGAAGGCGTTGCGGAAGGGGATCGAACTAGCGTTCCACTCATTACCGTGCTTTGTGATACACCATATCACTAAACCTGCCCTCATTATTTGTTTTGTATTCACTAAATCAGATAAGAAGGTAACGAATTACTTTCTTAACATCGCCGTTCCATTATTCGTTGAAAAATGAGAAAAGTGCTCTGAAATGTCTATGAGCCTAGAGAATCCTGAAAGGCCGTTTTGCACGTACACAAAGTGCGTGCACGATCGGCAAAGGATCAGCAGATTGGTAATGGTATCTTATTATGTGAAACACGTACTTTCGTGAAAGGCGCAATATCTCACCGACAAAATCACTGTTCAATTTAGATTACTATCATGGAAGAGAAACAAATTTTCATCATTTAACAGTGAAATCCTTCAAATTCGAAACAAACTAGGGACAGTGATTCGAAAAAACAACAATAAACGAAATAAGATATGAACGAAGTGATGAAAAGAAGAAGTCAAAGGGTAAAGGGAACGTACAAAATCCGCAATTAGCATCCATTTCAGCGCTGCTGAGACAAGCAGCAATTTTAGAGGTGCATACAGAAACGTGCCATAAAAATTTAATATAGGTCGTCCCACAGGTTTTAGCACCCGAGCAATAAACCACAAGGCTACAACCGAAAGTTATTAGAACTGCATGATTGTGTGGAGTCGTTCAATTCTGCATTTTCTTGCGAACATTTTGTCTTACAACTTGTCTATACTTGCTTCAGGGTGGAACTGTTGTGGGAACGAATTCGCTTGATACTACGCACGAATGGCGCATAGGAGAAAGTGCTAGTGTACCGGCGCGCAAGATTAATGGAGCTTTTTGTGGGCGGCCTGAGTGCAACTAATCCTTCAGGCTATTCTCTCGAGCTTTGAATTTGCGAACAAATTCTTGGCTGCCCTTTCTGCAACCGTATTTTCTCCCCAAGCTCCATTAATCCCGCGCGCCGCTCCAGTAGCATTATCCCCTGCGCGCCTTTCGTGCGTGAATAGTAAGCGAATTTGTTCCCCCCATACACCTACATCTCAAAGCACGTATAAGCAAGTTGTATACCAATTTGTTCGCAAGAAAATGCAAAATTGAACGATATTAAAATTATGCAATTTTTATTACCTGTGGTTAGTAATTTCAGTGCTTATTTTTGTAGTGCCATAACTCGTGTAACGACTTAACATAAGAAGCTATGTGAATAGTGGATTATGCGCAAAAATTATCCTCGTCTCTTTGTTTTTCTTTACATTTCTTTCTTATCCTTTAGGTTCGACGATATCATTTGATTGAATGCGACACTAATTTTAGATAGCCTTGTAAAGTCTACTTCTTTATGATAACACTATGTTTTTATTATCACTCAATTTTCACGAGGAATCGTGAAGAATTTATCACAACGCCTATTTAAATAATAATTTTATATTCATGTGTAACATTATAAAAATTATTAGTAAAGTTCTTTCACGATGTTGCAGAGACATCCCTTTTATTCCTGAAGCGTGAATCAAATAAGGTACGTCATTCTTCGTCACAATCAAATTTCGCTGAGTGATCCCTTTTTGTCACCCAACGAAACGGCTTGATTCCAGAGGAAATTGCAAAAGATATGGATGAGCATGGGCAATCCAAAGAAACATGTTGAATGATGTCATCGCTTACAATACCGTCAAAACTGGACGACTTTAATGTTGAAACATTCATAATAAAAACGCAAGTGTAATAGAAGGCTTATAAAAACATTAGTTGAACCTTTGATGTTGATCAATCTTTCAAGTACACACCTATACTCGATCACATCAATCCTTATGAGGTGACTGAATAATTGTTCCTCTTGTAGCAGCCAACCCTATGGCCATGTCGGCGTTTCTGTTCTCCTAGATAAGTTTGGTGACCTCAGAGGGATAATAGATAAGGCCAGCTAAAAAACAGAAGCCAACACAGGACTAGCTGAATTGCAAAACCACTTATTTATGACATCACTGAAGCTAAATCTTTCATCCATATCAGATAAAAAGGGTAAAGCCCACCAAGTTCATCGACCTCTGAGGATGCGCCATGCGTTTGACTTCATCAAGTCAACGTCAGAGATTTGAGCGCATCTCCAATTTTATAATGGCCCACGCTCGCCTAGTGATATATTAGTCAGTGCTTTAATCCTCCCAAACAAGTCTGGCAAATGTTCGTCAACCGTACAAAGTGGAAGGTTGGTAAGCCTAGGGCGCGGATTCAATCCACCGAGCACTTGTGCGTCGCAGTGCACCCTCTAACCAATGCCCCATGTCGGCCCCATTTATAAATACCATAGAGTTGGGACAGCAATACCACGCCTAACGAGATGTCGAAATATGACTGCCATACTGATGCGCGTATTTTCACCAAAAACGTCAAGTGGGACCTGCAAATTTTTCCATGCATGGTGCCATAACGTAACATTTTGGTTTCCCGTTGAGTTCCTTTATAATTGGTTGTTTTTGAGGGGAGGAAGATCAGAGCGTTCTTTTTGAGCCCTCTTGCCGTTTCAATTTGATATAGGTCCGATGAGTTACGAAGACGAACGACCACACATATTATAGAATCTGTAACTCCCCTAGGACCAAACTTTGATAAGAAATATGTGAAGAAGGAACGAGACTGGCAGGAGACTTGCAAAGAAAGAGACCACTAAGATGCAAATGTAAATAAAAATTGCTTGCTTCCGGAGACGAGAAAGAAACAGGAAAGTTGATGTATAAAGGTAGGAAGATATGGAGAGGAAAACGTTCTGGAGTGAAAAAATTGAAGCTGCTCACACTAAAAAAATATTACGCTCAACTACATGTGCCCATTGGAGAATAAAAAAGTTTCGAAAAGCGCTGATGGATTGTTGATTTTGTGAGATTAACCAAATTTTCCAATGGACAGAAAATTTTATCTATAACTTTAAGGAATTATAAAGAGGAGATAGTGTTCTGGAGTAGAAAAATTCTAGCTACTCATATTGGATGAATACGGTCAATCACATTAGCTTATTGAAGACTAAGAAAGTTTGGAAAAGCATTGATAGGTTGCTGAATCCATGAGATGGTCAAGGGTTGAGTAGGTTAGATAGGAGAGGACTAGAAAACGATAACGCTGTCTCGATTGCAACTTTTGAGCCTTTAATAAGATCTGTTATGGCTTTTATACTGTGCAACACCACATGTTTCGGCTTTCAAACCTCGTCTGTTCCCCCCGGGACTAAACCGAAAGGCATCGTGCAACTGACGAGGCTCGAAGGCCGAAACACGTGTGTTGCTCTTCATAAGTGCCATAACAGCTCTCATGAAAAACTTAAAGTATGCTATCACACTGAATTGTTTTTAGCGAGATCTTAAAAAAAAAAACACTTGAAACGAGAGCCACCTTGCTTGTTAGAAAGATCTCTAAAATCTAACAAAGGACGCTGGTAGAAGACATAGCAAATATGCATTTGAGACAGCTGATCCGGGTGGAAATTTTCCAAAAAAACCTGCCTCAAAATAGTAATTTTTTGTCTTGATGCTAAGTTACTTCTTTTTACTAAAGAAGACTAATAATATTGCTCTACTACTGAATGTTTTTGAAAACCTCGTTGAAATTTCGGAATAATCTGAGAGTATTCTAAGTAAAAAGGATTAAAACAACATTTCACATTGTATGGTCTTGACATGCTGCCTTCCTTCCCTACTACACAGGGTTGACTGGAGGGACGTGTTGTTCCGACGAGGGCGAGACAACGTTCTTAAGACACTGACATACCAAACTTCAAGGAGGCTCAATACAGTCTCTTAACACACTATTGCTAAGGTGAAAATTGACACGTGAACATGGATAATCAGACAAAATGGGCAGTATCAGCACATCTTTACAAAGAAGCTCAATTTTAGTACTATTTTTGTCTATAAAAGTGCAATTATTTGTACGCAGAGTTGAGAGAAAAGTTTTGGGAAAATTTTGAAAGTCTCATTTTCATGAGCAAATCAACAACAAGAAAAACAATAACTTTTCTTCAAACTGTAGACCACTAATGTCACGATTTTCCGCCATTATTCTACTTCTTCTTCTTATGAACAGAAGAACTCGGTACAACTTGTTGACAATGATCCGCTGCAAAACACCAAGCTCTTCTGCCGAATCACGAGTGCTCAACTCAGCATCCAATGCGATTTGCAAATCACTCGAGTCACTTTAATCCAAACAGATGACTGGCCAAAACGGGCATGTCTTTGTGGTTAGAAAACCGCCTTCTCTGAATTGCTTAAGCCATCTCCCCACACTCAATTTTGTCAACGTACGAGCACCATTACCGTCATTAATCTCGTCGACGGCTTTGAGAGTTGGGGCAGATCAACACACATAAGTTTTACTGTTCAATAGGCATTTTAGAGCTGAAATTGAAGGACTAGATAAATATGTACAAAACGATCAATAAAAAACGATATGAAGATGACAAAAAATAAAACTGGTAATCATTATTTGAACCACGCATGTCAGTGGTCTGTCAAAGAGGGCTGACATGTTGAAATTTGAGCTGTTGTCTTAAGAAAACACTCGAAACAAAAGATATGATATATTGAATATACTAGCCACGAGCATTCGAGTGTACAACACTCTGTGTTTGGTGAGTTTTTTACTGGACATAGAGTGTAAATCGTACGTCGTCGCTGACTCTTATTGTGGGGACTGGGGCACCCACAGAGATTAGCAAAAGACGAGAAAGGGTAACTGCCCGACTGACGAGATCGCAAGATCGAAACACGTGTATCGGGCTCTATAAGTCAGCCCTCATTGACAGACCACTGACATGCGTGGCTCATATAATGATTACCAGGCATATTGAAATTTGAGCTGTGGTCTTAAGAAAACACTCGAAACAAAAAAAAATAAAGAAATAAAACTTTCGAAATTTCCCACAACTTTTTCCTCAACCTAAGACAAATTTTATGGGACATTGAGACGTCATAGAGTGAAATTTTTTTAGGATAACTTGAGTAATAGTGGCATAATAAAAGTAATAACAACACCAATATTAATAGCAATGTCACCACGAACCTGCTGCTATCGTTACTGCCGTTTTGTGAATCAGAGCTGCTCTTATTCGCGTCACTTGTCTTTGCCGATGATTCCGGCTTTCGTAACTCCGTAAGCAGAGCCAGTCTTTTCGTTTTCTGAAGTATAAGAGTTCAATATCAATATTTAACACGTTATTATCAAGAATCTCAGTACTATATGTCATATACTGTGCACTTTGTTGTGTACCTGTTCGCTCTTCATTGCAAGTTTTTTAGCTGCTCGATAGATACCGTAATAAAGGTAGAGCATAACGAATAATGTTGACCAATAGTATGAGACATACATTCCCATATTTAAATACGCATTCGTCATAAACTGCACATAACATTCATCTTCTTTTAGTATTCGACCTTTTCCTGAAACCATATAGATCCAAAAGCAAGATTTTGAATCTTTGGTGAATGGGATAATTTGAGAAAAAAGGAATCTATTTCTTCAATTCTTCAATTTTTTGCTTTATTGAGAAAAATTGTTAGCACGCAGACCGAAAAGGGTAAAATGCGAGTTCCAATCTTGTCCTACGTTCAAAGTTTGCATATCACTCAACATTATTGAATATAGATCTGCAACATCGTAGAACAGCTAAAATCGGCTGAATAAGGAGATTTATAGCTGTCTATGCAAAAATTGACAGATTTTTTCTGCTTTGAGATTTAATGTCGAAAAACGCCCAATTTTGAAATCTTCCTGGCAGCTTCTGCCATATAAAAAAAAGTAGGACAAGTATCTTCTTTCTAAGCCGGACACGAGGTTGATATTATACGATATATTCGAATAGCTGATGTTTCGGCGATTTCGCCTTCAGAACTTGGAATTTGAGATTGACTTCAACCCAACCACCAAGTATCTCCATCACTTCAACAGAAGAAAATCGCCAAACCTATATTTCAACCGCATCAAGACCAAAAATTTTTCCAACAAAATCACCAATTTTTATAAGTATTCTACAAAGTTGTCCAGTGGGGACCAACAGTGCAGACTTCACATGGAAAGCTAATGCATCTCTTACAATAAAACAACAGTCTCATATACTGTGTCAGTAAGAGGATGACTCTACAGTAAACAGTCAGATACTATATACAGACGATATAGAGGTGTTCACATAAGGCTAGACCAGTGCCTGAGAATCACTTTTGCTCTAACAGCAACATCGTCACAAGCGAGATGGTGATAACGATCTTCTAAAGTGCTAGCATTTTTTTCGGACCCAAAGACTAAGCGGGATCTCGAAAAGGCTAGTAGTAAACTTTCGCGGCTGAGTAACGATTTCATGCACTTTAGAACAGACAGAATTTCAAGTGTAAGAAACTACATCTGTTTGTCTTTGCAAAGTCGAATAAATTAGGACAGTGATGAGAGATGATCTACAATGCAAATCTTATTTATTTGTTATTTGTCCAATTCCCCACCGCGACTAAACAAGGCTTCTCACCTCATCGTGAACGAAAAATTCGTACGATATATTCGGTGGAAGGGAAAAACAATAATGCCGCGATGATTCTTGAAAATTTTTCAATTCTGATAAACGACCATACTATAAGCGCCCTTATATGTTCAGATCGAGCAGTGCACTTTGATTTAACCATAAGCCCACAATCAGTGAATAGAAAGTGCACAAGATTCTAGAGGAATTATCTAGAATAAATAAGCTTTATGCACACTCTGGGAAAGTACAAAAAACTATCCGTAAGTGCACTGAGCACTTGCGACAAAGATAGGCATAGTGCTGCAAAATTTCTGCTAAAGCAAGAAAAGCAAATAGGCTGCTTCTCTGACTTCCAAGCAGTCCGTGAACCAGCACATTGATTAGAACAAGTACGAAACAGTCACTGAAATCTCTAGACCGTAGTAGATTTCACCTATGTCAGCAATAAAAGGTTTTTTGTGAAGAAGCTCGAGCTGATCAATAGCTCACCGGAATGACCATGATCGGAAATTATCAATCAAAACTTCTCTACACTGAAGATAGGCATTCTGATGAGGAACAACCAGAAAGAGCATACAGAAACAAAATACATTAGTACCGTTCTCAATAGCAATGTCGCCATAATTCTTATTTGCTACGAATGACAAAGGATTTCCGAAAATATCCAGAACTGGGATATCGTACGCTTGCAAACTTTAACAGATTCTATCGCATCCGATCATTATCAAACTTCGACAAAGATAGGATCAACATGATACATGTGAATTAGAGCAATTTTAATGGAGAAATTTTACTTCTGCTATCGACTGCTTTTTTTACAGACCCGCTCAAAATGATTTAATCTGATAAGGATATGCATATTTTGAGCCATAGGTCTAGTGCTATATAGGCGCCTATTTCGTCCTATTGGGACTCATCAGTAGCACCCTCCCTCGGTTCCGTCGATCCCTTGAGGTGAAACAATCCTCCAAAGGAACCGACGCCGAGTAAAATTAAGCACCCAAAGTAGGATGATGTTATTACATCATGATGTTATTACATCATCCTACTTTGGGTGCTTAATTTTACTCGGCGTCGGTTCCTTTGGAGGATTGTTTCACCTCAAGGGATCGACGGAACCGAGGGAGGGTGCTACTGATGAGTCCCAATAGGACGAAATAGGCGCCTATATAGCACTAGACCTATGGCTCAAAATATGCATATCCTTATCAGGAGAAATTTTACTCAGAAAGACATCGTTTTGCCTGTAACGCCAATTCTAAGAGTGTCTGAGGATGCCGGCATACAGATCCTGATTGAAATGGATGGAATAAGGAGATGACCTAATCAGGCTTAGGCATAACGGCCAAAACAATTCAAGGTAGCCTGCAGTTACATTCAGTCTTCTTGATAGAAGATTCTATCTGCATTAAATTCTTTACTGATAAAGTTTCTACATATTCGATTATATAATACTCAGAACTTTGCACTGTACTGGACAAATACCTTTTTCGCAGACGAAATGTGATCCAATTGCCTCGCTCTATACACCACCAGCTTTACTGAGGAATAGTTTCAGCAAAGGAAAGTATTCGTTTACAAAAATCGAATAAACATTCAGTATTGGTAAAAGTAAGTCATTCCTACTGTTACAACAGAGTGGAGCATAAAAAAAACCATATACAGACATTCACTCACCCGTAAACGTTCCATACCCGAATATTGATATTGAGAATAATATACTTGGAACCTAAAACAGAAGGCAAAGAACAACTCGAACTAGTTCTAAGCCATCAGAAATTTCGTTATACATAACTGGAAGTACGTAGGACTTTTTAGGAGAGGTTGCTCTGCGGCTCATTTGTATCCAGGAAGATGTGCTGATATATTTAGAACACAGGAACGCCCTATAACACGCAAATACCCCATCTATCAAGTTCCCTACTATTTTAATAGTTCAGTAAGTTGCACAGGATAATATCCTGTGCTCTCGCGGATATCAGTAGATAACCCTCTTGCAAAAACAGTGAAATATAAACGTCTCATTCAATAATTGATGTTGCTTGTGTTTCACTAACGATCGGATCTCAAGGGACAGTTTTGACGTGCAGCTAGTTGAACGGAGGTTACTATATTTCTTGTTCAAGCTTTCAACACCACTTGTATGAATCCCGTACACATGGCTCGAAAAGGCGGACACATCTCAATATTTTTGTAGACAAGCAATAGTATATAAACTACTCTATTCGTATTAGAGCAACAGAGAGACAAGTAGTGCCGTTTTCGTTATTGTAGCTTGAAAATATATTTTCTGCTATTCTATGTGCGGGTGTGACATCTATGTCAAGGAAGTCCTCGATTCTCATGCAGAAAAATGTCGTAGGAGTTTGTGTGCTAAACGAAGCAAATACAAATGAAATTCATGGTTTTCAATGCGTGAAATGGAAGATCGACTGCGGTGTATCGATCTTTTTTTTTAAAAACTTCAGGACTCAAAGAAAACAGGAACAACACTCTACAATCCATATAACGGCAATGATTAACGTAACCCGTTGTGGAGTACGCCAATTACGGTAGGTGGCCGGATGCTTCACAGAACAATATCTGAACTTGCAGCATAGATTGCACTGTATATGAATTCATAGCACCAGTTTCGCTGATATTAACATTATCACTAAGAATTCACTATTAATGGTAGATTTACTATTTGTCAAAAAACTCTCAATTTGTTAGATTTTCAAAGCGTAGTATCGCTGTTCTTGTCTTTAGTCGTTTATTCAATTCTTTTTTTGGAAAGAGTTCATTTCATTCGCTCGAGGAAGCAATTGAAGAACTTCAATATTATTGAATCTTTGTAGGGGTAAGGTTGCTTATCGGTTAGTGGTGCAAGTTACCAGGAAGCAAGGTTCCGTTTTGACAACATTCCACATTCCCGTGCAATATAAAGGACCTCCAAGACGATGAATGCGAGGTGACATACTTAAAGCGTTATCGTCCTTTACACTCAAATATGATGGGAAAACGAGCAAGACGAAAAAAATTGCAGGCCTTTTTTTTAGCGAATGGTGTTGAAGCTTGTTTGAAAACGAACGGATTTACGAAATAAATGCCTTGATATACATTAGGTATCGAATACCGCCACCATTCAATCAATAGGCACATTTTTCACTACGAAACTAGAAATGCATGAATGCGCCAGGATTTCTACTATATATTGAGAAGAAAACACCTCTAAGCAGTAAATTATTTGCATTCATAAATTTAATAGCGCTTTTATGGCTCTTGACTCAACAGAAATGTCACAGCAACGAAAAGGACCGACAAATTGCCCAAGTAGAGCAGTAAGATAGAAAAACTTTACTTGGGTAACTCGTAAATTACTCGTGAATCGGCTTTCTTCTTACTTCTATACTGTCAGTCAATTATATATTTCTTACTGATTAAGCCCATAGCACGAAATTGAGAGAAAGAGATCTACTCGGCTAATATTTCGACCTCTTCGCTTTCTTCAAAACCGATGATTCGAGACGATTCTCCAAGTCGTTGTTTCTGCTCATCAGGAGCTTCGAGCTATTGGCTCAATCAACAAGGAATACATGCTTCATCTGGAGTTAAACGGACGATAATTGTGCAATTGGCCGGCTGATCTATACATCAATGAAAAGCGATTACTTAGAAAAAAGATCTCATTGATTGTTGGTGTCCTTCTGGAAATATGAAAGTAAAATTTTGAATTTACACTGTAATTTGACCCTAAACGTATTCGCGATTTTTCACCGCGTACCATAACTAGTTAAACTTATGCAGATTTAGCCATTAATATGGTGATTTAGGTATGCTCAAAAAATCTACGCCTAATAGAAAATGAGAGTGACAGTGTGGTAGCCGTACAGAACTACATGCGAGGAACAATGTCTCAGTTAATACGTATCTGTTGCCAGTGTAATTTCAAGTGAACAACTCACTCTACTCGATTATTCTATAAATCACTTGCCTATCAACAGTGATGCCGAGTACCGTATAGATGGATGCAAGACAGACAATATAATCGACGGAGAGCCATAAATCGCAAAGAAACGCTCCGAATGCCCATCGATTATCGTGTAAGAAGAAGTGCGTGTATACTGGTATACCTTCCAAACCGATCACCTTTAAAGAGAAAAGATCAATACTAATCGATAACACTGGATCACTTTTACCACAGTTTTGGCGCTTTTTTCAGCTGAGGAAAATCCATCAAACTTTTTAAAATATTTTGATTTTTTCTCGTTTTTGAATCGTGCTGATCAAACTACTGTACAACTTAGTGAATAATTATGAAAACCATACAGTTTCCCAATTGTTTTTCACTAAATAACTGCCTCAAGAGTATCACATCTATCACGAAAATATTACCGTAATTATGATATTTTCAAGAGCGCGAGTAGCGCCAAAGAAGTGATTTACGCAGGGTCAGCTGTGTTCTTGCATTCTGAACAAACCAGGTCCTCTTTTTCTCTGTGGTTGGCAAATAGACCCCATACCTATCTAGGTGAATAAAATTCACTCATTTGATAGAATGGTAACTTCTGAAAGCCCCGATGTGGGCCAAGCATAAGTATGTGTTCAACAGCCTTCGCCGTATTACTTGTGCCGAATATATTATGACAACTCTCTGCAGTGTTGGCCAAGGCTGAACTCTTTGTTCTACACTTTTACCCTAAAAAACTATTTAAGATAAACATGAGAGGAGTAAGTGCACGATGAACACAAAAAAAAACTTATGTAATTTCACTTCCTTCAGTTTCTCATCCATACTTTGCTCTTAAATACTGGCACAAACAATTCCAAACCTTTGCTTCAACTCTAACCCTCCTACTTTTCGGATCTCAATTTTCATTTTTCAGAGACAATTTTTATTGTTAATATCTTTCCTTTTCATAGTCATTAGAGATACCTTTCGTATTTTCAACATGTCAGAGTGATGCTTTTCGATTCAATGAAATATTTAACAACTACTTTTTCTTCAGTCGGCCAGAATTGATCAACTTTGCCTCGTTATCAATTATCCATGAAAGTGGATCACTTTTGGTTGTCGTGTTGAAGAAAGAATCTACATGTAGAATGCAAACAAATACAAAACTAGTGATGCGACCGAAATAAAAGAGGAAAGAATTATGAATTTGAGTATGCAAAACTTCAATGAGACTGGCCGTCATAGTGGTTTCTCTTTGTGAAAATGAGTGATATTCTTCTACAGAATGATTTTGAGCTTAATTTGGCTGACAGAATCTCTGTCATCTTCATCACAATGCAGGAAGCGATCCATATGCACGTTTCAATTGGAAAGAAAGAAATAATGAGTCACCTCTATTGAACGAATGACATTAGACTTCGAGTATTTCTTAAGTTTAGGAAATCACTTTCATTATTCTGATTCAAGGTGATAGAGTGAAAATGGTGATAAAGCTCACTATTGTCATTGAATTATAGAAAATAACCTGGACTTCGGAAAATAAAAAAAATTAAGTCATTGACAAAGAAAGAAATAAGAGCGGAAACCACATCTGTTCCAAAAATATCGGCTAGTTTAACACAGGAGTCCTTCACTCCTTCCCCCGAAATAGTTACGAGACATGTCTGAGACCATTTTGCCCCTCCACTTCATGAAAGTTGGCGCTTGATTGTGATGAAAATCTGAGAATCTCTCAGCGCGATCATCCCTAAGTCCCTTAGAGAGTTGAGTCGGCCACCAATCAATGTCATTCATAAAGAAGACTAAAATGCTCAAGTGGTAACCAAACCCACAACTGAACTCGATAAACATTGTGGGTAATGAAAAGCAGTATGCAAATTGAATGCAAGAAGACGTAGGATTCTGACAACAGGTGAAGCTGGAGCATGAAGCAACATTTACATGCAATAGAAAGGCAATTAGGTAATGGAAACGGTGATTGATCATTTGCGAAAAAATTCATTTAAGCGATTGTGTTTTTTTTTTTGAATAAAGGGCGGAATAATTACTTAGTAGTACGTACAATCCGATACCGCACATAGATTCCGGACAACAAAAAAACATTAAAAGCATTGAAACTCGTGGCATTAATCAATCTCTGAAGGATGTATCATGCAATCGTCCTCAATTCTAGTTTCGTTTGAAGCGATTGAATGCATATCTGGCCTGTAAAATGCTTCGAGGTGCCTTACTGATGGATCAGTTTAGTGTTGCTATCTGTCCAGACAGGTCTGGTACAGATACTTCCTGCCCGGAAGAATGGAAGGTCCGGTGACTTTTACGCGTGGGATCGAACTGCATCTGCAGCGCAAAACCCTCTACCCTTTGCGCCACACACGCCCAAGATCATTACATACTTGTCTTTCCCAAACTAATCATTTCCCACATGTCATGAAATTCAAACATCGGCTGGAAAGTGAAAGGATATCTCGATTCTTTGATTTTCTGTTTTCTGAACAATCTCTTTTATATTTCATCGTACATACAATTCTGTGAACTTGAACTCTATTCATTTCCCAGTGGAGGACATTTCTAAGCATTCTGTGTTCGTAATTCGGTAAAATTCTCGTAATAGCAAGCATTTACTCGATTATTTTTTAGCTGACCCATTTATCCACTCTTTACGAACGTAATTGCTTGCCTTGCTATGCATTGTACAAGGGCACTCACTCGCTATTCAACTCCATCACGTAAATGAGCCAATAAAAATCACTTGAGAAATCGCTTATTGATCGTGGTGGATCATCAAATGCTTATATATCAAGCATATCCAACTAATGAAGCCTGTGATGATTGCGATAATGATCCTTGGTGCTATCAAACGCTTATTCCAGGCCCATGATAACAAACTACATCGCAATTTATGAAACTTTACGAAATTGTGATTATTGGTCGTATTTCTTTTCTGGAGAAATTTTTATACTTCCAAACGTCTTAAGAGAACAGAACACTTCAGGCAAAATGAGGCTAATAATCGCCTCTAACTCATTAGTAAAAATGTTACATCATTAAAAGTCCTCTTCCTGATTTTAATGAGAGTTTTCTTGTGAGAGGAATGAATGTATAATTAAGCGATGAAACCCTTAATCGATCAGAGATCATCGCTTTCTTCGACTAAAAAGCTATTCCCATAGAAAAAATTTACATAAGTCACCGCTTGTTTTTCTGCTTTCCTGGAAAAAGCAATCAAGATGTTACTTTTCTATCTAAAGATTTTGTCTAGGTAAAGTCTTTTTTTCCAAAAAAGATCCGACTTTCTTTAGACTTTGAAGTCAATAATTGAAGTCTTTCAGCCCACAAAGTAAGTACAAGGTTATTCCCTCATTGAATTGCACTCCTTTGAATGAAATCATGACTTGAATAAGAGAAATAAACTGATTGTCATGAAAGGGCAACACTCGATATTCGTCCCGGGCAGACAGGCAGGCAGGGTTGCCATTCTGAGATACGGCAGTTTCGCGTCTAAATCGAATTTACTCCAGTAAATCTGATCAACATACTACCCCTTCTGCTACTGCTGTATGTCATCCAACTTAAGCATTTCACTAGTATAGGGTTTTAGTAAGAGAGAAAAAAAAAGATTCCATTGAGCATTCAATATTTATATTGTTTTCGCTATCATAACATTCTCCCTGTAAAACACTCATGAGGTTGAGAATGCGAGTATAAGTTGAAAATTCTGATAAAGATGAAAACAATACATATCGATTGAAGCTGTGACAGTAAATGATTTGCATATTATCTTTTCTGAATTGTTTTTTCCCTTACCATTGCTTTATTAACAAATTTAGAAGCAAACTAAAAGAACGTTTGTTTCCAATTACAAATGTTATACAAGCCATGTTCGGGCAAGTCTAATCTTACTTTTTCAAGGTTATAAAATAGATATTTCACAGTTTTGAATGTTATTTGATCTGCAATAGAGTCTTGTGGGAATCATAACGCAACAGAAATATACGTCCAACCGTGCGGGTAAGAATGGATAAGTAAAATTAAAGGTTACACTGTCACAAATTGTACAAACACATTTAGAATAGGAACAGCAAACTTGTGTGAATAAAAGAAGAGGCACAACTTCCATATTCTGGCGAAAAACCCTTGAGGGTATTATAGTGTTCACGCATGGGAACCTTTGACAAATGTACCATATCGTCATAGACCTCTAAAGCTCTAAGAAGAATTCTATCATGAATATTTAGAAGGCAGCTTTTCGCTCTAATGATCCCGTCAAGTTATCGACTTGTTTTAAATTAAGTGAGCGAAACACAATCAGCGAAGAAAGAGTCTGCCATTCAGGAAGCATTTGCTTCGTAAATGCAATCAGGATATACGTAAATTCAACTTGAACTATATCGTTTTTAATCCGGAAAAGTCCACTCGTCGTCATGTTATGGCTGAAATAATCCACATCTGCTGCGAGCGGCAAACAGGTTATAGAAATTTGCAGTCAAATAGTGTAATGTTGCTTAAATTTCTTAGCTTTACCAGAATTTTCTGGTTTTGTTAGTTCAAAAAGAATGCTACTTCCACATATCTTGAAGCTAGCACGCCGCAGTGAAATACTAATGCATTACCGACGACTACCTCGAGGTCAGTTCATTTCAAACGATTTATTTTGGTGCATAGGACTTTTTCCATAATTTCTGATATATCGATAACTGTTCCAATGCAGGTACAAATCGGTTTCGCGTGAGAAGATATGTTTCTTTTTTTACTAATTTTTTTGATTTTTAATGAGAAACGATTGCTGCTGGAGAGGAAGAGACGTCAAGGTCGCAGATGTATGAACCATCGTCCTCCATATATTGCGTTCAGTGAGCAACAGCATTTTTTACGGGCTAATTGCTCTTTTCCGATTTTCAATCATCATGATAACTTTTGGGTACTGTATGAAATGAGAATACATTGAAACTTCTCTCACAATTCATTCAATTGCTGTGCCAAGGTCGAGTGTTTCTTCCTCATAAATAAGAGTTATATCTTCATCAATGACATGGAAGCAAGCCTAGAAGAACTTGGAACTTGCATAGGATGGAAGTCTGTAAAAATTCGTCTAGAATTGGAGAAAAAAGTAATTTGTTCTATAACAAAAATCAGACGCAGACTTCAAGATGCTGAACATTGTGGTCGGTGTGACCTCTATAGAGGTCATAATTAAACGCGCATTTCATCAGGTGTTGTTCCATGGTACGCCGCGAGAAATTAGGCGTCATTGTCAAAAAATCAATTAATTATTATATTCGGAGACTACAACAGTGGTATCAACTTTGATATGCGTGAGTAGAAACGTAGGACATGCGTGATACATATCAATAGTTGGGCATCAACAAAAAAAACTTCGAAAAGGAGTTTTTCATCTGGAAAGATGTTGCAAGTATCTTATAGCAAGAGAAAAATGAGTAGAAAAACCCTGATTGAGACGGTTTGATCATCCAACGAACTAAATAGAGTTGTACATATGAAGAACATTTGAAATTTTGTCCAATACCAGCACTTTTGATAATCATTGCTGCTCATAAATTTCTACCGTAATCCAAACGGGTGGCGGTAGGCTGCAAATTACGGTATTCAGACGACAGTGTATCCTATAGATCTTCGTGGTACAGCGTAAAAAATTGTGTTGCAGTGCCCAAAGTTACTTATTAGGCTCCACAAAAATTGTTTCTATGGAAAGCACTTGTACTTTCGTGAATAACTGAAACGAGGTTTTGAAAAAAATAGCTTTGAATTAAATTGATTGCCTTATCCTATATTCAATGACTACCATCACAGATAATATGAATGGATTGAAGATGAATGCAAACCAATCTTTCATATTCTTATTAACGCTTTTTATCCATGTGTTTGCAAACATCACTTTGAAAACGTTAGAAAGTGACCTTTAGAACATCAAACACTAATTAGAAAATATTTGCAGTAAAAAAAATAAATGTTTAATTATGCAGGAAGAACTAAATATAACCCAAAAATAACTGATAGAATAATTTGTACGCTAAGAAGTTCAGCTGCAAAGCATCAATTATCGCTTTTAGCAAAGTGAGGAGGGATATAGATTTAAAATAATTGCTTGTTGTCAGTCGATTTCATAAGCTAATGTTCTACTTCTATAGATTCGGATCAAGAACTTTCAGTCCGCTTCTTACTCGCCGGATCGTTCCAGAACGACTGTTTTTGATTGATGTAGAGGTCTACTCAGGCCAGATATCGTAGTCATGTAATAAGAGTCGATATTTCAAAATTCCCTCCATGCAACGATAGCAAAAAAAAGACAACTGCAACAACTTTTTCACTGAAGAATGTAGAATCCGCTAACTCAATTTGCAAACTTAGTCTCTATACGAAGGAAGGTCGGTTTGGGCCACAAAATCGCTCCGAATCTTTGAATGAAAACTGAGAAGCTCACGGCGTTTATCAATACCTATGGAATGCACTATGCATTCAACTCCATTCGCAGGATTGTTAGAGGTGATGAAATGCTTCTCAGGCCCATATGTTGAATGGGAGTGGACTACCGATGTATTATTTGACCTACTTATCTCAGAAATTCGAGAAGCTAGGTGAGTCTGCCACGCGGCATCGAACAATGAACATGTGCCTGTTGCAGAACACATCTAACCACTGGGCAACAGAGGCATAATTTTTTCAATAAGCAATTATTTTTAATAATAAAATGTAAAGCTTTTGTCTTCATTATAATAGCCCTAATCTTCTTCTCCGGAAAAACGCATTCTAATGGATTTTTTAATGGGATATATATGTAATTCACTTAATTAGATGGAACTGAACAAGAAAAATGTAAAAGTTTTGTTTCCATTGATTAACCCTAATGAACAAGAAGAAAGTTTTTCGATTGGAAATTGAAAAGCCATTTCTTGCACTAATTCAGCATGCATCTTCCACGCGAAGGTGCGTGGTACTGTCTTCACGCAACATTTTCGAAACTCAAACATGAATTCTTTTTATTTGACCGCCACCTGAGGTGTTATGATGCTACAGTACACCCAACAGTGTAGAATGGTGTGCAAAACATTTGCGCCAGCCGGGATTCGAACCCATATCTCACTCTTTCCGAGAGAGTGTGCTGAACCATTGCACTCGAATTTGAATGGTTTGCTTTTTCGAAAAGTGAAACAGCCCACAAACATTTATTTTTTTGCTGCTGCGATGCAGAATTGTAAAAGTATTTCGTCTTTTTTTCCAAGAACGTCTCCATGACAAAACCGGACCAGGATGTTCCCAAGTCGTCCTCACATATCTATGGTACTCAACAATCGGTGACTCTGCCACCGATTTTAATGCTAATGAGTTTTCGCATCAGAATAGCCAGTCATTTTTCATCATGTGCGGTCCAGTTGAAGTTATGAAGCTTTTAGTGAGCTGTGTAGCGCTCATTTACAAGTGCTCTTAGCAATGAGAGATATCAGTGATTTTTTGAATCAGAATAGCCAGTTATTTTTCATCATGCGCAGCCTAATTGAAGATATATGAAGCTTTTGGTGAGCTACGTAGCGGTCGTTTATAAATGCCCTTAGCGATGAAAGCTTATCAAAATGTTAGAAGTCACGAATCATGAAGCATATGGAAAAAATTTCGCTATTACGGAATCTTTCCCTTTACGTTAACGAACACTGATATGTTTATGTACTCGTAAGAAACTCTACAAAATAGATAGTTGCCTTTTCTCCTGCTGATCTTGCCTACTTCTTATTCAATTGTAGTAATATTGGAACATAATTGGGCATTGTTCGGATTATTTCTACTTCGAATTTAGTTAACCGGCAAAAAACTTTCACTCGTCAGCCGAGCATATTTACAATCATCAATCTTCAGCGATCTTTTAAGCCATGCAATTTTTTCCGAAAAGATTTTCAACGGCAGCGTTCGGCATCTTTGGTGAAGTGGCTCTACTCATCGAATCTCTTCCGTCCAAGCATGGAACGGAGGATCTAAAAGTGAGACGAAAAGAGTGCAATCTTCCAAAGTGACTACAAAATGGAATTGTAATCTCCTGAAAAAAAAACTGATGTGAATGGCAAGAGATAAAAACTATGAGGAAAGCAAGACCACTGTTTGGTTTGGAATTCGTTTTTTCTAAGATCTCCATCACAATGAACAATCTCATACAGGAGCGCAGAGTATTAAATTTAATTGTAATGAAAATGTAATAGATACGACCATAAATAAGTCACATATCCAATCTTTAGCATTTTTTTTACCGTCTCCTATATTATATGAGTGCAGCAAAGCTTTCTGAGAAAGGCAAAGGCGTCGAAGCGTTTGCAGCATATATAAAAAAACTGCAACAAATTAACATTATGAATTTCGATCGCACATTTTCATCAAAACTCATCCTGAAATCAATTTGAAGTTCAGCTCAGAAGCTTCTGAAATTAGTGGAAAGTTGCAGTAGGGTAATTCCGAAGCATAATGTTTCTTTTTTGCCTGGGTTTTTTTCCTCTGCCTCTGCAGAACGTTGTCACCAGGCAACGAGACATAACGAACTTGAAGAGAACGTTTATGGTGTAATGCGTTAACAATAATATACCTAGAGTTTTTTCAAACTCAGTCAGAATCTCTCTTTCACTCCCAGTTTCTCATTCTTGATTTAAGAAATTCCTTCTCTCTTATTCTCTCCCTCTGCTTTCCTCTCACTGTTTTTCCTGTTCCTCACATCACTAACTCAAGCTAGCACCCACGCCGTAATCACCATCAAATCGAGATGTATAGCTTTTTCAGAGCTCAAAATATTCAGCAATTTGCATAGTAGAGTAGCGCTGGGGCTGTGTAGTGTAGTGATTAGAGGTGCTTGGCAATATACACAGCGTCGCTGGCTCCATACTCTCTACCGATCTAATCAGGCGTTCCATCCCTTCGGCCACAGCAGTTTGATACCAGACCTGTTTGAAAAAGTGAAAATACTGACTCAATACGTCGACATGTCCATATGAGTTTTCTGTATGAGCCAAATAATGGATTTTTCTACCTTTACGGTGTTCTAATGAACTCGATCGTATATGATGCGTCGTTAAGGAACTGATAAATGCTGAGAACTTAATCGTTTCATTTTCGTGGTATATCAAGGTACTCAATTCGATGAAGAACACAAATCATATCAAGAAGTTGTCACCGCTCATGGTGACGTCATCGACATGAGATGATCGTCATCATAACGTCATCGCATAGCCGGACAGATTCAATGAGAACGTCGGAATGAACACGGAAGCATTTATTTTAAAGATTGGAAGTCTTACCATAAATCTTCCTCAGCGGCACGACTTAAAGTTGACAATCAAATGTGAATCTTTGCAAAACTCGCAGAACGAGGAAAAATCGCATAACGAGAACAAGAAAGCATTGATAAGCCATCAAATTTGATGAGCCTGACAGTAAAGATCCTTAGCGAGTTGGAGCGATAGATCTATTTGAGAAAAATGAAATGATTATGGAAAATAGTTCTAGGCAAAATATCACTGTACCACTGCTCATGCAAGATTGCGGTAGGAGACTTCACTCGAATTCTTGATAGTGCTCAACACTGCTATGACTCGTCAAGAAAAAATGAAAACGTTCTTTTAGAATGGATTTTTACGCTACCGTAATCGCTGCAGTTTTCGAAAGCTAAATTTCAAATGTATCGGGTCGTAAAATTATTTCTTTTCCACTACTGTGTTACTTAGTTTTCTTTTCATTTAAATCGGGTTGCTACCAAAAGTTGTGGTTTGCTGTAAATGTTCCAGAAGCTTGCGCAGTCACTTGGATACGGCCGTAACACCATGCTCGTCATCTTAATGAAATAGACTACCGCAAAGTGATGTGTCGATGCCTCATGCATTGACAGACAACCTCACATTCAAAAGTTGACTTGTCACAATTACGTAAAGATTGGGTGTACCACGGTATTACTTTCACTGTGCAGCCCAGATATTTCAACATCGAACCACCAACTTTTTGCACCCTGAAGCAGCGTCTGAGGGTGAAAAAATCTACAACCAGCTTGAAAATGACTTTAACTACTTCTTTGACCACTGGTTTCAATCCTTCTAAGAGGAAGGCATCCAATCTTCGCCCAGCAAATGGCTGCATATCATTGATTAAGATGGTGACTGAATTAAAAATAAATTCGCTTATTTGAATGAATAACAAACAAATTGTCGGAATGCGGAAGAAGTCACAGGAGATGCAATAAAATGACATGGAGAGATGACCTCATACTAAGAATTGCACGATTTCTTGGTCCCTACACTGAGTCTGCTGTGCAATGTGAGAGGAATTCGCTTAATTGCCTTTATTTCGTCTATGGAGAGTCCGCGATTAGATGGACGAAGCCGGGCAAGGTGATGAAGGAGTTCTTGAGGCAAAAGAACAATTAGAAAAAGATGCAGAAATCTCGCTAGGTTTTTAGATAGAGCAATTTGCTACACTTCTAATGTATCACAATTTGAATCACTTCATACTTGCTAATTCGATCTCGCCCCTTCTCCTAATATTCGATTTCCTCTTTTGACTTGTTCTTTTTCTTTTCTCTTCTTTTTTCTCCTGTTCTCTTCTCCTCCTTTGTCTTTATGCTTCAATTCCGTCATAATTTTGTACTCTTCGAAAAATCGACATTCCGGCAATGAGTAAAATGTTTCGATGATTATAAATGATTAAACCAAGGTTAGGTATGAATAAACAAAATATTCATTATGAACTTTGAATAAATTTTGAAAAAATCATCGAAATGTATTGATTATTCTATATGCAAAGTGTTGAAAATCATAAGTGTTCATTATTCTTATGAATTTAATCCAAGTTAAAGCCATCATGATGGCTATCAGAAAAGAAGGTCCCATGGCTCCATTCTATATCCAAGTGTTCAGGTTGTTTCCACTATTATAGGGCACTTCAGATTCTAGTAATGCTTGATGGGTTACATCATACGGAAATATTGATGGTTATACAAGGAAGACCTTCGCCCGTGTTCCTCCCCTGAAAGTGACGAAAATTTAAGTTTACGGAGTTATGTTGTGCATCAACAGGGCAGATAACCGCGCCATTACTAAACGAGAGCCCTCGGGGATTTCGCTGTGGGGCAGGGTTCGGACAGACAAAATGCCAAATCAACGCAGAGAGCGCTGTGATGAGAGGATGACGACGACGACGACGACAACGAAAACTCACGAACTCTCGTCATCTGAAGAATTTCAAGTGTCTGAATAAGACTGGCGTGCACAAGATGTGATTTGCATTACACGGCACGCTCGATTCCTTCATCTTGAATAACGAATAATAATTGTACTTACATTTACTTACATTCTATACTGCAGTCTACTCCAAACTATAATCTGTATATAACATATATAATAGTCTAATGGTGACGGATTTGAACGAAAGAATCTCAGAATGTAAAGAACACAGAAAAAAGCGTTGAGTGTCGATCCCTGAAAGATTGCGTCATGCAGTGAATTTAACAAACAACGTAGAGGTAACTGAATGCATATACAGTGTACCAATAAGTTATGCAAATCTACCGATCTGTCAAGGCTCTTAACGTCCCAAAGGTATCTGTGCCAATCCAAAATTTTGATTACCCGAGACGCTGAAAAAAAAGGCGACAATGTGTGAGTTTCTTGGGCAAATCTGCACACTGGACTATGATCCCTATTTATATGTTCTTGACACCTCGAGTGCTATACGTAAGTTTCGGCTTCCTCGCAGGCCTCATCAGTGGCACATGCCATTCGGCTACTCGCCACTTAATAGGGGAATTCGACGCAGTATGGGTTACACCTTACGTTAGTTGAAAAGATCACCCCACATGGCGTTCTTTCAAAGTGATTGATTGCCGACTGTCATTTACTTGGCTTACGGCTTACGCCAGGGTAGGACATATGTACACTTTCAGTCGACTTCCTTCGCTTGCATTTTTTTGGATTATTATCGGAGTAATCTTTTGAAACAATAGATTACTCAGTTTGATGGTTAAGTTGTCAGTTAAAGTTAACAAGTACCGTTATCCTTCGTAGCCCTCGGTGCTTTCAATACGTTTCTTTGCAATGAGCCATAGGCCAGCAAGGTGTTCAAGAAATGATTTGTTACCACGAGGAACTAGCCTGTCGTTTAAAAATACAAACATCGTAATTCATGATGTACTACGCCTTCAATTAATTGCGATAAGTAGATGATAAAGTCTTTTCTTTTGAGATTAGTGGGCTAATATACTGTCCTATAAACTCTATATCGCATATTCCAACTATTTTCAATCAAATCTTAGCGTACTTGTGTATATACATACAAGTCACTGCGTGTCCAAAGATGAGCTCATATAAATTGTAATAAGGAAAAAGTCTGCATGAAGTAGTAAAATTATCATTTAAAATCAGGTCAAAATCAATGCATAAATCGGCTGGATTAAAATTTAGATTCAAATTAATCAATGCCTTTTCGTGCAGTTTTTTAGTTAGAAATTCAACCATTTATCGCTAATTTACTAAAGAATAAAGCGAATGTATAGAGCAGTGAATAGAGGTGCCTTACAACACATCGCATTGGTTACTGGATTTTATGTGATACGAGCTCATCAAGGCTTCGTCTTCTCCGGGAATGACAAATCGGTATGATTTGTTTGAGTATATAAGCAACGTCTTGATACATAGGTAGGCTCGCGTAGGCCACCGTATAGGTTAGATAGTTATGATATCTTCTCTATCATGTTTGATACAATCAAAATATGGAGTATATCTCCAAGTAAGCTGTCAATGCTAACTGCTTTTGGCCTTTGACTTTCTCAACAACTGAAATCAGTTATGCTCAGAATAAAGACCACGATTTTTTCCTAATAGCGAGTTACTTTTTTAAGGGCACTAATCACAAAATGGTGATGAATCGTAGTGTTGAAACATTCGACGATTTTCTCGAAAAGGTTCCTTTTATTATTATTCTGCTTTGCTCTGGATATACACTGCATTGCTCTACTTCGGAATGGGAATATGGAAGAGTACTTGACGAAAGTACAAGCCTATTGTGAGTTGATTACCGGATGTGAAGCAACGCTCCTATTAGTATAGAGCTTGCTTACGAATGCCAAACATCGCAGCATTTTTCATATTCGGACGGATTTCTTGAAAAGATTTTTAGAATAATTAATCCATAGCAAACCCTCGTTATGTTAAAAAGTTTGGTAATATACGATTCCCTCTTAGAAAGTTCAAATCAGTCCTATTAAATTCAAGCAAATCATTTTCAAGAGTTTCACGTACTATAAGAGAAATATTTGCACATCGTATCGAGCTTTAAGAACGTCAATCCATCAAATTAATCTACTGAGTTTACTGCGAGCTCACTGAAAAGTGCACTAATTAATCAAGCTCAGTAAGTCAGTGGACTTACAGAGATTAAAGCGATTTTGTTTAGCTCAAAATTGGATGTAAGATATCCGACGTCTTCGAAAAAAAGGAGTCCGAGAAATATCAATTATGTATCGTGAGCTTTGTTAGAAAGTAAAGGCTTAAATTGCAAAAATTTTCCGTTTTGATGCTGTAGACTACGAAGGAATACTCGAAAGTTTTGCCCGACACCTGATTGGAGAAAAATTGATAGGAACAATAAATCTTGCATTTCCTAAATCTTTTTTGTACATAAATCGTCCTCAGAAACGACCGCCGCCTTCAAATATTCTCTTATAATTATTTACACGTTGTCTACGTTTCTTGAAAAAGTTGGAAGATTTTTCATTACGGACTTCATCTCACTTCTTGCCCCGAAGAAGATTACCGTGTCATCGTGGACGAAGTTAACTGTTCGTGTCGACCGGCGATGTAATGCAGAGAGTTCATCTGCAAGGTGATTCGCCAAACTGAGGACTCCGACACTTCCATTCCTATCTGACTAATAATCAACCTATTCAATGCATTAATCATCTTAAAAAGGGTTTCATCCCAAAATTGTGTTGCTCTTCGTGGCCAGTGGAACTCGCAGAGCGTTTGAAGGGTACACGATGGCATTTGCTTGAGGTACTTGATGATTAATGCGACTACAGATGGATAATGGTGATAACCGCTTGCCCAGTGAATCTCTCGTGCATGTGACTGAGTATTAAATAACAAGCCAGCATTAAAAAATCAAATCATATAATAAATCTGAATGAATGTTGAACCCGTGTTGCAAGAACTTGTCTGAGGCGACATCATGACACCGTCAGTATTGCCATGAAATTGTTTTTCTCGTCAGATTGCCAACTGTTCGACCACGATGCCCTTGAAAAGCACGGAAATGAGTCGAGCAATGCGTGATAGAGTTCTTAGATATCTCCCTCCCTCTGTCCCATAACTTTTGGAAAGTGCGGGCGGTTCATTTATGATAATTGAGTTTCACGCCACAGACTAGTCAGTGAGTAAAGTTAGCAGGGGCACTCGCTTCCATCGGAAATTTCGTCGACTTAGCTGCATCTTCTGCTTCTTGTCCTACATGTACATCATTTTGAGAAAGAAAATGTGGATAGAAAAAAAGCCCTGGGGAACATAGAAATCTGCTTCACACATAGCATCCATAAACCACTATGTGAAGTATATGAATGAGCTCGATGGCACGAGAAAAGTCGTGAAAAACAAATGTTGTGCACTTTCATGAAATACGCCGTGAACATGATGATTTAGTCATAGATGTTCGCCCTTGCTTTTCAAAGTTTGTAAGTTTTCCAAAGGGCGGAATTTTCATTCTGAAAGAAATGTTGGTAACGCGTTTATACAGCGCTTAGAAAACCTTAGAAATGAAAGAGTGACAGATGACATGAGTCTGACAATCAAGAAAAACTACCAAAAAAGCTTCAAGAAAGCTCTAAGTAGGGAATTCGTCGTCCATAAATAACAAACATACGATAAAACGGAAGAAAGTACTGATCAAGGAGGTTAAGTCCGAAATAGTACTAAATTCGCTTTGATATCAATAAGTGGTTTGACTCCAGAAGGTAGTAGTTTCTTTCACTGCTTTGTCATATACTAAAAACTCCATGAGTTCGTCTTTGTGTCAGTATATATAGGCGCCTTTCTTGTTATAATGCATTCAAAACTTGTCAAACGTTTCGATGCCTCGAACAGTTTCTTTGGAGAATCGTAACTTCACAACTTATAGTTATGCCTTACGAGTAATTTACCTCGTAGTATTCCTGCGCTTCTCAGTAAATTACGACGGGATAGTTTTTTCTTGAATCGTACTAATGGGCGCAAAAACCACTCCTGATTTTTGGTGGGTATAAGGAAGTTCACTGATTAGTTCTCAGAACTCTACAACACACTTATGAGATGTAACTCAAAAATCTTCAGTCGAGTTCTACACGCAATCACACACTTGAAGGCTATATTCGCTTCGCTATCTACTTCCTAAGGAAATGTAGTTAAACATTTGTGCATCTATTGGAAGCCAGAAGAATGGCAAAGAGACGATTGAGAATGATTGAATGATGAGGAAGAAGGAGAGAAAGAGGAGAGAGAAAAGTGAAGACCATCAAAGAGAAAAATTTAGAAACAGATGAAAGAAAAAATCATTTTAACTTAGAAACTCACTGCCGAATTTGATTACACCAACTTTGAGGCAATTGTCTGTTGTTGTTCTGAACGACAGCACAAATTTCATTTCGTTGGAGTTCCACTTTTTCATAAAATAACAGCATAAATAGGATGAAAGACCTTGGACGAGAAGTCGTCATTGTCAAAGAACTGAGGTGACTAACATAAATCAACATGTCAGAAGGATTGATTCTATCGCTAGCCTGATAATTTGTTGTTTCCGATTGCGAATGGTTAGCTAGTTGTCCTTGGCCAGCACATTCACCATTTCTCTTATCGATTCAGCTTACTTCTACATTCTGAAATTCTCAAGCAAACTTGAGGACGCGAATAGCCCCACAGGTAAGGTGCCTGGCAATACAAACGTGGTCGTTGGTTCGCGCCCGTATACCAATATTACCGAGTCGTCCATCATGCCAGAGTGGACATTTGCTACCGAGCTTGTCTTGATGGATGGCAGTACTGATCTGGTACATCGGCAAGCTATCGTGAATCGTTGTAAATGCCAGATATTCTCTTAATAAAATTCAACGATGCTTGACGAAGTCAAAAACTTCATCCGCGGATTAATCAAAGCCAAGAGCCGCATCTTTATCTTTTATATAAAAGCTAAGACAGAGCCTACGGTGAGCATCAGTAACTCAGTCCATTAAATATTTGCGATAAATAATCGACTGACTGGAGGAGACATCAAAGTCCAAAAGTCTCCACTTGTTCCTTACGGAAGTTGTAGCTATCCATCGGACTCAAAGATCTTAAAAGGCACGGTTCCACGCTTTTCCTATGATGTTTCTTACTTTCCACAACCTTTGAGGAAATATGGTCACTTGCCGGCGTAACACTTGCGGTAAAAAAGTTTTATATATTATTGGTTGGCTTTTTGTGATCATATTGCGAATGCGAGAGGAGCTCGCGGAATACATTGCCGTTTCTTACCTAGTAATATCTCCTCTTGACAGCGATGAGTGATACATCATTAGGTAGTTCTGAACAACACTGAACGAGAAAAATCAGTGAAAGCGCTATACGAGATAGTATGCTCGAATAACGTATTACATACTAGTATGCTGATTCCACAGGGCGCTTGTGACGCAGTGATTAGAGGTGCTCCGCGACACACACGGTCGACGTTTCGATTCCGCGCTCAATACTCATCATCCTTTCCGTCCCTCTAGGGTCAGTGATTCCGTACGAGACTTACCTGGGAGAATGGCAGCATTGGTTTTTGATACATCGGTAGGCCACCGTGAGTCATTGCAAAGGTCAGATATGCATTCGGTCACCTCAAACGATGTTAGAAATTCAATACATGGCGTATTCCTCAGGGATTGATCAACGCCAAGAGCTTCATCCTTTTTACTCGAACTATGCTTCATTTGCTGCTTCTTTGTCAGATCAATTTCTTCTCCATATAATTTGCTTCAATGAGCTTACAAGGAGTTACGCATGAGTGCTTCTTCATTCATTGTCACTAAATAAAGCGTTGTGAGAACTAGACTAATCATTTTGAGTTAGTATGCCGAAAGAAATGATGATCAACGTCTGCTAGCCACATCACTGAGCACTTTCAGACAGATATAATATATTTAGAGTAAAAAAGCTTTATGACATTTCCTTTTTCAGCCGAGTCCTATCGCCGCGTCACTCGATTCAATAAAAATTTCATAGCGAATTACTTGAGATCGATTAGATTCATTGCATAAAATCCATGCGATCCGTCTTCGGCTATGAATTATGCTGTAGATCCATGGCAAAGTACAAGATTAGATGACGTCGAATTTAATTCTTTTTTTTCCCTTCTTTTCTACAGATAGGACTATTTGATAGATATCTGCCCGAAAATATAATTTCAACCTGAAAACACCATTTCTCATCTATCTCTTGAGCCTTACATGCTTCCAAATTTTATTCCGGACTTCTGGGAAAAACTTATATTTCAACAGCGCAAAGGTTCCGAAATGGTCTATCTGTTTGCTTTCAAGGCAAATGGGCAAACTGTAGACTACAGTAATTCTACTGATGGCATCAGATTACGTTAGCCTTTATAGCCCTCCTCATGAGTCTATGTAGCCTTTCGAGATGTCCAAATGCTTTCCAGAGTTGTCTATTCGATTTACAACAACACCAAACAAGCTCAGAAGAGCCTGACCTAAAGTTCTCAACCAGTAGCCCAACGTAAGGCAAACCATTCCGCAGCATTGCTTAGGGATTTCCTTGTGAGATTTTTGTCATAAAGGACATCCTACCATAAATGTGATGCTACTCATGTCCTGTAATTGAGCATGCGGAACTCATGAGGATGCTTTAAATTGCGATAGGGAGTGATAAAAACCTTGCTGGTGTCACGACGGATTCTTTTTAGGAATAACAGAGATTATACAGGGGTTTTTGTACCTTTCTCAACAATAATAGTTAGAAAGAGCCCGATAAACAAAAAGCATCTTCCATGAAACAGGGACCACTTAAAACATGTGGCGTTTTGTCAAACATCTCTTATTATTTACGAATGACACAACGTTTTTACGTGAAATTATTAGTCTTGTTTAGCAGTGAATATAGGAGTCTCATGCGACAAACATCGTAACGGTAAATAACATGAAAGCAAAAAGAGCCGTAGGCTACTTCCTGACTGCTGATCGAATTATTCGAAGTCGGAAAGCAAAATGGAATAAGAAGTGGTGCAGATATAGATGACGAAAACGACGAGTATAGACTAGGGAAGAATATTAATTTAGAGTGACAGCCACATTGAGACCAAATAAGAACGACGACAACTACAGAAATAAAACAGAGCATTTCAAGAAATAAGCAAAAAAAGGAAGGATGCAGGGACGCAAAAAAAGTCTGCTTAGAAAGTGAATTATTCGTTGGATATAATTACTCATATCAAAATTCCAATTTTGAATAAAGATTTGCAAAATGAGACTATGAAGAGTTTACACAGTTATGGAAACATTTCGTTTTATCAGTGGCATGTGATAATGAAAGTAAACTCTACTGGATTGATGATATTGCTTCAAGTGTTCACGACTCTATCCTCTTTTGAAGTAACCAAAATCCATTCTGAGATATTGAAAAGGTAACGAGAACACTTCAGCGGGTTTATTTCGCGCTGTTTTATCACTAAATCACTTGATCACTTGACTACAGTATCATTTATATCACAAGCGTCTCCAGTTATAAATAATCTAACTCGAATTTTCTACAACAGACTCGATTTGCCTTCGCCGCGCTTCGGAGCTGCTCCTCAGTTGGCTTTGCTCGCCCTATTGGTCAAGGATTACAAGAAGCATTAAATTTCTGACATGATGACTTTGCCGTCGTTCTCAGCGAATACCTAGATCTTATCCGAATTTATGGGCTTAAGTGTTAAGCTCATTCTTTATGCTTACAGACGGTGCAAGGAGACGAACTCCACTGTAAGGGTAATAAATCAAAAGCAAACTTATTTCATAAAAATAAAAATGACCGACTTTATGAATAATACTCGCAGAGCTAAAAAAAATCCGTTCTCAACCTTATTAGGATCATTTCTGACGTTCATAAATCAATTGGTAATGTCACGTCGACCTAAATGCTCAACTTTTTATCTTCAGACATAGATATACTACGGAAGTATTCAATGGACGAATGGACAATCGTTGTCGAAAGAGCAGTCATTTAGTAGTTTGCCACTAATGTCATAGGATCTCGTCCATTTTAATAAATAAAAGCTACACAAAAATTAAACCCTTTTGAATATGACGGCAATATTTTTGCTATGACGATTATAGTAGGTAAGTCCAACTATATGAAGAATTTACTAGTGATTAAACATATTTCTGGAGTCAACACGACCTATAATTTCGCATCGTGTCCATAGAGAGCTTAAACATTATGTTTCATGGCCTGCGCTAAGAAAACAAAAGTGTTCTATGATTTTCATGCCTCCCTGGAGCCGGAAATTCCATTTTTTTCCACGGAATTTTGTCCACATTGTGGAAAACACATCAAAATCACGGTAGTCATTCATCTCAACGTTTTCAATGAGGAAAATACTATTAATAAAAGACAACAGCTTCGAAAAAACGTTGAATCTTGATTTAATGTGCATGATCACTAGATAAATAAATAAAAGTAAGCAGCGCGCCTCAGAGTGCGACGTATGCGGTACAGTATAGAGCCATATTGATTTCTACTCTATTTCAATCAAAACTGGGACATTACATGGTCTTGCATCGATATTTGCACTCTTTGGATAGAACACTCTGCTAACATTAGTAATCAGATACTCTGTGGCTTTTTTTTTTTTCGCTTGTTCTTTTCTTCATAATATTTGCAATGTGACAGCGTTAACGGCCTAAATAGATGAATATTCATAGGCTTTTCTAGTGATCGATACACGGAACTAAGTTATAATCAATAAGCCAAAGATGTGAAAGTGTTTTTCGTTGGAGATGAAAGAAAATCAGCATGAATAGCGATGAATTAGTTGAAGGATGTTGTGCTACGGGATAATGAAGTGATTTAGCTTTCTCAAGGCGCCTACACTCAGCAAGGAGTCAATAACTGCAGAGGAAGTAAAATGCATTACAGCAAATAGAATTCTTTAGGAACTATGAAGGTGTTAGGTGAACCATAATAAAATGATTTCTAAATCCTAAGGAGAACAAACAATCAGGCATTTACAAAGAAGTAGAGGTAAAGTAAAGAAAAAAGGAGGGTAAAGAGCTACTCATGGAAGACTTTTTCGCATTTAAATTCTTTTTCTTGAGCTTCTTTAAAATTCTTTTTTTCGAAAAATTCCATCTCGCGTAATATTGAACATGGGTGCGTATCGCGCACTGCAGATGTACCTTGAAAACCATGGTTTTTAGTTCTTTCATGCTTCCCGTTTCCATTGAATTTTCGTCTTTCTAAAGCCAGCAAAGTGGTAGGAAATTCGTTTGGGAGAATAGCAACAGGATTGACTTGACACATTTGTAGAACACTGCACAAATTATTTTGTAGGATAAATACACGATGAACTCTAACAATATCTAATTAGGTCGAATGCACGGTGCGATGCTGAGTCACTGAACGCCGAGAGCTTTATCTTTTCATTTTATTTATTGCTGAACAACCACTTATGTCCCACATTAAAGCCGAAATAGGTGCTTTTTTAAGTACAATTGCTGTCGCAAGCCATTATTCAAAGGACTATTGAATCAGAATTAGATTGATCAAAGGTAAGTGAGTGCTCACAGGCTCAGAAAGAATTATCTAGATCCAAGCCACTTTTCTTCTCTGAGTTGTTCACATCTTCTTCCTTTTTCCATATTCCTTTCTGGCTGTTTTTCTAGTTCTTCATTCCTCTGTCGTTATCACTACCTCGGTAAGATGAAGTGGCTTATGCTGACGTGATACTGCCCTTAGAATCCGTAATTCATCACTAGATCCTTTTCAGACACATTCCAACGGTGCCGCAACAGCGGTGCCCAGCTTTGATCCGAGCAATTTAATTGATTTACATCGTAACACAGTTCATCAGCTCATCACACAATGCAGCTATTTTTCTGTTAAGCACAGCGATGACAGTCGGATGCTTTGCCAATCCTTATGTAGATACGCTCAGATTCTCGTCTAGCTTGGCAATGTCCTCTACGTCGTTTAACCACGGTATTTAGACTGACAAATTATCAAAATGGACGACCGAAGTTGGGTTGCGCAAGCACGGCCCTTGTCAGAAGAGCGATTGACATTGGCGACTGCGACTTACATGCTCTTTTCGGGGGAGCGTTAGATGATCTCTGAATTCCATTTAGTTTGACTATACTTGTGTTAATCTCCTCTACAGTTCAAGCCCTCAAACCTCTGCTAATGTAATTTATGAAGGTTTGAAACTTTGTTGTATATTGAAGTGGAAGACACTCATAAGAAGCAAAATTAGAACAATAGATTCAGTTGTGTTCAATATCTCAATGGTGAACCCGGCAAGTCCCGCCTAAATTCACAACTGATAAAAGAGCGCAAGGACGAGAAGGGACTAGAACTTGAAAAGGAAGCATAAACGCATTGGGTACGATAGGGACACGCCGCTAGCCCGGCTCGCCGCGCACGGCAAGCAGTTTGCAGTGCCAAAACGTCAGCGATGCCGCGCACGCGAACCGGGGCTGCGGCGTGTCGTTTTCGTTATCGGTGGATGAAAAAGAAAACAAAGGACAAGCGAAAAGAATGTAAAGGCGTGATTTCTTGTTTATCATGTTTAACTGAGTAAAGACATGTTCGACCACATCAAACAACATCATGGTGGAGTTATTCACGGATAACATTATTCAATGAATCGCGATGAGCTTACGGTTGCTGAAATTCTTCTCCTGCAGGTACGAGTTCTTTATCCGACATTGATTGATTTTCAGCCGGAAATTGTTTTATTTTTTCTTTTACAAAACAAAAAAGAAATCATTCGCTTTCGAATACTCATCATCACCAAGGGTTCATTTGTCATAGCCATGTTCGGTATGGCGCAAAGTGAATTATTATCCACTTTTGAAGAAAAGTGCTTCTCTTCATGTAATTCGATTTTCTTCATAGTTGTACCAACTCCTCGCTAGCGATAAGGACGAAATACAAAAAAGAAAAAAAAACTATTGACAGAAGTTCGTTCATAGATATTATGACATTAGAAAGAATATCCGATCATAATGATGATGACGACAAAGACAACGACATTAACATCATTATAGATGGCAATCTGGCCAATGATTTCATCAAATTACTGAATAGACGACGGGTACGAGTCAAAAAAGGCTTCATTGTCGATTAGACAATTTCTTCACAAATTACAAATCAAGAGACCGACTTTAACTTAACCTCGACATCTAAAATGGACCATTTGTTGAAGAACTTAACACTACAGATTTTATGCGAGTCTCAGCACTTTTTGTACTCAGTTCGCTTCCACGCATTTATCATCCACGAATGTACTCGCTTTTGAAGCTGGGCTCGGCTGCTGCTTTTTGAGGTTTTTTTTTCGTCTTTCTCTATAAATATTGTTCAGTGCCGGTCAAGTCGATTCTCCACGGAATTCTGGTAAAGTTATACTATAAAGTTAACAGGAACCTAGATCTTACGGGTTCCATGGAGCTTCACAGACAGGTTTGCTTGGTAGCTACTCTCCGACCACAGAGGGATGAGAGGTTTGCTTAGCCTGGCGTGGAGTCGAACCAGGGCCACGTGCTTACTGTACGCATCATACCACTACAGTATCCTTTCTTCTTCATATTTATTAGTACTTAAATAATGTCTTTGGCACATTCTTCATACGAGCTTGTCATGTGAAGTATGCAATAAAAATTATCTATCGATAAGCGCATTATTTTTTCTCCAACACTACTTAGAGAGAAACATTGTACACTATATATCATCCGTAATTCCAGTATATCCCAAATAGTTTTTGCTAGAGTTACCACTAAAGCCGCCATTCATCTGTGTCGCCTACCAAGGCATCCCAGCCCATGTAGCCCGCTTATACAGCTCGAAGGGCATCACACTTTTCATATTTAGCTCATTATTTCACTGTTTTTCTTTGAAGACGAACAGCTAGGCTTCTGTCTGCATTATAGTTAGACAGGGAGATTTGTTGTGTAGCTTTCTGACTGCTTCCTAGCAGACATGGGGATTTGTTCGTTAGATAAAACAGCTCCGCAGCAACCTCCTCATGTACTTTCGCATAACTTGATTTATGGTCATTTGGTGGGGCACTTATGTTAGGACAGTTTCTATTCATTGGTGTATGAATGTGATTATGTATAGTCAGGTTGTGTGAATTAATCTAGCCTGGCAAGCAAAACCTCAAAAGTACATTTTCCTTTTTCATTTAAATCTCAGAGGGAAGTAGACAGTGGCATTTGTTTCGTACCAGACACTTAGTGATACGCATCGTTGTAAATGGACGTTTCAAGATCTTCCATGTTAAGAAGATTCATGATCAATAGTATATATAAATATATACATATATAAACGTATATACACACATATATATGTATATATGTACGTACGTATATGTGCATATATGTTTACATATTCATGTATATATACATAAATGCATTTATATTTGATTAGCCTATGTAAATCTTGAAATTTCTAAGGATAAAATCGTCACGATAGTCGCATAGAGTTATTTGAATCAATGAAATGCTTTGCTTTCTATAAACGTTCAAAATGAAATCTGCTTGATGGCGAAACCTCAAAAAAAAGCAATTTCTCGTCGTCAGATTAGAATTGGTGAAAAGAGTTGGCTCGTACGAAGCAACTTATTTGATTTTTCTTAAACAATATTAGACTTTTACACAAGAAGAAAACATTGCCCTAAGGTTTGACGCGATCTATCCCGCTTTTTTGATAGCTGTTTTTTTTTTTTGAAACGAAGGAAACTTCATTTTGAAATATTTTTTCTCCGCAGTAGAGCGCAAATGAATCGAGATTTAACTCAGATGAGAATCACGAATATAACTCTTCCATCACTATTTAATGAAGAAGAAGACCAAATTCAAAAGGGTTGGCTGTTGATGAATTCGATAGTTCATATCTAAGACAAACTGAGTGTAAAGCGGTAGCTTTAGTGGTGTAGTGGTAGCACACGCGTCTGTTAAGGATGAGACGCAGGTTCAACTCCCTAATAAGTCCAGGTCTTTGCGTACCACTCAACCATCTTGAATCACTGTTCAATGAAAGTTATTTTATGAGTAAGATATAGCATTGCAAGTCTCTCTAAAGCTGAGGTCCGTATTTATATGGGAAGCAAGGAGAGGATTACTGTAAGCGTTGGAGGCCATCTAGAGAGTTATGAACTGGCTGACGCAAATAGCTTAGCGTTCAAGTTGTTTTATTGCTTAAAACACCTGTTATTTTGGAGAAAAAAGCCCTGCTACGTCACTTAATTGCCTTTGAGATATTACTGATCTTCTTGTCGACTATATGTCGAAATCCCATGAGTTTGAGTACTCAATAACCCTTTAGAAACCAGAGAGTCTCTTTAATGCTCGCCGCGCGACGTCAAATCTCACTTAGCTACTGCAGTGGCGGCGCCGCATCTCGTGGGAAAGCAGGCAGATAGCCGTACATGCATACACAGACATGCAGATGCCGCCCGCCTGACTGCCGCACGAACGACGGCGCAACGCCGCTAGCCTATCAGCGGCGGTTACTAAAGGGTTAACGCACACATTGTAACAAACCACTTACCAAATCCGATACGGCCAGTGAGAAAATGAAGTAGTTGGACGGCTGACGGATGTTCTTATCGAGGTAGTACGATAGTAATACGGCTAAATTTCCCACTACGGTAACAATCGAGAGTATGGCCATCGTAATGGCCCATAGAATTGAACCAGCATCGCTCATCGTTCGTTGCCGCTCATCGTCGGATGCGGTCAAGTTTTAACCCCACAGAAAAAGAAGAGAACGTAAAGAAATTCGTAGCCGATAATAGTAATACTAGTAGTAGTAGCTGTTTCAGCAGTAACGAATGGGTTAACGAAACAACTAGGGTTAAATCGACGACGTGGGTCAGATTGTAGGAAACCACGACAAGGACGACGACGACGACGAGGACGACGACATCTACATGGAAGCTGCCAGAGCGCTACTAAACATCCTCTACGGCACCCGTACTTACCGCCAGGCCACGCCCATACGTAGTTTTGCCAACGAAACTCCCCGCCCTCCTCGTTCTCCTCCTCCTCTTCGTCGTCGTCTTCCGCCATCATACTTATGGCGGGTGGGTGGGTGAGTGAGAGAAGAAATCGCGCTCCATCTATAAGAGGGCGAACCGAACGAACAGCCTACAAAGATTTAAAGTTTGCGCCAAAACGCTGCGCCGCACGCACGCATGCGACGAAACTCGAAGCAAGGCAGGTAGCACTGCATAGCTGCCCATCACTGTGATTTACTGCTCGACATTTCCACATTAATGGACTGCTAAGCAGTCTTGGCACGATGCCAGCGTCATGTGTCAGTGGGAGACGAGCCACCGCGTGGGCGGCCAAATCAATGACTTTCTGGGTTTCCCGTTGATCTACGCTCGTTTCTAGAAGGTTTTTGCTATCTACAGGCTTCTTTTCTTTAATTTGAAGTTTGATTTATTTTTTAATGGGGGCAGTTTTGTTAATCTCGTGGTTGACCTGTCGAATTGCGTGGGCGTTAGGCTTCCTTTTGCTGTTCCAGCGATTTCTAGCTGGTTCTTTTTGCTCAGGCGACTTTTTTTCTCTAAATTAAAGTGTTTTTTTAAAATTTTAGACTTTTAAAAGAAAATATTTTTCTAGTTTGGACTGCCGAATGCAATGTCTTCACTCCAAAGTAACTCCTCGGAGACAGTACATCGTAGTTCACACAAATGGTATTTTACCAAGGAAGAGGTAGGTGACTATTCTTCTTTCTTTTTTTTTCTACAAAGTTTTTCTACTTTTCTTTCCAATCTAATTCTTTTTTTTTGAGCTAATTACTTTCAATTTCTTTCTTTTCTATCTTATCCTTTTTCATGTTATCAATAATATTGTTAAATATATATTATATGTCATTGTTTTGTTGTATTTTATTATTATTGCTGTACTCATTGTCATTGTATTATATATGTATTATTACAAATTTATATTGTTAATGATATTGATAATATAATATATTATACCTTTCCTTCGAGTGCTTTGTCTAGACCACGCTCAAATTTCAATAGATCCTTTCATTATTATTTGAGCCAACATGTCATGTGGTCTGGTAAGGGCTCTTGTACAGCCCGGGTCTTAATAAAGCCCTCGAAGCGTGGTCTTCATAAAGCACTCGAAGGAAGGGTATAATATGATAAAATACCAGCCAGCTAGCAATCGAGTGCGAAAACACTCTGTGTTAGGTGAATGTTTCACCTGACATAGAGTGTAAAACGTACGTCGTCGACAACTCTCTATAAGGAGTGTGACGCTCTCGAGAGAACTGACTTCAAAAATATCGAAAAACGACGAGTTCTGCCCGGCTGATGAGTCTGTAAGGACGAAACACGTGTCTCGGGCTGTACAAGAGCCCTTACCAGACCACATGACATGTTGGCTCAAATAATAATGAAAGGATCTAATATATAATATTCCGCAGTCGTACCATGTTTCCAATGAATCTGATAGAATTGAGTGATGGGCAAAAACACGACCTTGGGCGGGAGTCGAACCCGTGTTTCATCCATACCGGGAACGGAGGTGCGGGGTTTGAGGTCAGGTTGGTCTCCATCTGAGCTCACATACTCTTGCTAATCACTTTCTTTGTAAGCATGCGGGATTCTTTACAGACATTCAATATTTCCTGTAAGAATTCAGAACTTTATCGAGGTCGTTGCACCAAAGCCATACGCGCGTTTTGGAGGTGTCGCCCTCTTCATCGGTGGCCCACGTCCCAAACTGGACCCAACTCTACAGCAGAGATGGGTTCGTCGCGTGGGCGTGGGCCACCGATGGGGGCGTACCTCTGAAACGTACGTGTAGCTCTGGCGTAACAACCTCGGTAAGGCTTTAAACATTCTTATAGGATGTATTGGATGTTTATAGCGAGTGGAAGTAATCAATGAGGTGGATTCTTCACAAACGTTCACTCCATTCATAGATCCCCATTATCAGTGATGTCATGAATTAATCAGAGAACGTTTCAGTATCTTTCTCTCATAGGAGTCATATATGCCCAAAAACTGCAGTGTCTAGACAAAATTGTGTTCCATTAGAGTAATACAAGTCTAGACTCATTCTGAAACAAGAGAAAAGGAAAGACTTACTGTATAGAGGAAACCGAACTCCACTCGCGATATCGATTAAGCTGCCATTCGGACAGGATTACGGTGCTTTTGATCTACTTCTTTTTCAATTCGAGCTAATCACTTTCTTTGTGAGCTTACAAGTTTCTTCACAAACGTTCACTCTATTCACAGATCTCCAGTATGATAGACACCATAAAATAAGCTAACTGAATTTTCATTGATAAGAGCGGTTTGTGCTGGAAAGTAGTACTTAATAGTATCACCTGTATCACCTGTCGTCCCGTTGATCGTCGAGTGACTCGAGCGGGTACCAGCCACTCTTCCATTTTTCCCTATCGCGTGCAAGAGTAGCCCAGTGGGTCCTCCTCGCTCTAGGGATTCGCTGAGCATCATATGTTTCTTCTATCGCTTTCGTGAAGAAGTCGGACCAACGGGTTAGTGGTGTTCCTTTAGAGCGCTTGACGTCCCGAGGAATCCAGTCGGTAACGGCTCTCGTCCATCGGTTATCGTTGAAGCGCATCACGAGTCCGGCCCACCTTATTTTCGATATCCTGGCGTGTAGAACGGCGTCTCTGATTTCGATCGTTGACGTAGGTCGGAACTTCGGATCTTTTCTCTCATTTGCGAGATACGGGATACTCCTAGCATCGACCTTTCGACTGCGCGTTCGATAACGCCAAGTGATTTTTCATCCTGCGTTAGAGCAGGGATAATTGTCGAGTCGAAAAGGTGGGTACGGAGTCGGATGTTTTTTGTCCTCTTCAGTAATACTTAATAGTAGTTCTATTAATTCTTAGTAATTCTCCATTTTAGTACTTCTAAGTAATTTTTGCTTCTTCTTGTTCTTGGCAAATAGAAAAAGCGTGAAGATCATCTCAATAACGAAAGCGCACTTGTTTGTCCGTCGTTTTTTGCAAAAACGAAACAGCTCTTATTTATGAAATTCCTGGATATTTTATGAGCTCTTGTTTGTTATAGGTGAATATCCAAGAATTCGGAGTGACATGCTAAACTTTGAATCTAAGGCAAGAGAAAGAGTGGTGGTAGATCAGGAGCCTCGGTAGTGCAACTGGTTAGCGCGTACTCCTGAAAGGAGTGAGGTGCGAGTTCGACTCCCAGCTCTAGTTCAAAGGCTTTACATTAGTACCCTATATTGTTCTATAGTTGATGCTTTTTAACGTTTTTGTCTTATGGTTTGTGGAAATTGAAGGAAGTTAAGGTGAAGTGGTAGTATGAGGAGGGTTTAGTCGAAATCTGAGACTGGTTGCTTGAGCGGAGTAAGAGTATCGTTT
Organism: Parelaphostrongylus tenuis; assembly: GCA_019055375.1. Taxonomy (NCBI): domain Eukaryota; kingdom Metazoa; phylum Nematoda; class Chromadorea; order Rhabditida; family Metastrongylidae; genus Parelaphostrongylus; species Parelaphostrongylus tenuis. The sequence goes on along the minus strand of JAHQIW010004800.1, from coordinate 141,117 downwards.
ATATCATCAATTGAATAGAAGGTTATGGAAAGTTTTATCCAGTTATTTTGTCTTTCTTACTTCTAAAACTATTCTAGATAAGCACTATTTTGTTAGAAATCTAGTGTTTTCTTCGTTATAAGTATTTAAATCAGTCAGCTTGTAGATGTCAAAATTAGCAGAAGTCGGTTTCTTCAACTCAAATTTGATGGCCGTAATCTGGCAGTAACACACATCTCTTAAACCTGAACGGCTGCCTTTACTGATAGTGCGAGCACTAGCACGGAAACTGTTCTGGTTTAACTGCCGGTCTTATGGATCAGAGGGAGATTACCTGCTTGCAAATAGTTGCTACCAAGAAGGCTGTTATTTCCGATACGGTTCACTCTTAATTGGACTTTCCTGGTGGAAACGTCGTGCTTCTTCTCGTCTTGGTTGAGCCTGCTGGGGGGTTTACACCCGCTGTGCTTTGCAGTCCGACACCCAGGAACATCTCCCAGCCACTACGGGGCGGTAAACCATCTGGGAGGAAGACAAGAAACAACATTTACTACATATATTCTACAACCTAACTTATAGCATATGTCGTATATAATATGTAGTAGAGACATGTTCCATCTTGCAAAATCCTTCAATGCAATGCGTTGGAAGATTTAGAGAAGCCTTTTCACTGAAATACTTCTAGTTTTGGTTAGTGTTTTTGTCTTGCACCCCTTCCTTGATTTCTGGAATTGGTAGCTTTGGGTTTTACCACCATTGTGGGAAATTTGGTTACCATTTTCATCCTTTGTTATGTGTTATTCCACACGTATTTTTCTACCTCTACATAGTTTTTTCCTTGATCTCCCTTCTTTATCCTTAGTGCAATAACGCATATCAAATTTCTAGGCGGCCAACACGGCGAGTATTCGCGAGCATGGATTCACACCAGAAAAGGAGTTGACTTATCGACAACAGGCAACTCGATTCATCCAGATGATGGTGGATCAGTTGAATCATAACGTCCGTGATCAACGAGGAAAGATGTGGGAGCGCTTTTCTATAGCTTTTTTCAATCCAATCAAGAGCGCTAGCGGAATGTATTACATTCTGTGGCCAATAGGAAGGAGATGTAATTAGGATGGGTGAGAACGTAAGCAATTTTCTGTTCGCTGAACAGTTCACGAGAAACCTTTTTTCGAAAGGCTCAATGACAAGATAGATTGACCAACAATTAGCTCTCAATCAGAATTCATAGTTATGATGAATTATTCTTGTTGTGTAAAATGTGCTAATATGAAAAATACCAGATTAAATCCAGTTCCAGCTTCAAAATCTTGCAAACGCTCACAGTAATGTTTGAACTTTGGGTCTACAGTAATGCACACTTATCACTCGCATACATGTCACTCATACCCATGAAAATGATAGAGTATTTCGACATTCTCTGTCGTTCTCAAGCCTCAGATTTGCTTGTTTGGTGGAAAATCGCTGTTTTTTTTTTCATAAAAATTGGCAAATTTGCGGCTTTGCGATATCGCCCGGACTCGGCTGGACGAACTGGAACAAAGTGTGCAGTCTTGAATGGGCTGACAATTACTTTTGGTGATCAAAATCGCTGTGAATCGTTAGGAAGAGAGCGTTAAATGTGTTGCATTTTTCTCAGGTTTTAGTGAAGTAATATTCGAGTTAATCACCCTTATATTACAGTTCCCAGTTATGTATGTGCGCGGCAATCATGCATATGCATCGCTTCTTTTGTTTTCACTCGTTCAAGTTCTTCGATTACAGGGTTAGTTGTTCGTATTTACCACGCGTTGTTTCCCATTGGTCGGCTCATATTTCATTCATTTCCCATCTAGGATATTGCTGCCGCATGTCTATTCTTGGCAGGTAAGAGCGAGGAATGTCCAAGAAAATTGGATCATATCGTGCGAGTGTGGTGGGCAAAGAAATTCGAACGTCATCCAACGATTCCGTCAAACAATGTGCGTTTGTTACAATCAATTACTATCATAGAACCTATTGGGAGAATTGCTTCTAGTAACAAGTTTTTAGTTCATACCGTATCCAATTACAGTGTAAAAGGGGCAGTATGTATGTTTCTGAGTATGTACTTTTTTATGTGAGCCCATATCTTGCACCTAAATTCTCTTTCCCCACTTTTCTTTTTACAACGAGTTATTCGTTTACACAGTGCAGTGGATTATAGCATTACATCGAGGCGGCGCAACTAATCGTACAACTGGAGAACGTCATTCTTCAGACGATAGGTGGGTTTTTTTCCCTTTTCTTAAGTTTGTTTAGATTCGCGCAGTAGTTATCAAAAGATAATTGGAAATAGAAGCGACCTTTGATGTAAATAAGAGAGCATTTTGTTGAGTTAAACACACTAGCGATAGAAACTTGAGGAAAATAGGCACTTAGCGGTTGTGTTCAGCATTTGATCTGAAGGTCGAGATGCCACATCCCTTCGTTCTCGCGGCAATGCACGAGATTGCGCCTAGTAAGCACTTTGTAGCTGAGTTTTGTCGTTGACATAGTAACTCGCGACATTTCCAGATAACAAGAAACTCACAGAGTGCGCGTACTTCTTCGCTACAGATGTGTAAGTTTTAGCCCTTGTTCATGGCAAGGCGTGACGAGCCATTCACTTTTTTCCAACGAAAAAGAAGGACATCCTTTCATTATTATTTGAGCCAACGTGTCATGTGGTCTGGTAAGGGCTCTTGTACAGCCCGATACACGTATTTCGTCCTTACAGACTCGTCAGTGGGGCAGAACCCGTTGTTTTCGATATTTTTATTCAGTTCTCTCAGGAGCTCTGCTTCCTTACAGTGAGTTATCGAAGACGAACGTTTTACACTCTATGTCAAGCGAAATTTTGACCTAACACAGAGCTTCTGCGCACTCGATTGCTCTTTGGCTGGTATTTTTATCAAATTATACCTTTATTTCGAGTGCTTTATTAAGACCATTATCCTTCTCCACTGTCTTTATTAAGTATCGGGCTGTACAAGAGCCATTACCAGACCACATGGCAAGTTGGCTCAAATAATAATGAAAGGATATATTGAAATTTGAGCGTGGTCTTAATAAAGCACTCGAAATAAAGGTATAACATAAGGACAGTTATTATAGTTCTAGGTTTCAATTGAGATCGTAAGAAGTGAGCGGGATATTGCAGTGGTTGGTGATGCTGTATGGCAGGAATATAGGTGATAAGCAGCGCGCGTGTTCCATCCCTTCCCAACACCTCTTGCAACCAATCAACGAACGTCTAAGAGAACTTCTTAGCCAGCTACCACCCTCAGGGTGCAAGGGGAATCGTCTTGATACCATTCTACAACGTTCATGAAGGCGAAACAATAATTGAGTACCTGGAACAAAACGCGAAATATTCGCGGAGACCTTTTTAATTGATGAATGTGAGAAAGCAGGCGAACTTATCGAATGCATGAAGTGTTAGGATCCTTACGTCAAAAATGTGATGAGTCGTATAAAATAGTAATAATGAGCTGATAGCATATTTGGAGCTTTTCATAAGGTCCGATATAACTTATACGATGCTAAACCCGCTTTTCGGCATCATAGACTTATCAATAGCACGGTGCCATTTGGTTAGGTCAGTCCCTCGCAGGGTGACATACTCCCTGTATGTGAGGGAATGAAAGGAATATAAAAATGAAATATAAAGGAGTGCAATGGCATGATTCATGTTATTAGCTGTGAGCGTCGACTGTTGGACACTGCAGTGTAGGGGGATTTCGTCACCTGACATGCGGTGATTTGAAATATGGTAATAAGTATAAGAGAGCGATTTATGGCTCTCTGCTCAGTGTTATTTTAGTTCTTTTTTGCTTGTACTTCTGCTTTTTCACTGTCTGAATGTGGTTGTATTCAGTGGTTTTTCTATCCACCAAACGAAATGTTCAATCTTTGGTTTATTGCTTTTTATACATAGTCATTAGCACTACGTTTATGTACTACCCATAATTTCGTAGTGGTTTTTGTTTTATCAAAATTTGGAGGGAAAAGGCTTCGTCACGTCTTGTGTTCATAATGAAATATTGTTTGACATCATCAATCAGACTTTTGTTTTAGGCTCTGCGTAACGAATTGGGCGATTCGATACAACGCAAATGCGATAGCATGCGTATGTGTGCACCTAGTGTGTGTGTACGCCGGATACGAGGTGTTGGTCAACACTTGTTCCCATTCTGCCTAGAGCGCGCTTAGAATGCGAGTCGTGGGAGGACATGGCGGATAAGGTCGTGCGCGGGAGGGTTCTAGTGCCATCATGTGTCCGAAAAAGTTCACGTTGATGTGGCATGGCCCGCACACGATCCCACCACCTCCTTTGACCGCTGGCAAGTTTCTCGGGGCACTTGGGCAGTCATTCTCATGACATGAAATAGAGGTATGTCCATTGTGAGACTGTGGTATTTTTGTTTGGATTCAGTCTTGTAATCATTGACTTCACATTTGACCGCAAGGAATTGGTAATATGCAAAGTTTCAAAGCTTTTCAGTTCATAACTTCAGTTCTTTTTTTTTTTGTTGACAGCAGTGTTATTAACGATTCTATTGCGAGAATTGTGGAGCAATGCGTAATTACTTTTATGTCAGTGTTGAATCTTCTCTTACCTTGTCAAAATTTGTGGAAGTCATTAAGCACTATGACATGAGTAGCACTAGTTTGTGATCAGTAACGATTGTGGGCACAAGTAAGGTATTGATGATTACTTGTCTTTCCTGTAATGCCGTTAATCGACTGGCACGTTTGGGAAATTCTTGAACATCCAATCCCTGCTGCGCACTGAAAATCAAGTGGTCTCTTGTGACACGAACAGAATCAATTTATTTGTATGAGGCTGTCACTTTTTTTTTACAGCGGTAAGGTAGCCTGTTGTAGCCTGTACCTAGCTGAGCTCTTACGTGTAGTTTATTGAAAGTCCAAGTCAATTTGCTTGTTGGACGAAGCCCATCTTTTGAACATCTTCTTTACGTTCAGGCCAACATTAGTTCAGACACGAATGAAGGGTATCGAACTCTTGATTTATCGCCTGAATTTTTATTCTAACGGCACAGTATGGTATGAAATACAACCACAACTGCTCAGATACGTGTACAACTTGGTATTTAAGGTAGCTTAAAGTTAGAGATGCGAAGATCGCTGCATCGGGGGTTGGAGATGCAGATGAGGTAGATTCCGCGGTCCCGAAAGGGTTAAAGCCGTCGTTGAGACTAATGAAGGTTCAGTTGCTGGCACGGCGACGTAATAAAATTGGTTTAAAAGCTATTTAGAAAAGGCAATTATGATCTCCAATATACGCCTCGTTTTGGCCGGCCATCTCTTTGGATGAATGTGACATGCAAGCCGCTTTGGATACTGAGCCTTCATTGAGCACCTGTGATTTGGCTGAAGAGCTTGGTGTTAGTTTCACTGAGGACTGTTTTCAGCAAGTGGTACAAGTTGGAATTTGTCCACAAGAAACCTCAGCGTGATGCGCATGAGCTTTATCCGATGATTACGACCTTTTTCGGCGAGTTCAATACGTTTCGCAGTAGGAATGTACTTCGGGAAGAGCCGTAATCTTGCTGAACAACACCAGAAAGTCGTGGACAATGGTGGTCTACAATCGGAGAACAATTATTGTTGTTTTTGCTGTTCATTTGCGCGTAAAGGTGGATTTTTCGAAAGTTTCGCCTAATTTTTTGCTCAACCCCAAGTATTTTTTCCAAATTCAACTGTAAAAGTTCGAAGTCAACCTGGGTTTCATGTTTTATTCGTATTGCAACACTTTGTGGTCATATATCATATCGTACCCTGCCGTCGAAATAAAGCACAACAAATGTTAAAAATATGAATCAGCTAAAATCTCGGCTTAATGTGGGTTTTTGTCCATATATGGTTGTTGTAGTCCTTTCATCCGAATTGAGCAAGCTCCATTGAACTAGCTGTTAGCTCAAGCGGTCGGCCTGACCTTTCGGTTCATTTCCGCTTTTGAGAAATGCCACGGAGCTTCTTCGTGATCCAGTTTCTGGACTGAAAATTGTTGGTTATCGTAAAGGGTCCATTTCTGATTGGAACTTACCATACATCGAAAGCGATCGTTCTGTTAATGACTGACGAAGCGGCGGTTTTTTGGTCGTGAGCAAGTTCGTGAGACATTCGTCTGTAAAGAACATTATCCTGAAAGACTCGAGACGCTTGAACCGAAATCTCCAAGTTCCAGAAGCTGTGTGTATTCTTTCTTCCACCGCACCTTGTATTTTATCTTGATCAGTGTCACAATGAGGACTGTCTTGTCAGTTAGATCGAATTCGTCACTTTCGTTAACGCTCTATCGTACGCATATTTCGTTGATGTTTCGATTTTCTTGCGCTGCACTACGCTCGGGTTTGGATTCCTAGATGGATCGTGTCGACATCAATAGTTTGACACCTACAATTCTAATTTTTTGATCTTCAAAAAAACGCTGTTCACATTGCAGCTCAGTTACATAGAGCACTTCAAGAAAAAAGTTTTTGCTGATTCTTTCAAAAGAAAAGTGATGTCGCAATTTGTACTCTGATTTCCGACCGATCTTATACACGATTACCTTGGTTTGTATAGAGCGCTTTATTTGCTAACGTGGCTAGCCCCATAACTTTGCGGCTAACTTTGAGCTTGAAAGGTTAAAAATGTTCAGCCGTTCGGATAAAGGAACATTTCATTTCGAAGAAAAACTGTGTTGAAGGATTTGAAGAGACAAGTGTATTGTGGGTAGTCATATAAGAAACGTCAAATCCATTCTTACTAGTGGCGTTTTCTTCTATTGTATCAGTCTTCGGTATTGTTTCATGCTGATAGTTTTTTGATGAAGCAATCCTAAGCAGTTGTTGTTTGTAGATCTGGTCAGGGTGTCATTCAATTGTGCGAACACTTATACTAATTGCGCCTTAGTGCCCTAAATACTCTGAAAATGTGGCGCAACTGCATTGTTCCTCGTATATTTCTGTTTTCACTTCCATCGAATACTTCTGAAGTGCAATCTGAACGAGTTTAATTCATTTAGACTCCATCGCCTTCACCAGGAGAAAAAGCTTGGTACGAGAAAATCGATCCAGATATGACACAAGACCTTCTGAATGGTAATGTCAAATATTTATCACCTTTCACTTTACACCGTTTTTGTGCTTCGAAGGTTATCAAGTTTGCTCAACATGTTGTCATCGTTATAGTCATATTTCACTCTTTCAGAGATGGCCCAAGAGTTTGCCAGCATTTACAAGTCTTGCCGGGAATGGCTGGCTCTTACACGGTTTGTTGCTAAAGGCATAGTGAAGCCAACAACCCCGAATTCAAATCCGTCTCGAAGTCCTGCTGAGGAGAAGGAAGTATTGCCGCCGCCACCTCCTCCGCCTACATTCCATAAGAAAGTTGATCTCTTGGAATACAAGGTGTGCTCTTGCTTCTAGTCTTTTTGTAGTCGTTTATCATGTTTGCATGTACGTAAATATACGTAAACAATATATATATATATATATATATATATATGTATATGTATATGTATACATATATACACATGTGCTTGTACATATCTGCACACTTATGTATACAAATACACATGTATATATATGTGTGCATAAATATGTATATATATACATATATATATATACATATATGTATATATATGCACGTAAATATGTACGTGTAGGTGTATGTGTACATAATTTCATATTGTTATGTATACATATGAGTGAATAATATGCTTGTGCACATACGTACACAACAGCATATATGTGAATATCACCTGAATCACTTGTAGTCCCGTTTATCGTCGAGTGACTCGAGCTCACCAGCAGCACTTCCATTTTTCCCTAACGCGTGTGATAGTAGCCCACTGGATCTTCCTCGCTCTAGGGATTCGCTGAGCATATCCTTTTTATGGGGTTTTCGTGAAGAAATCGAACCATCGGATGGATGGTTTTCCTGTAGAGCGCTTAATATCCCGAATAATTTAGTCGATAACGGCTCTCGTCTATCGGTTGTCCTCGATGCGCATCACGTGTTCGGCCTACCTTATCATCGATATCCTGACACATATATGGCTTACATATATCTAGAATATAGGCGAGTAATATAAAAGCGTGTGAAGAACTGCATGATTGAAAATGTAAAGTAGTAAAAATGTGTTACAATGTACAAAAATGTTAAAATGTGTTAATGTGTTGTGTTTGTGTGTTTTATGTGTTATTTACACATATGCTTATGTATATTCATATATACACGTATACGTACATATGTACACATGTATGTATATATGCATGTAGTTGCGATTCTATATGTATATATACATGTACACATCCATACATATGCACATATGTTCTTGATCATTAATATAAACGATCATCCAATATTTGTATTTGTTATAATAATGTTTTTTATATTGTGTCATTATATACTGCAATTATATAATTACATGTGGTTGTGCGTATATATCTATACAGACATACGTATATATACATAAATAGAAATACACATAGACATATATATATATATATATATATATATATATATATATATATATATATATATATATATATATTACATCTTCTTGCGTCAGGCGCGACTCGAAAGCGCATCTCACTCTGGCCAGGGAGAGTGTGCTCTAATCCGTTGCACTATATATATATATATATATATATATATATATATGGTATATATATATATATATATATAAGAGCGCATGTAACGCAGTGGTTAGAGGTGCCCTGCGTCGCACACGAGGTCAATGGTTCGATCTCGCGCTCATGGCCCACCAAGCCATCCATCCCTCCGGGGTCGGTAAATTGGTACCAGGCAGGTCTCAGACTTGTCTGGGAGGATAAGCAGCATTGACTCGATTCAGCGGGAGGCCACCGCGAGTCATTGTAAAGGCCAGATATGCATTCAATCACCTCAGACGAAGTTAAAAATTGAAGTCGAATGCATGGCGCATCCCTCAGGGATTGATCAACGCCGAGAGCTTTATCCTTTATCCTTTATATATATACATCTACTTATCTTTTGATATGTAAACTTCTATAGTACATATCACTCATTAAATCACTGTATTGTTATGAGTATCATGTTTATTAATATTTGCTATTATTAATTAATGAGATTTGGTATTTGTCTAAATTCATACGCATGTGTATGTATACATAAATGCATTGTGACACTCATATATGCGTATATGTCATTTTCTGTGATATTCTTCGTCCAATGGAAAATACAAGTTTTAGGAACGTTCTAAGTCGCATGCTTCTGGAGGTGATCGGCCTTCGGGTGATCGTGTACCTCCGCGAAGAAGCTTCATTCCGGACACATCACATGTTCGACCTGATCTCTCAATGCCGAATCTCGCTCTTCCTGGGCAAGAACCAGCAGCGCGTACTCCATTAGGTAACTCTTGAAGCTGATCCCATCATTTTTTATATTGGACAAATATAAGAATTTTAGTCTCCACTTTGTATGAGCAAGTTTAATCGTTGCTTTTGCCACTAATTTTATTAGGAAGTGCGGGCATGTATCCATATTAGCAGCTGTCACTTTCAATCGGTATTAACACATTCTGTAGGTCTATAAATCTGATATAAGTGAAAATCCAGTGTTTTTTTAGTGGTTTTTATTTCATGCATGTGAAGTGATGAGGTGAAGGTGTAGGTGTGAGGTAAGTGCTGCGCAAGGATGTGATATTTTTCTCCTTTTGGAGGAAAATGCATGTGTTAGAGATGGGCGACTTGTTATTCAAGCTAAGTTTCGTTGTTATTGTTCAGATCAATTAATATGTAACAATTTCTTTAGCGTCAACGCATGCCACTGGACACAAATTAAGAGATGAGAATAATCAAAAGGAAGATGAACGACGAAAAGAAAAGGAGCGACGTCGACGAGAGGAAAGGGAAAGACCAGTTTCAGAACATATTGAAGATAGGGAAAAGAGGAAGGAAGAGGATCGAAGAAAACGAGAACACGCGCGAATGTCTGCGAGTGCGCACTGCATTGGTCCCCAACCCCCACTGTAAGTTTTTTTTTCAACTTCTGGATCATAAGCTGTGTACCTTCTGAACGAATTGCGACGATAAATTTTGGAGCGATGTTTGTTTTTCCTTTCCCCTAGTACTTTATCATTTACGGATCAAAGTTTAGATTATTTATCGGGTTTTAGCATCAAAGCAAAAAATGGTCCATTGTTTCCATTGATAAATGATCCATTTTCTTAAGAAGACTGAACGCGACGAAACGTTACCAGAATACAAATTTCTATGAATTACCTTGTGCTTCAGGCTTAGTCAACGAAGAAAAATGTTTGATTGTATATGCCGAGGGTAAAGAAGAGTCGGTTAACAAAATTTATGGCGCTTTGGACAGCCGTTTATATCACCGACACCTGCAGGATAGATCGCTTCGAGAAAATAAGTGCCTTACAACTGTTAGCGGGTGATTAGCTAATTAGCAAAACAAAGAGCTAATTAGCGTACACGTCGTCCTGTACACAAGGAGCTCACCGGGTGAGGTTCTTCATTCGAACGATGCTTTTCCGAAGAAGATCCGACTCGAGCGAAAGCAAGGGCCGACACCACAACGAGGGCCAATGATTGCAGAGCATCGACTTGGATAGTCGGCTATGAAGAAGACGAAACGCTCAAAAACGTTACTCAAATAAATTTAATTATCAAAACCTCGTGGTACCTGATCTATCGACAAAAAAGTGCATGTAAGGTTATCAGATTGAAAAAGACGTCCATATGCATATATTTCCGTACATGTAATAGCTTGGTTAGCTGCGCATTCTTTCAAATCGTTGTAAAGTCCTTATGTTTAATACTAGTTACTTCAGTGAAAAGCGTCCTCGCCACGATCCACAGTGGTCATCTTATCCGCCATCGTCCTTGCCATCTGGTGTAGGAAGTAGCTCTTCTTCGAAATCATTTCGACCTCTGTCTCAAGGTTGCATGACGGCCGTTACCAGCTCGCAGAGCGATAGCGCGATCACGAACGGTTCACATTCACGGAGAGATGGCGACATCATAAAGGTTGGGACAATTTTCTTGTAACTAAAAACTAGAAATCAAAGTGTGCTTCCATTTCATTATATTTTTGAAGTGTTTTTCTTTTTTTCTTTTTGTTGAAAACATAGATACATATTTTGAGCTCATTGAAATGTTGTTTAAAGCTAGAATATTGTAGACCTACATTTTTTGCTTACCTGTTTATTTCTTCTGTTTGCTTTTTGTAATCACTCTCCTCACAATTCCGATTCTTTGCTTGATTATCGTAGTTTCTAACTGATAACATATTTTGAGCCTTTTATGAGATCTGTTATGGTACTTCTATAGGGCAAGACATGTGTCTCGGCCTTACAGCCTTATCAGTTGCACTGGGACTTTCGTTTCGGCTAGTCCCTTGTAGGGGAAACCACCCTCCCCCCTTCCCCCAACCCACATAAAGGAATCGATGATGAGCAACTTTCACTGCGTAAGTGAAAAGGCCAACCGATGTGCAGTGTTCTACTTTCGATTGCTCCTTTGTACGGGGGGAGGGGCGAGGGGGTCTCTCCTACAAGGGACTGACTGAAACGAAAGTCACCGTGCAACTGATAGGAAACTGTAAGGCCGAAACAATGTCTTGCCCTATAGAAATACCATAACAGGCCTCATGAAAGGCTTAAAATACGTGAGCAGATTATATTGTTTTGAACGAGCTTTCAAAAACAGTTGAAAAGAAAAGTATCATAATTATTAGCTTTTACATAGTGCAACATCATATTCACAGACTGTTAAGGAGGTCGATCGTATCGATGATTTTGTAGTGAAGAGATGCTCAAATATACTTTATAGGTGCAGGGTCAAAGTATTGTTGTTTACAGAGTTCGTCGCAACATGCGCGTCCTCCGGAACCCCCTCGAGCCTTGACTCCTCCACCGCCTCCACCACCTATAACTGAGCTAGAGGACGGTGAGCTTGAGTGATCTCGCTGACGTTGTCGTAGTTGTTTGCTGTCTGCCAGTCATTGATGTATTGCCGTATGTTTTCGAATCTGGAACCTAAGAGTTGTTGGGAGAAAATGTGGTATGTGTATGATATCTCTTTTGATTAGGTCACGGGTGCAGTTTAACGTAAGTAGCTCTTGCTGTCGTACTCAAGTTTATGTCGATTGTCACCTATAGGATGCTGTCTAGATCGGGTATATTATCTTTGTCTTTGTTATATACGCGTATTTTTATCTAAATGTATAAGTTAAATATCTTTGAAAAACAAAAAATTTTCTTTGATAGTGTGTTGATAACTAGTTGAGATCTTGCATCATTTGGGTAATTTCTTGGTATCAATGCTATATTTCTGCATTTCGTTGTTGTTGTTGATGTTGTGATCATAGCTATGTTTGTCTCATGAGAGTAATTTTTCATCACTACCTATCCATCCCTTTCTTAGAAACTATATGTCATTTGCAGCAATTTGATTTAGTAGGTTTATTACATAAATAATGGACGGTAAATTGACCAGAGATAAATGTTGTACAAAAATAAATTTTCTTTCCATGAAGTGATGTAATGACTTATGTAACCGCATCATTTCATATACCCTAATATGGTGTTTCTCGTGCAAACTGTATTCTCTCCTGCTTAACTTCATCTGCACGTATTGAGTACCTAGTATGGTACGCTCAGAACTGCGTGTATGATTCTTCATGCCACGCGTGTTCTACGCAGGGACGATACGAATGTTAGGGGCATGCCTAGCGGCAAGTCTGATGCTTATATAGTATGGATTGAATTTTGAATTCACTTTATAATCGCAAGAAGAAGAATCATCACTGAAGAGATCTTGGTAGAAGTATTTTAGTAGAAAGTTGATGCCTATGTCTCTTAGAAATCTCAAGTTTTGATAAGAAAAACATCTTTGAGGAGAGAAAGACATTTACATTGCTTAGAGCAAATTTTTTCGGTGATGGTTTAAGAGTTTAATTCGAAAGCCTATGCAATGTGCAACTCTTGGTAGAAAGTTACACTGGAAGAGATTTTAGTATGTTGCCCGATTGAGCCTTGGCAAGGTTTGCAGTCATCAAATTGTGGAAAATTTCATTGACGAAGCGCATTTTCTCACTCCATATTTTGTGAACTCTTTGCTGGTGCTGTTAATTTTTACTCAGAATTTTCATTTAACAGTCGACAGCTTATGCAGTCGTCATGGCTCAAGAACAATTCCTCTATTATACAGTTCAATTCGGTTAGTGGGCAGCGAACGATGAAGCAGTCCCTTTCGCCGGAGAAGAACTTTTTGTAAGAGTTTTGCTCATCATTCGAAAGCTTAACCCTTGCGGGACCGTGAACTCAGGGCCTGTGCATCTCTTATTAGCAACAACGGACGGTCTGCTCTACGTCCGCATCTCAAACTCCCAGCATGCGTCTGACTGTGCTGGCTGCTGCGTTTAGCAATGGCACGCTGAGGCTAGAGATACAGAGGTCGTGGGTCCACGGTTCCGAAAGGGTTAAATACCGAGAGGCATTATAGCATCATCAGTTGCATGGCGCCTTTCGGTTCAGTCATTTTCTATAGCAGCACGTGTAAATACTGCGGCGGTGGATCTTCTATACAAGGATATATTCCTGCGGAACAGACTGAACCGTAGGGCACATGCAACTGACGAGACTGCAATGGCGAAGCACATGTCTTACACTGGATAAGTGTCATAAAAGACCTCATGAAAGGCTCAAATTATCTTATCAATTTTTTTTTGAGCGAGACCTCAGGAACGCTTGGGACGGGAGGGTTTACGTACACTCAGATGAAAGTTTGTTTTTTTGTTCAGTGTGTTTGTTCAGCAAAAGGAGTCGTTTCTTTATTCCCTGGTGGATAACCAAATTGACCCGTTTTTACATTAGCACCGGTCGACAGTTTTTCCTTTCGTGTAGAATTTGTACTTCTCACATATGTTGTTCACCAGTTGTTTTAGGAAGTGCTAACTGTTGATTACTTCCTAAGATAATCAACAGTTAGTACTTCCTAGAATAACTGGTAACTCATTATCTGCAGCAGTATACAATATGAACTTCATACTAATGTATAGAATTCCTAATCGATTACCCAAACCGTTTACGATCTCACTTCTGATGAGCAGAAGTTCAAGCATTCAAAGAAATCTGACTCTTGTGCTTCTTACTTTGGCCCCACATCTTATGTCTTTATCTAATTTTCGTTCGAGCATATTCAACATATTCATTTTCTTGCTAACTTTCCATAGTATTAAACGCAACGTTCAAATATTGGTGGAGTGGATGAGGTGCTTTCATGAACTTCGTGGAATCCTGGACACTTCACGAAACGCCTTTAGAGAGATTTTGGAACCTGAACAGGAATTTCAATGTCTCTGATGCTCAATACTTTCGACTTAAAATGGTCATCTAGGAAAACTTCCTACAACTGCGATTAGCAGCTTTTTTACTAGTCTGCAATGAATCGGTTCTTTTTACATTGAAATAGTAACAATTTCTCGCAATATTTTGCACATCATACTTTCGAAACAAGATCTTCATTCTTTTTCAACAGCTTCACAGTGTATAGAGACCTACCTATTTATCTTTGTATGATTTACGCGTCTTTTATAACAGTTTACTGTGTGAATTCCAACACTTCTTACGTTCGATTCGTTTCCGCGCATTCATTCTTCTCAAAAATTTTGTGAAATGTCATTTGTTACTTCGCGTGTTGCTCCAGAGACCTAGTCAAGTCGTTGAACTGGCTGAGCTGAGAAGTTTGTTGTTTGATCACGAGAGAGTATTGTGGGAAGAGGATCGAACCATGGCCGTGTTTTCCTCGTTCTTTCCTAATCTAATGCATCACTATCCGTTTCGCTATCCCTCCCAGCCACATCCTCTACGACTTACAAGGGATGATGGAATGAACAACTTCTAGAATATGCATTGGCTAAATATCTTGTAGCAAATGTGGGATCACTATATCTTGTAAACTTGACATAACATACAATCTGAGATACTGTCGAGATGGAAGCTTCTGGTTTTCATGCAAGAACGGACACACCAAACAATGGGTAGACTTGGTATGCCGAAACAAACAAACGAGAAACATTCATTGTTGTTTTCATAAAATGCGATTGTGACTTCTCGCAAAGAAATCTTCCAAATTGCATAAATATGCGTCCATCAACTATAAATAATTCGGAATAGTACCAAACGAGTTGAATCAAACAGAAGGAAAACTACTCATCTTGTCATGAGTGAGGAACAGATGATCGCAGTCAAGTGAGTGGAGCAGAGAGTCTGATATGCACGCAGACTTTCACAACTACTCGCACTTAGTGTTTCAGAGTCATTTGGAAAACGTGGGAACGCGAAGAAGTACAGCAATGTTGTTTCCATCAATAGAAGTAGCGATTACTTGTACTGTCTGTATGACACTTCATTGTTTAGCCCTTCCATTGTCCCCATTTTGTACGTTACTGATTTTCATCAAACTAATTTGAAATGATCGCAAGTGCAGTGTCCCAATGACAGTGACCCGGACGAGAGGATTCTTTTTGTCAACCAAGAAAGTCATCACCATATGACGCAGCGCTTTTCAAAACCGATTCTGCACCCAAAGAATGTCATGCTCACGAGTTTGGCATTCTACCGCCGGTTTGGCCCAGTCAATACTTGCCAGACAGAATCCTCTTGGAAAGATCTGGCAGTCAACAGCGAACGCAGGGAACGTCACAGCCGCGCTATTATCGAGATTTTAACGAGATGTGCTCAACTATATCCTGCAACGTTATGAAGAGGACGAAGAAAAAATCGAAATGCTAAGGGTCCTGTGGTCCTGCTACAGTGAAGAAAAAACTGTGATGCGGATCAAATAAGCGTTGAAGGAAAGTAATTGAAACGATTACAGTGAAGAAGTACGTCTACCAAGTCGGTGAGATAGACCGCAATTCTGAACTGCAGCAGCCCTCATTAGTCAAGAGAAATGCACCAGCCTTCGCCGTAAAACAACACGATCACATTTTACACTTCTGGCATTTTGAAAACTCGAACAATATGGATAGAAAAACTTTCCCCATTGAATACACTCACTAAACCTTCAACTCCTAATTGAGAGTGAGTTATTCAACATCAGTACTATGGAAAATTCAATGAAAATTTAGATGAGGCAAGAGGCCTTCAGGGCCTTCACTCATCTATGGAAGTTTAGAGATCTGAGCATCCTGTATAGGTATACATCTCTTTGACTTCTTTCACGAAATTTTATTCTGAGTTGAGATATGTCATTTAGAAAGCACAGATTGAAACCGGGCACTTCATTCCTAAAGGGCATAGTACTATTATTTTCTATCGAACTGGGTTCCATCATGATATCGAGCAGAAATCTGCTATTGTACATGATGAACGATATAAAATAGAGATCATAGCTAGTTCGAAAATCAGAGTAAGGATCGAGCACTACTCAAGAATATTTGTTGAGAAGTTTGTGCGGAAGTAAGAACCGAGGCAGCGTCACGTGCGAAAACTCGCGGATGATTACAGGATCCACCACGGCAACAGCAAAAATAACATGGACCAGATGGTGTGTTGGTCTGAAATAGAATGCATATAGACAAATGATAGCTATTTTCTGCTTTTGTTTTTAGTAAACTAAGTGTGGGCTCATAGAGCGATAAGTGCTTGCCCTAGCCTAGAGCACCTAAGATACGTTTTGTATCAGAAGCACATCAAAGCCTCTTCTATACTTTCCAGTCGCTGAATAAACAGATTTTTGTGTTATAGAAGTATAATCATCCCGGTAAGTGCCAGCATAGTTGTGAATTCACATGTTGGTGTGTCGAGGGAAAGTGTAGTCGGCGCACACGCCACCACTACCATAAGTGAACATATTCATTTTATCAAATATTGTGCAGGACAAGTGGAATCTCTTTGATTGTAAGTATTAAAGGCTTATTTCGTTTAGCCGTTGCGAGGTGCTATCTGTGTTAATTCAACAACAGCAGAACCAGTCGACTACTACATCTATCAACCTAGCGTCGGCTGAAAAGAAATATTTTCGATATTTGTATATTGACTTTGATGCTGAGGTTAGTAGAAAGTCGGTCTTCAAATCTGTTAAGTTGGAGTTATCGTAATGGGAAATTTTATTTCATATTACACAAATTTACATTTGGATCCGGATGTGAAGTTTTCATCAAAATAGAAGAAGATTTAAACGCGTACCATAAGACATCCTTGCTGGTTGATGAAACCTGGACCATCACCACAAGTTTGAGCGCCGAACGGTATGGTGAAGTCATTAGCACAGCCGAAACTTGCTATCTTATCGAATGTATAGAAGCTAAAAAATTTTGCTTTTCGGTGAAATCATCAGAAGAAATATATTCACCTCACTGCACACCAATCCCTGTTTATCGTTTCTGCACATCTACGACTAACTATTCCTCCACTGTAAGGAGACAATATCGTTACACTTCCTTAATATAGATTGGATCGGAATAAGCTCAACATAGTTTGTAGACAGCAAGATGGTAGGCTTTCATCATCGTAGTAGTAGATTCTTATATTGATTTTATCCAGGGCTCTGTTGCTTTACTTTAATGGTCAAAAGCTCAATAAGTCTTGGCATCTACCATTTGAATTTTAGTTTACATATCTATTACTTGATTAAGTTTCGTCTAAATAAGAAATTATCTACTGGATATGAGTTGATTTCTAGTTGACAAAAGATAAGACTTCACAATCCTTTAAACGAAAGAAATCCCGACCAGCCCCATCAACCCTTGGCTCTAGTGTACATAATCAATAAACAGCATACAGCCGTAGCCTTTCATGAAAAGAGACCAATTTAATAGATTCTCTGATCTGACACAGAAGGACTCTGACAGAAAAAAGGAGCAGCATTGGCCACAATTGGACTCTTCAAAGGGGTCACCGACCGAACAGCGGGCTTCAATCTTCGTGCTCACCTTCTGGATTCAATAGTCCTTCTAGCACTCTGCTGTGGAGCAGAGACGTCGACAAAGTTTCGACTCACTTCAAGATCAGTGGGAACAATTCACAGAACTCTATGACGATGTTTCTTGAAATCTCGCAGGATTTAGTCCGCTGGCGCAACCCAGATTTCCGAAACTCCCATCTTCACGATTTAGAAATATTCACATCGATAGCAAAACACAGATAGCTCGGTCATATAGTTAGAAGAACAGATGGATGGAAACAACAGTGAAGTGGACTCCAAGAGACTGCGAGCGTCTTCTTGAAAGTGAAAGGATATCTGGACGCCTTTGTGGTTAAGTTTAACCATCTACATTCGCAGGTGACTGTGAGTTTGGATTCACGAAATGGGCCTCGCGTAGATCGCTGTTTTCAAAACAGACCACCACTATGAGCAACAATGGCGCAAGGGAGAAACAAATGAAACTATGCTGGGCTTGCACTTGCAGTGAAGACGGGTCGTCGAAATATTTGCGTGAGCATGCGATTTGACGCTTGACTTCTGAAGATAGGTCAGTGAAACTCGTTGCTCCTTCGCAAAAGTTACTTCATTGCTTATACAGTAGGTTTTGTGGGGACTTGTGTTGCCCCAGCACTATTGCTTTGATCCATTGAGTTTCGCATTTAGTACCTTAGCATTTTTCCACATGATCCAGCATGACATACTACGTCGACCTCAGCACTTCTTTCCTTTGATTTGTTCCCTTGGATGTATCCTCAGTAGCTTCGAACATCTCTTTGTGGGACTGGTTCTCTTTAAAAATTTTCGTCTTTCTTATGAACGCTACTAAGTGCTGATGGAGGCCAATTTTTTTTTGGGCATTGAAGTAGCCGCACTGAGGCCGTACCCCTTGGATATGAGAAAAAGAGCTTATCTTAGGCATCTCTTGTACCACTTTCGTGATTTTGCGGGTGGTGCGAAGCTTGGGTAGTCTAGCGTACGGTTAAACAGTCCTTTGGCGGAATAGCGCTGGCCTGCCACCGGCCTCCTCTGTCAAGAGTTTGTCCTTTCAGCTAGGGAGACTCTGTGGAAGACCTCCATTGCATATCGCAGTCCGACACTCCAAAATATCTTTCACGTTTTGATGCTCAATGTATTACTGGGCTCAATTGTAGTACAGTCTGGATATGAGGTTATTAGAGGCAAACAGGAGCGAATGGGTTACATAGTATTCGTACGGTGAGAGAGACTTGTGCAAGGTGCCGAATAAGGCGATATTGTACAATGATTGAGAATAACTTAAAGAATACTAGGATCCTCATCCCTCTCATATTCTCACAGTTGTCACTAAATGTGCAAATGCACATTGGAGATGGAAGTAAAGCCCCTATCACCCTGAGCCTTAAAGCGACACTATGATTGTTTCAAGAATGTAACGGATGACGGCCTTTATCATGCGAATCCATAAAATTAAGTCTCTTCTTGTGATCGATCTTAGCGAAAGCCAAAATGGGTGGGAGATTTTATTTAGTCGAAAGACAACTACCGCGTATCGATGATGTTTAGTAGATTAGATTTACTGGTGTAATCCTCATAGCAACTGATGCGAAGGGAAACAAGTTACTGGAGTAAGTTCTTTTACCGTATACTCAGCGAAATCACCGAATAACTTACATGAGTTACAAGAAACAATGCATTTACCTGCATAACAATATCCCGGTTGCGGTGGGCAAGTGCTCCCGTAACGGATTGTTTGAAGTAACGTTAAAATATGGATCGGAAGTCGTAGCACTGTCATAATTTTTTTAGTGTTATCTAAAATATTCCTTTGATACCAAAGGTGAGCATACTTAACATAGTCAGATACGTGGAATTAAGCTCTATCGCACTGATGAAGTTATTGCCACGGATAAAATTTTGATGTAGTCGTATTTTTATCCGATATTTATTGTTTCCCATATCAATCTACTCTCTAAAATCTTCTCATCGTTACGAAACTGAAATTTCAACAGCTAGCAATCCTTTTTGATTTGTAAATGCTTCAAGAGTAAAGAACTTTGCAGTTCATCGAAGAGATCTTTCTATTAGCTTCTACCTACTACTTAGTCCATTTTTAACGGTTGGATACGTTCTGAAATGCGAATGAATGATGCATGAGCATGACTCTTTGAAATCCCACGATATCCGTGCTGTCGTACTAATGTATTCCCACGTCTAGTTCTCCACCACGAACAGACACTGGCTGTTTTGTATTGGAATGGGATTTGCTGCTCTGACTAGAACTCTGTTGAACACCACAGTTTTTGTTGAGATTATTCAATTGAACCAATCGTGGATAATGTAGCAAGCGGAATCCAGTTTGGCTAACAACAGTAGTTTTTTGGCCAATTTTTGATTCACTACGATTACGTCGACGAAATATATCTCTGCTGCCATAAATTCACTTTCGCTCCAAAAGTTATAGCGAACAACGTAGCTTTTCAATCAAACAATTGATATTTCTTAATATATACTAGGCTCCGAAACCTTACCATAATAATTATACACAAGGAACACTTAGAGCAAACAGTAAGCTGTAGACCACTTAGTACCCTAAAAGATATAGAATGAAGGATCAAGTGTTTGCGTTGATCTGTATCCGAGAACTGCTTTGTGAGTCGATTTTACCATGCATCGTTATATGTGATTCGAATGCATATCAGGCCCATATGATGAACGGTGGCATACGGATGTATCTAGTCAGTAATGGAGTTTGATCAAAAACAAAACCAGAACTTTTATCTTTCTAAACAAGTGTTGAACGTTTTGTTGAATTTAGAAGAAAAAGAGGGAGGCTTGGTTGGTCCTCTGTTGGCTCGAACTAATGTCCTATGTATCCCTAGATAGCATCTGACCACTGCGTTCTCCGCACTCCAAGTATAGAAAAGAATGGAGTTTCAGGGTGAGCTACAGAAGGTCGTATCCCCTTTTCTCCTCAACAAGTATTCATAGATTTTTCAGGAGAAAAAAGGGAAGGAAATAATGACAGTGACCGTTCTTGAAGATCAAATACACTAATTGATATCACTTTGTTGGAGGAAAAAATTCTTTGACACTCGCGAAAAATGCGAATCTTCTGTTCGTTTTGCACAGTGACGTTATTGTAAATTCGTGGGAATATCTCAGGAATATTTTTGTACAGAATTCCCACGGCAACACTAGTTATACGGTCAAGGGTCTACAATGCGTTGAAGGAAATTATTCGACATGGAAACGTCGAAAAGCGCGCTGTTTAACAAGACAATGACCAAATCTCACACCGCAAAGAGCACTAAGGAAGAGTTTGATGAGCTGGAGGGTGTGTAGGTCATACCGCACCCAGCCTACAGTCTAGATGCTGCGCCGCCCGATTATGATCCAATTTTCGCTCAACGGAACATATGCAGCGTGGACGCCGACTCAGAGACATTTGATCAAGTTGAAGAGGCATGTTAGGAGTTTTTTGGCTCAAAGCTCAAGGAGTATGCGCGTTTCGCAGATCCGGATTGAAGATTGCTGGCAGAAGATCGTGGGTGAGGTCTTTATTTTGAAAAATGATTGTTTTTTCTAATTGAATTTGTGTACAAACTTAGAATTTTCGGCGGAATGGTAAGGAACTTCTTCCCTAGCGTATATTTTCTCCAAGCTAAATTCAATTCTTTACTCTCAGTTCATAGATTTTCTTTGATATTTCTAATGTCTTAGAAATGTTCTTTGAAAAAAAAATTGAAAAATAGGCATTATAATCGACTAAAGTGATTTGTTAAGCAATATATTGAAACCTGTGAAGTCAAATAAGAATGTTAAGGAACGTGAATAGCTGAAATCAAATCGGCGAAAATCTCAATGAAGATAGAATAGGACAGTGGTAGTCCTTTGTATATTACGGTCAGGCATGGTGAGGGTGGTCGACAGAATAGGGCGGATCAAGCGGTGTTTGCTTTTTTCCTCAGCGCAGGCATCAGAATAGTACGAAAATGTGAATAGGGACACGTAATGTTGGCGAGTTGGGTGTTGCTAAGAAATTGGAACTTTCTTCGATTTCGAGAATGACGAAATGGGAAAACGACCAGAAAACTGAAAACGTCAAAAGAAACGGTTGGGAAAAGATTATTGTGATGACTAATGGCCCTAAATTTCTTCCTTTGCACAATCTGCGAGGAGAGCGTTTCGTCATGCTTAGAACGTTCCTCGGCAGCGTTTAAATATAATATGAATTTATTATTTGTTGTATTTCTAACCGGTTCGCGACGAGGCTAGTTGTCTCACAGCCTGAGAATATATTTTGGCTTGTAATCATTTGAAAGAGTTCAGACTCATATTTAGAAGATTGAATAGTATACAAAAAACCAACCTCAGCTGGGAATTGAACCAGCGTTTCAACTTTACCGGAAGCACGTGCTACAACTGCACCATCAAAGCCATCTTTGCACTCATTCTTTCTTTGCATGGACTATCGCAGGCGTCGGCAACCAACTTCCGGTGGGTTTGGTCTGGTAAGTATATACGGGCATCAAACTCAGTATGTATAACCTACGATTCTTTGAGTTTAGTGATTTCCAGCAGTGGTATGGTGTTAAAATATTTATCCAAGAAAATTGTGTGTTACAGATAAAACCGACTCTAAGCGAGAGATGTATTCGCATTTCACTCTTACCGAGGGCGCGTGTTACCATTAGACCAGAAAGCCACTTCTTTGCAACCATTCTTCCATAAACTTATAGAAAAGGCTAGTGATAGTTCTTGTTAGCACAAATTTTGATGAATTGAAGCTATGTTTGGTATCTGGAGAGATGTCTAAAGGGCGTTGAAAGAGCGAAAAGAAGATTACGTTTCGCACTCTTAAGCTCATGCTTAGGCTTAGAATTCATTCGAAGTTTATCTGGGATTATACACAGAAAATGAAAACTTAAGCTCATGAAACTTTAGAACAGAGTTCCTTCTAGAAATTCATATCAAAATTCTGGAAATTTCTATGATACGGCGAGAAATTTTTGGATCAGTGACGAAAATGCGCTTTGTCGAAGCGGGTTTGAGAGCACTGCTCATGCACACCGAGTGCGAAACTTAATTTTTTTTTCGCTGCTTATACACGCTACATAGATCGTTTCAGAATTACAGTATGAAATCGACGACATTCAGGATATCGAGTGACTATCAGAAATTTGAGAAAAAGGAGAAAAAGTTCTTCTTATCACACGTTTGAAAATTGAATCGATATGATAATATTGTACAGAATTTTTCCTTGTTAGAATAACATTTATGCAAAAACACATGTAAAAACGTACAGTTTATATTAATCAAAGACCGTAATAAGCTGATATCCTGATTCAAAGTTGAAAGTGACCTTTGTTTTCGTGTCGTGTGACTCTTGCGGAGGTTACTTCGCTTAGCAGGAGTCAAAAGAACACTGTTGTGACATTTAATCTTATTTCTTTCCATGATTTAGGCACTATTTACTTATAATTTATTCATATGGCAGTTATAGATTCGGAATTTCGTTTTCTTTTTGGCCTCGGAGCTTGGGCCGATCATTTAATTGAAAAGATCGCTACTGTCACGGGCTTTGCTATTCTCCACAGAGAAATGCAGGTCATTAAGTATCAAACTTCTCTCGTGCTCATATATGTTGAGAACCGCTCCTCTTGAAGCCTGACAGCACCAAGGCAGAGCAACTACCCCGACTGATCCAGGAAAAACGACTTTCAACTAACATTCTGTTGTCAATGAGGAGAGAAGTCTGGTGGTATCTATCTCTAGTAAACAAATTTTCTGACGATGAACGACAACACTACATCCAGCTCCTGTTCGTAGTTTAAATTTCCAAAGGCTGCCCAACTTTGAGATGCGTGGTACTTCTCGACTAAATTTACATATAACCAACCTCGAGATTCTCATAGTGCAGTCGTACCCTTGCGCGAACCTACCCACCTTCTTTTCGGATGGCACTTACATCATAATCGAATGAATGAAGTGCTAGGGCTTGCACCATAATCAATGATGGCCTACTTGAGTATATGAACATCATGCCATAATTGACTCTTCAAGTCTTTTGCAGTTAGTTTCAGGCTTTTTTCGCCAAAAATCGGCAATCTGAAATACGGAAGTTCCATATACTGTACATCGGTTTCTATAATTTATGAGTTGAACGTAATCGTAGAAAAAAACAAGTAAAAGCATCCAAAAAAACGAAATCCTTCGATGGTCCTTGCTGTTTTATTTAGTTATTCGAAGTCAATCTAATATTACACAGTGGAATGCTGCTGTCAACGACTTTCCATCAATTTCATGAATAGTCGGTCGTTGGTTCCATCCCTGTGTCTCTGAAAACCAGCGCTTTCACTCTTCTTGAGGCTACCAATTCGACAACATTCGACCACTTATGACGATGGCAAGCGATAAGGATGATAAATAGGCTCACTCGAAGAGACGTGACACGACATGTCGTATGTAATCTATCATATCCCCTACTTTAAATTTGTTAACCTGTCGCAGAAAGAGTAATGCGAAAACAATGACCTACTTAGTGTAATGATAGCACGCACCTTGCATTATGGGTAAAATGCAGGTTCACATCTTGCCTGAGGTTTAGGTACGCTCCCAACGTTGAGGATGCAAAGCGGGTTTGCCTCCTACCTGAAGTTTAGGGCTCTGATATTAGCCAACATTCTTGGATGTATAGTTAAAAAACATAAAACTGCTAGTTTATTGCCTATATGTGCTTACCAAATCAAAGGCATTGACGATTGATTGCTGTTAGCCCCGATACTTTGTGTAACAGAAGGAGTGACAGCGGAAAAGTAGGCACAGTAGTGTAATGGATAGCACGCGCCTTTGAATAGTGTGGGACGCGAGTTGAGCTCCCGCTCGAAGCTAAGAGTTTTGCATTTTGCTGATATTATGGATATTTGTTAATTTAGTTTCATCTGGGATGAGTGAATTATTTCCATTTGTAGCCTATTACTGATGATTCAAGATGGATGTCACAGAAAAGCGATCCTAGTCGTCATGTACTCTATCCACCATATACCACAAATCATAGTGCTCGTAAAACAAACTTGGACTGCAGTGTGTGCACCTCTCTGTTTCTGAAAGAAATGTTGAGAAGGAAAATTTGACAAGGAACTGGAAGAATTGAAATGACCTAAAGTAGTAAGAAAGTACTTACTTGACCAATTTCAGTTCCAAGTAATTCACAGTGAATCTAATCAAAGACTACGGTAATAGCCACAATAATTTCGAGATATAAACAAACTTGGGCCTCTTCTTTTTGTGCCTCAAACTCGAACCACTACCCTCCAAGGCAGCGCGCTTGTACCACACTATCAAGGCTGTCGTTCTGCGTCTCTCTCCGGGCTTGCGGTTACAACAACGACTTCAGCTTAACTCGAGCTTTCGATGATTTGAGCTTTGTGGATGCAATCCGTTGGCAAGGGATTGCTGAGAGCCATCAGATAGGTTAAGGTCGAACTGAAAGGAAGACAGTGCAAGAGTCTTAATAATTTCGAGCAGACGTTCTCCCTGAGGGTAGTGGCGGTTCGAGTCCATCACATGCAAACTCCAGGTTTGGTTCTTATCTCAGCATTTTTTTGTTACGCTTCAAATCGCACCATGCCTTTAGAAAATGACTTGAGCTGTAACTTAGAAAGGTTAAAATACTACGGTAGTAGTTTAGTTTGTACAAAATTAGCTTATATCTCGATGTCAACTACGATTTTGGCCGGATTAAAGTCGGACCCTATCACATATCAACGGATCGGACAGCGGATGCTTCAAAAATTTATAAATAGAAGAGGAACAAAAAAACCTGATATTTACATAAGGATCAGTTTTAATCTTACTGCCATGAATATTTTTCAATTTTCAGATGAAACATATGCGGTGATGTATAGTGGGTGTGTTTATTAACAAAATTTATCCTTTTGTTCATGAATATGATCCTATCTGCTTTCTCCAAAGCCTCGAAGATTATTCCACCAACTCCCTTCATTTCGATTATCTCGTTCGAATAATACGGATTTTTTTCGCATTTTGAATTTATGAACAACTTTGTCTCGTTTATTCGAATTTATATAGACATTCCTGTCATTTATACTGGTATTAATGCATGTACAAAGTGCCCCATGAAAGTGTATGAAATATGGCTTTGTCGCGCTGTATAGTACTCGGTATCTCACCTTTTTTTTTACTTCACAACATCTACGGATCGTTCGCTTAAATGCTGCAATCATAGAATTGCCCTCCCGCCTGTTTCCTCTTGTCGCTCTCATAGTAATGCCAATTCAAAAAATGTCAATTGTCAATGCAATTGTTGATTGTTCGCCAATTGGGTGTATCAACGGAAATAACACGCTTTTGATGAACGAACGCGTTTGAATGTGTTGGAGCATGCGGCAACTCGTCCACAGCGGGCGGTAAAATGTCTTAGTAAAGATCTCTCCAATATTCTATCGAACTTGTTTCATTGAAAAATAGCGTGTAAAAGTGTAATTCTGAAATATTGGACTTCTGATCCATTGCGAAACAAAAATCTTTTTTCATAATTATACCTTTATCTCGAGTGCTTTGTTTAGACCACGCTCAAATTTCAATATATCCTTTCATCATTATTTGAGCCAACATGTCATGTGGTCTGGTAAGGGCTCTTGTACAGCCCGAGACACGTGTTTCGTCCTTACAGACTAATCAACCGGGCAGAACCCGTCGTCTGTCGATCTTTTTATAGTCAGTTCTCTCGGGAGCCTTACACTCCTTATAGAAAGTCATCGACGACGTACGCTTTACACTCCATGAGAAGTGAAACAATCACCTAACACAGAGTGAGGCTCACGAGAGAACTGACTATAAAAAGATCGACAGACGACGGGTTCTGCCCGGCTGATGAGTCTGTAAGGACGAAACACGTGTCTCGGGCTGTACAAGAGCCCTTACCAGACCACATGACTCAAATAATGATAGAAGGAATCTTTTTTCAATCAGATTTCAAACAACTTTCTTTTGTGCTTAGCGTTAAATAGTATCTTAGATAAAAGTCTGATGAGGAAATATGATCTAAAGAAGATAGACTAGAAGAATAGAAAAGGTGATGTGAAATCAATAAAAATGCTTTATGGAAGGGTTGGATGAGATAGTAAGGCCCAGCAGTACTCGGTCTTCTTTGAAGGAAATCCATCGTTTCTTACCCAACTGGAAACCCAGCTTATGGGGAAAGACGGCTTTTTCAATCCCGCTTTCTCTATCAATGGTTTTTTTTTAATTTTATAATCCTGCGATCTTCGTTTTCTACTCGATTGAAAACCGTAACTACGTATAAGCGGCATTTTCAATGACCATGATCTTTTTCAATAGCTTTCACCATTTTTTGCAATCTGCCGTGTTCTGGAAAACGATAAAGAGTGAATTATAAAGCTCTCGCCGCTGATCAATCCCCGAGGGATGCACCCATGCATTCGTTCTCAATTTCTAACTTCGTTTAAGGTGACTGAATGCATATTTGGCCTTTACAATAATTCGAAGTGGCCTCTCGTTGTAGAGAGTCAGCGCTGCTTATTTTCCAAGAGAAGTTTGGTACCATTTACTGACATCGGAGATATGGATGGCTTGATCAGTGTAAATGCATGATCAAACCATCGAGCTCGTCTGCAACGCACAGCTCCTCTAACCACTGCTCCACATGCACTCGCCGTGTTCTACGTCCGTAAGAATGTAGTGCAGTTAGTGTTATTTATTTGCTATTTTTTCGATGTGTCGATTTTTCGACGACTGGCAAAAGTTTTTCGTGAGTGGATTGGCTGATAAGTTAGATACCTCACAGGCTTATGGAGGCGATAATACTCTGTCGTTGTAAGTTAACAGAAAAAAAACCAAAGAGGTTACGTTTCTTGAAATTCGGTAGATCCTCATAACCGTGGGATGAGAAGCGTCTATCTTGTCAACGAAGAATCTAGGTCTAGATCCTATTTGATTCAAATGAAACTTATATTTTTCACTATGGACACTAATATGACCCATTCCGTCCCATATGAACACTGCAATATCCAAAACGCTCTGGGTCCTTCAGGATCATTTGTACAGATTTCAATTTATGCGTCGATTGGTTGGCCTAAAATGCACCTTTAAAGTCTTCCATCTTAGTCAAAAATGCTTTTTTTTTGTACAACAAGTCAAGTAAGGCGAACCGAACAATGGAACGATGCATCAAAAAGGTAGTTCCCCTACATTTACCAACTATTTACAAATAAATGCTATCTCAGGATTCGCGTTCAGAATACGTGCCTTGATGAGGGGTAGTCACGTTGTGATTGGATGGGGCGGGGCATGTGGTTATAAATGTGTTACACGATACTATAACTAGCACCGAATAAAGGACTACAACAACATACTAGAATTCCTGAGTCTAGTAATCTCTATATTGGCTATTTCTACTATTTTGACGCTTCTTTCTCAACAACAAGAATTATTTCAACTCGAATTTCGATTTTTGTACGTCTCTAGTAAGGAGATTATTATACCACAATAATTTGAGAAGGTTCTGTAGATTTCCTGTTTTCAAATACAATGATACGCTTAACACCGATTCATCACATAGCCAGAAAATCAACATCGGCTTGTAAAATGCGATTGGAAATGAGAATCATATCAGAATCGATCAAAAAGTTAAGATGACAGTAACTGCTGCAACGCGGTTGCGTCGTGGTCAGTGTGATAATTGGATGATGAACAACGACTAAATGGACAGATCACGCGGGAAAACAGATTACAAATGACTTGATGATGTGTAACATTGAATGATCTGATAAGTCAACATTTAAGAAGAGATTATCTAGTAAAAGATCTTTTGAAATCCGTGGATACTTTGAGTGGAGGCTTGAATGCGCGATGGATTCATTGCGGTATAGCTTTGAGTAGCGAATTGACCTCTTGCGCTACACATCCGTAAATCAGCTTGAATTGATCAGCTGTTCGAACAAGACCTGAACAGGGAAATGGTCTAGATTTTAGTACTCTCACTCATATCAGGCAGTTCATGTTAAATATTTTCGAAATCAGCTGAAGCATTATTGGAGGTTGTAGCAAGTATTATAAGGGATTTAGTTCCACATCTTCTACTAATTGATTACTGTTTTTTGATTCTTACCGTCTCGCTGATCACGAAGATGTTCCACGGATGCGACGATGTCAAGTTGGCGGACACCTTTGAGTAGACGAGCACACAGCATGTCTACCGCACAGAAAACGCCCGTTCGTCCAGCACCTTCCCATGAATGTACCAACACTGGCGAAGCCCGGCCACGGTATGATTTGTTCACCTTGCTGTAAAGCATGTATATAGATACTGATTTTCTTTTGTAAACCAAACACGAGGTGTTACATTAAACTTTATTTGACAGCTGACGTTTCGGCAGTTCGCCTTCTTCAGAGCCTGGAAAGGTCAAATTGTCCACAATCCAATCAGCTCAATCAGCGAAACGTCAGCTGCCAAACTAAGTTTGATGTAACACCTCGTGTTTGGCTTGAAGAAGAAAACAGGGAATTATATTGAAGCATGCCGAGGTTAATAGACATCGGTCTTGGGAATGTATTTATATTAGTAGATATTTGAAATATTCTCTATTATTGCTACTGGTTAACCCTTTGAGTACGGCAGGGGACGCGCCGCCATCCCACCTCACCGCATGCTGCATCACTAGCCTCGACACTACGAACTGATCACTGCGCGCGGCAACGTGCGGCTTGCGCCGTGCCCCTATCTGCCCAAAAGGTCAAATCTGAATAAAAACAAAATCTGAGTGAAGGTAATTTGGTTGATATTTATAGTGGCACAGAAGTGTGGTCATCGGTGTCAACAATAAAAAAGTGGAAAGATAGATAATAGCATTAGTGGTATTGATAATTTTATTTATCATATTATTCATCTACACTACTCGTCATTACAATTTCTTTATCGTGCGGATCCCAGTATTTCTAACATTCAATTCGTTTTTCGTCTTTTTCTTGAATGACGTAGAATACTGGTCGAGCAAGTCTCTTTGCAATCTCGTGGATAGCCTGGCTGTGACGTTCCATAGAGCGTTCTTGTTGAGTGCTGGAGAGTGCCGGCGGTAGAACTCGGCTCCACGTGCGCCGCGACAAGCATCACAACCACTTGGCCACGGCACCCAGGGTATTGATAATAATTGTGATAGTAGCAATGCTTCGTGAATTTCCCTGATTTAAAAAACCACGAACTCGCTTTGGGATGAAATTAGGTTGACTGGATGATGTCTCGTTGGTAAAATGAACACGTGTTTTGATTACTTGTGGATTACATGCCATTATTCAGGCTGTAATTTGTGCTAAAGATGCTCAATTCACCGATATCTCAGAGAATCCTAGTTGTGAAATGCATTACTTTTGGAAAGTTTAATAAATTGAGTTCATTACTAGCACTCGTCAAGTACGTCCTTTTGAACACTCCATCAAACTGTAAACTTTTTTTTCTTGTCCTCTCTTTGTCGCTTTGCACAAAAAGTGACAATTTCAATGATCAATTCATTTTTTTCTGATATCCATCCAAGTTGTTACTGATGGCTATGCAATTACACTTGATTCAACTGCATCATCTTTCATTCTTTGATATGTAGCCTTGATGAACGCTCATTTGCACGAAGGTGACCGATACCGACAGAAAGACTTCAAAATCACAGAAGAGGTATATGCTCTTTAATAATAGATTTCTGGAGTCGTGAAAGCCAACTCACCGGCGGAATTCGATGAGGCTTTTTGGGCTGACGGGTGTGTTGTTCTGTTTCCATGATAGGTAGTGGAATTGTGTGATTGTACGAGTCTGACCGTTACGTAGATTCTTCAGATAAAATGAGCGAACGAGGTAATCGTCACTCCAGATGTGCTCAGAGACGAGATGAATCTAAAAGAAATATTATTGAAAATCATCATGTAAGATAAAGCTTGATCAGATTCTTGGAATACTATTCATTCTATGTCACAAAAGGCATTTGGAAAACTTCTTGAGAAAGTGGGAATGGGTGCATCCTCTAAGCACTATATCTTTAACCTAATACCTTTTTTTCAATTGTGAGTGCAACTCACTTCAAATGGACCATGGACCTCAGAGCCGGACTCGGGCCAGTAACTCTTTTCCTGTTTCCCTTCGTCCATAGTGGACAGATTGACGATGAGACAAACACCGTGTTGCCAAATTGCTTGCCAGAAGACTGCTACATCCGCTGTGCGTGGTGTTTGCGCAGCAATGTACATTGGTTGACTAAAATTTTTCTATACGAAATTTATTTAAGCCAAATTATATTGTGGAACTAAGAGAGGATCCAATAGGATCCAATTTATGTACTAAATTTTCTTTTCTGATTGGGTTTCTCTTCTATGAATGTGTGCGGATGAGTGAATTACGCGTTAATTCAATATTCCTGGTGGAGAAAGCGAAACCGCCAAATATCAGCCGGTAGTGAATGGATGTTATGATAATCAATAACACCGTATTAGCCGTCCATAAATACATTATTGAAAGTCGAAACAGAAGTCATAAAAGTTACAACTTAATAAATTTCCTAATTACTTGTTAAAGAAATTCGACAAATTTCAAGCATGTAATAGCGCTTTGTAGAATTATTTACGTCTTTTTAACTTCAAAAGATACTAATTTCAAGGCGTAACGATCCCATTATCCAAGGGATTCGATTCGTACTTTCAATAATCCAATTAGAACTTCGATAGAATCACGGATTCATGAACATAATTGATCCGATTGGTAAGAGGGATATGGGTATAAAAACTCAATCCTTACTAAAATATATATATATATATATATATATTAAGATTTTTTCACGTAGTTACGTCGTTACGATAGATCTCATTCTATATTGAGATTCCCCTTTTTTGAAAGCACTTGAAGGAACTACGGAAAGTTGCGTGTAGAATAGAAATTTCGCTATAACTCATAGCTCTTAGAGTTACGATACTTGAATGAAAGGCTAATAATGCTTAGAAATTTGATTTACCGTGGATCATCGTCGTAGATAAAGCTGGCGTTGAGGTATTCTGATTTTCCTTCTTCCCACGAATCAACTGGTACGAGGCTTTCGTCAACTGAACGCAAGATAAAAATAAGTCCTGGTATTTATTGAAACAGTTCTAGCTAAGAAATTCTTCTATAAAAATTAACTGAGATAACTGATATTTCATTGTATCAAGGGCTGAATGAGAATGCCGATCTAGGTGAATGAAAAGTATAGGATTCATTTGCCTACAGGATTCTCCTGAGCAAAAGTGGAGATCAACATTTTACCAAGTTGAAGCAAAGATTTATGGATAGATCTATGCTGTAACTTATCATCGTCATGTAGTAGAATTAGTGGAATATCGCAATTGATCGCTAAAGTATCAGATAAATCGAATGATCCTTCTATTCGGAACCGAGGTTTTACTGCATTCTTTCACTTACATGGTAATACGAATCTGTTACGGTCAGCGTATTGCATTCCGATAGTAGTAGGCTTGTTTGTATTATGGTAGTCACCGATAGCTTCCCATTGTGCTTCGATCTTAGAAGGATCCGCTAGGCATTCTTGCAAAAGATTCTGTAACAAACGTTGAATTACGGAAATGTGAGAAACGTCTAAGTAGTAGATCACTCGTTTGCTGTCAATAAACATGTTAACAATTTAACTATACTCACAAGGATTACGTGACCGGTTGATATGTCAATGTTGGATTGGGAAACGGCTTCCTCACACCAGCTTGAAGTGGAAGAACTCTTGCTACCACGTCCAGAACCTGGCTCTTGTGCCATTCGTTGGCGGCAAAGTTCCTAAACACAAAATCTTACATTATGCATTGGGCCTTCAGAAGTTGCCTCCTCAGATAGCTCACTGGGCCTAACTCTGAAGAGTTGGTGAAAAAAGTGGTCTATCACATCGTTCCGAATGAGGATAAAGATAAACGATAAAGCTCTCGAGCGTCGATCATTCCCTGTGGGATGCGCCTTGCATTTGTCCTCAATTAGTAGGTTGGAGAAAAAGTTCTGAGAAAATGCTTGTAACTTTTTTAGATGTCGACCATTTTTTGTGTTTCTAGGCTCATTTGAAAGTCCATATTGTCCCGCGTGATTTATCTACCAGAAGAGTGTTGAGATAAGTGAAAAACATGAAATATGACGTGGAGTGGATTGAAACGAGTGATTACTTTTACAGAGACAAGTATTACGCGCAGCTCCAGCAAGCCGTCGCTGAACTGATACTTTAGCGTGTATCAAACATTGTGGCATGAGCGTAAAATGTATTCGATTACCTCTACAATCCTCAAAGTAAGCGAATATATGCTACATCCCCAAATGGTACTTCAACATTGACTTCTTTATCAAGCTTCCTATTCACCATTTGAGGTGCTAACCATGTGATCATGGGAATGGTTGTTCAAAATTTTAATATGGTAGAGCTTTAGGTAGATAACAGATTTCTGGATTTGAAAAATTGACAAACCTGATACGCTAGACAGCTCTTACTTTCGAGATCATCTTTGGCGTGTATTACATTATTGACGTAGTATCGACGATTTTTCATGACATGAACCTAAACACAGAAAACTCATCCAAAGTCCCTAAAAAATTGTCCACATTCACTAACCGCAAGAACCGTTACGAGCGTCGTAATTGTGAAAGCACAAATAAATAGCACCGGCATGAAAATCCAGTCACGAGACGATGACTCGACAGGAACCGACTCCTGTAACTGATTGTTATAATAAATGTCACTCATCAAAGACGAATGACGATCTAAATAGTTTTCATAGGTCGAATATGAGCTTCGATCTTTTCACTGAAGTCTGATGCTCTTCGAGAAGTTGAAATAAATTGAGACATGAGGTTTCTTTGAGAGGAGGAGTGACAGCGTTTTCGTTGGTGACTGGCCGTCACAGTGCTAATCTGAGCACAGCTTTACCGAAGCCCATCATGGGAGGGAAAGCTTATCGTTGTAGAAATAATTTCATCACACTTTTCTACTGATCTGAGTTTGAAAATAAGTGACTACTAAAGAGACCACCTACCTCTCCGATACCAATACCTGTTTCGTCAACTTGTGCACCGGAAAATTTCGCAATGTCTCTTCGTCGTTTGTCTGAAAACAAAGAGAAAAAAATCGAAACCATTGTTGATAAGAAATTCAGACATTTGACTTTCGATAGTGAGTTTCACTGCTGATAATCGCTTGTCTGTTTATCAAGAAACCACGGATTTATTCTTCTATTTCTATGCAATCATCAAGTGATAACTTTCACTCTGCACAATGGATGCGTATTGATTGATGGAGGTATCCAATGAGATAGAAACCGTTACAGCGGAACTTAACCAATACTTATCAAGCTGTATATTTCCAAGCACCTATAAACCATCGCAACTGTTTCTCCAGAATTACGGTCAGTAAATCAAAACTTACAGACGGCTTGTGCCACGCCTTCGACAGTATCGATTCGCTTCTCGTTCTTCGGTTTTGTATCATCCATACGGGTGATGCGCATTGATAACTGATTTTTGTCGAATCTATATATTGTCATTTACGATTTCAAATTTGGATAGCTATTTCATGTGTGACTGTTTAGAAATGAAAGCTTCACACTTAATTCATCGCCTGGAAAACGTTATGCAAAAAATTTTTTATTCATTATATCTACTTTTGCTTACTCAAATGGTCACAAATAAAATATGAGTTTGTTAAAATAAAAACTAAATTCGTTGATTCCAGATATGGTGCTGGAAAATTGAAAAGCAAAATAATGAATTGGTCTACAGAAAGGATCTCAATCTACTCACCGGAAATCATCGAACAGCAAATTATTCGGTGTAGCGATTTTGTTTTGAAGGAATTCAATAAGTGGATAGAGTTGCTCTTCGTCTTCGATGTTCAGCTAACGAAGAAATTATTGTCATTTTCAAGATTTCAATTACATATTCAGATTGCAATGAATGTTTAGATGCTTTCGAACGTATAATGATGCATTCAAAGACTACAGAAATGAACCGAAGTGGGAAATTTTTGCCTCTACCGTAAGAAATCGCTCTGTGAACTATGACGGAACATCACGGTATCTATTAACATCATCATGAAATCTGACTGACTGATAATATTTGTAAATCTAATTAACTGACCTTTAGATAGACCCTGTTACCGATCACTCGAGTGATTGCTGTGTTATGCCCTTTGACAATCTTATGCTCCACGTTTTCGAGACCTTAATGACAAAACTTATAAAATCTGTTTAGACGGTGAAAGAAATGATAAGGAAAGGAGGTTGTACGCTGATAAAGGATTCATTTAGGTTTTGGTACTCAGCATTATTTGCGCTTTTGCGAATTCTCAAAGATAATCAAGATTAATTGTTCCTGATTCGTGCTATGTTGCGCATTTGGGGAAAAATAAAAAATCTAAGCTTCAACTCATTTTTCCAACAAATAGCCATTCTAGGAAGTAATGGTGACAGCTCTGGCAATTTGAATTCATCTCCCTTCGCAGTTTTTGAAACTCTGAGGAATTTTGGTCGACCTTTTTTCTCAGAAATTCCGTGGTACACTTACGCTGACAACAAAACGATCTATTTAAAAATTCAGTAATCCTCGTTTTTTATCGATTTATGCTTGTCTAATGTTGGAAAGCATTCTGAATGGAAAGATTAATCATGTTTATTGTTTATTCTATTTTTGCTGGTAATAACCTTCAGTAAACTTCTACTACCAGAAGCCTCGCGATGAACTTTTCCGTTATTTCTCCGTCATTTCCATTCTTCTTTCATTTTATTTGCTACTTTTTTAGACCTCACCAACGTCAAAAATAAGTTTTTTCTGCTGTAAATGAATTTTTATAGGAATGTTTGTGGAGCTTTGAATTTGCTCAAAATGGAATGGGTTCAATAAAGTAAAATGCTTAAATGTGATGGGATCAATAAAAATAAACAAATAGTATGGAACGCATATTCCGTAATCAAATCAACTTGAAAAACATTTCTTCTATTACTCTGTCTTCTGGCCGTCTGTACACCAATACTTCTTTCATCATTTCAGTAGGATCTCTCGCTACTTAGAATGACTATGAATAACAGAAGATGATCCGATCCTATTCTCTGTTAGCACAGATATCTACCTTCTAATCCCAGAGGCATGGAGAACTTATTTGATCGAGGATTCAAACCAGTGACCTTGTTTTATACATTAAACTACGTCTCTGAGCACTTTGCCTCTCAAACCCTACTACAACATCGGGGTCTACAAAAAGAAACAAGGCGTTGTGCTATACCTTGAGTAGAAAGTTTAAGATTTTGAAATGTCATGAGATAGTGCATTTCCTTTGTACAAGGCGTCTTTCACGTTTGCTGTGCATATCCCAACACTTTTTGCATACGATTCGCTTCCCTGTATCCATCATCCACAAAAACCTCTGAACTTTTCACGTGTGGGTTCGGGTGCTTCTTGAGCAATTTTCATTTGCCAAAACTGTAGTTGATTGTTGGTAGAGTTAATTCTTCTATAGTCATAAAGTATCCGAGCTAGAACGCTTGCACTTGGATTGTGGAGAGTGAACTTTTCGTAGACGAATTTGGAACCAATTTCCCCGCTTGGTGGAGTGGGAGCATTGCTGAGTTTGAAGTTGGTCGTTTCATCATCGTGTTTGTCGATCGACTCACTTTCACTGAACCACCTCCTCCCCCCCAAAGTGGTTATAGAGGGGTAAAAATCATAGTTCTAATTTAGCAATAAATTAACATCTGGAAACCTTTTTTTCTATTATACCATTGATGAATTTCTTTAACTACTCTTTTCAGTAAAAGATTGCCGATGGCTTCCTAGATATCTTAGCTTTATTTGATGGAATTGATTTATTTCACAATAAAATTCGCGAAAACAATACTGGCCAGCCCCATCTATTGAAAAAAGCGTTCTTTCTTATCCATGCACTCATCCCATTCAATCTTAGAGGTGCTTCAACAAAAGAGTGCAGTCACCGTCAATAAGACGCTGATGGACTATCTCAAGATCTTCAAAATAAGAGGCTATGGAGGCCTCACATTGCATGGTATTGCCTTCACTCAAGTTTTATGAGTGTGCAACACAGTGGTTGGAGATGCCCTGTAAAGCGCATATAGTCGTTGGTTCGACTAACCCTCGTCTAAACGGAGACCTCAATCATATCAAAGTCAGCAAATTGGTTGCAAATTACTAAAAAAAGACGAAAACGCTATTTATCATAACTGATAAGATGAGATTTGACTCGGCCAGAATTCACCGATACTCTTAGAAAAACCAAGAAATCTTTAAACCAATCGAGTTCACATGCGTACGACGAGCTTAGTGAGCGTTGAGTATTACAAAAACAAGTTCAAGGCGAAAAGTGCTGCTGGGATCTACACAGTAGTTGTGACGCTGGGTCTTGAGATAGATGAATAAAACTCAAAGCAGCGCTTCCTTCTTTCTTCGTCTGTTTATTCCTAACGAGTTTTCCGAAGGAAAGGACTGGAGTTTATACGTTTCTCAAAAAAAAAAGAAAACGTGGCATAGATCTATTTCTGAATTGCCTCTCATGGCCTTTCCAGCCTACTTTTCTCTGAAGCTTTTAGCCAATTCGATGTGAAGGGTGTAATCAGCACAAATGCAAGCATACTTCGCTGGTTTGCATGAATATAATTACTCCTATAGAAGAGATTATGTCAATCCGATACGATTTCAATTACGCTGCATTACATATTGAAACTGTGGGCGTGGACGAAACGCCGACGCTCAAATCTTTGCGAGTTTTCAGCTTTAACCATAATTTATGGGAGGGACTGAAAGCAAATAAAATCCCATTGTTGTCAAGTGTTCCTCTGAATATGGATTCGCTTCGTTCAGAAGTATTGTTCAAGGAAATGAAACGGGTGAAGTTGAACAAGTGGTTGACGGTTCAGACGAATGCTGCTAAGTAGCGTTTGATACGTATCTCTTGGGCCCATCGATAACCTCTTATTTTTCAGGTCCTTATTTACATGACTCAATATCAAAGCTATGGCAATGCCAGCATATCCTTTCCTCCATCTGCTTCACTTGTATTCGTCGTCAACGAAAGTCGCCTTTTGTGAGTCAACGAAAGCCTTTCCGAGACATTTCTGATAGAACTTTACTGACCTTTGAGGGATAGAAAGCATGTCTGACGTTAGGAGAATTATACCAATGCCCTCACATATGTCACTGAAACAAGTTCTTTTAGACAAGTGGCAGCCATCAATGAATGTGGTTCCAGCTTTGGTGAAGTAGTGGTAACATGCGTCCCCGGTACGGGTGAAATGTGGAACCAATTCCGCCTGAGGTTTTAAATCCTGCATATCACTCAGAATTCTTGAATATGTATTTCGCCATCAGCAGAAGTCATCAAAGTCGTCAATTACAAAACAACAATTATCCGATAATGACGACGACGCATAACTTCGTATAGCGTTTGAATTTGAAATTAATTTGATCATTTTCAATTTGCTCCTAAACAGGCAAATGAAAACAAGAATAGGAAATGATAGCAGTAATGAGTCGCTATCCAAAAACAATTCAATAGTTCTAATATTTCAATGTATTTGAAAATTTACCCTCCTTAGCTTTTTATGTTATGACACGTTGCCATAGTAATTCTTGATCTTTATGTTAGAATAATAGATGATCGAATCTATAACTACTTTATTAACCGGTAGTAAATCTTTGAATACTCCTAAAGTACAGAAAAAAGCTTGAAAGAGAAGTAAACATCTGCATCCATTTAAGAAATTCAATTTACCAAAAAATCTCATTGACATTCCATGTTTTCGCAACTTATATCTATTTAGGGATCATTTGAAGATGAGGGATTGATCTCCAATTTCAATTTGCAAATTTTGTTTTTTTTGGCCATTATCGGTTGACTCAATTTTAGCGTTATGCTTTTTCAGGCGACTTATGGGGTTGCCCCATAAGTTCTTTCGCATTTCGACACTTGTTGATTCGATCGTTAGTTGTTCGGAGAAATCGACTATCGAAAATATAGTCACTAACTAACTAATCACTAACTAATAACAACAATATAATCACCATCATTATCAATTATATGCAACCATTTGCTGCGTAAAGATTGGATATCTCTCTCCCAGAAACAAGATGGTAGCGCTCAAACAATCCGGTGAGGTCACTTTTGAGTAGTTCTAGTCTTTAAACTTTATCTCGCGCACATACTGCTTCTAGGCGCGGGAAGAGATAATAATCCGATGGTACCTGATCAGGGCTAGACGATGGAAGAAATAATGTGATCCAACCCGGTTTTTTTGAAATATGACGAGTCAACTTCGCAGTAAGAGATGGTCGGTCATTGCGTGAAGTGTCTACCAAGGCATCACTCTACGGCAGTTCATTGGATGGCGAGCGATGGAGCTACGGCTGTACCGAAGTGTTTGCGCAAGCTACTAGAACATTCCCAGCATAACACAGCCTTCTAACAATGACGTCATTTGAAATAGGAAGGGAAGGTCATAGAGACATTGGTGCAAAAGAAACTCTGAGGTAATCGAATTTGACAACATTTTGGAAAGATATCTTTCCCGTACGTCCCCACTGATCAACAATGTCAAGTTTACGTTATCACAGTAAACACATGCTAAAGGATAATCCATAAGTAACCGCTTACCCTGACGAACGTCACCCAACTCTTCGGCATCCTTTTTCAGTACCAATTTATCTCCACCACTCAACGCGTCTAGTGGTGTTGCCATTTCACTCTCACCTAAATATTGGTACGTTTATAAAATAATAAGAAGTACGGGTGAGTACTTTTTTTTACTGTAAATGAAAACTTATGAAAAAAGAGATCCTCGTCACAGAAAGGAGGGACATGCGTACCGATCGATTTCGGCAGAAACGTCCAAGTTGGTGATGATAATATGTACTTGAAATCATTTGAAGAGAAAAAAGTTCAAATGATAATAGATTAGTCAGGATTCTAGCACTAATACTCTTTATTCAGCAAACTATTCATTGCAAACGAGCGATAAGGTGACCTTATCGCGACCAGAATCAGCCAAGAATATTTCCATGCTCCGAATCTATTCATTCAACAAGCCACTATCTGTAAATTGGAGGCAATCAATCTATGGCTTATTCCAATGGCGATCAGCAGCCGATATCTATCGATTCTATCAAAAATAAAGATCTCCTAGAGTGAGAAATTTCCCACCACTTTGGTCGAGAGACTTTCAGGCTTGTAGGTAATTAATCAAACGCGGGTCAAAAGAAATCCTGTTTTCTTTAGACTTCTTTAGACGGACTAAAACTCTGGGCATGGATTTCCTGTTTCAGCTTCTTCGAGTTAACATGCACTTTCATTGTTTGCGTGAACGTGGTCAACCAGGAGTGGTGAAATGTGTATTCGTTTAAGTGGGCTTTATTTTACAGTTAATCCAGCTAACAACCACAACCAATTAACTGGGAAGTACAGGGAAGGTGGTTAGGAATCGCTTTTAGTTGCTCTACAATTACCTTGAGAGAGATTGACAAGCCGCCCGTGAGTACATCTAGATCTCACATTGAGACCCTGCTAAACAAGCTCTATGTCGGTATCAGTAGTCAAACGCAGTAAAAAATAAATGGGACTTTTTCGATTACAACAGAGTTTCGACGTGGCAGTGCTGAGTGGAACAAATACAGAGAGGCTTCAAATATTACATGGTCGTTCCAGCTCCTAATTTACGATTCCATCTCCGCAAAATGTGTATATTTAAAAAGTAACCTTGGTCGGTGCCGTCGTCGTCGTCGTCTTCGTCGTCAACGGTAAGGTTGTTTTTTAGGATGTAAAGGCGTCGAATCAGTTCATTCAGTTGTTCATCAGACAGAACGGACAAATCTAAAACGTGGAATATTTCAGAAAATTGATTTATTAAGAGACGTCTGCCAAGATATGGAACCACTCAACCTGGACTTTCAGATCGCACGATTTGTTCAATATAGCTCTCAACAACAGGATCGTCGCTTGAATCTTGAATGTCCAGTTCTGAAAAAACTCGCTACCTTCGCATTGTAACAATATGTTTGCGAAATTATATAAAAGAAATGTTGTCTTTGACAGAGATTCAAATTCGTATAATGGTAATTTACTATATTCTTGATTGACCTGTTTTTATTGAACAGAAACCGTAACATTCACTGTAATCATACAGCACCAATTTCAGTTTTTCTTATTATATTTTAAGAGATTTTTCATTTAAATTCTTTTATGCAAGCCATGTCAATTTATTTACGTATTTTGTTGACGTCGCGGTCGAGTATTCTGATGCTGGTTGCATCGCGGGTGAAGCCGGGTTACAACCCCCAGCACTCTCCTACAGTCAGCACGCCGTATGGAACGTTACAGCCAGGCTATCCTACGAGAGTTCAAGGAGACATGCTTGACCAGTACTCTACTCATTCAAGAAGAAGTCGATAAACAAATCGAATTCTATAAGTACTGAGATCCGCACAATAAGATTTGTAATGACGGGTCTTCCAAATAAGTTCCAAAAAATATGTATTTTAGATGAGCAGGCATCAGTCAGACGCCCACAGCTAGCTAACCTTTCCACAATTTCTACATTGCAAAAGTGTTGAATTGTCTGGCATTATAAAAAGCACTGAATGATTTTTGATAGGCTCCATTTTTAACAGAGGAAAAATCAACATTTACTATAATTATGCCCTCTCAACCTCTTAATTTTGAAAGGTCTTTTCCCAACTTTTTTGCAAAACCAGTTTTTATTTCTTTAGTTATTTTGGACAAGCCGGCATCATTCATACACCCACATCTAGCGGAGTTTCGGATAATTCCCGCGTCGGAGAATATTACTGGACTTGTCCGGGATGAGGTAAAACGGTGACTAGACCTATCGAGAAGCCTCCAAAAGTTCACATGTAGATCATATAGACATTCAGTGGTCTTAAAGGTTTTCTAAAAATGGGATAAAATGTGGGGCATAACTTCGAAGCACTTGTCAGCACTACAAGCTCCAAAGCCGATTTATCAGATTTGCGTGACCGACCATGTGCAGTGACGAACCATCAACACGACGACAGCAAGCTGATTATTATTGCAAACTATTTCATGAATAGTGCGTGTTTCACAGTAGAGACAACGCAATTTCACATCACTGAAAATACCTGTAAGGTGGAAAATACGTCACTGCCGTTACGATTTACGAGGAACACCAATCATGCCTTCAGCAAACTCAGTTTATTTTCCTGTTCCACTAACAGCCACCACTAGAACTACGTCAACGAGAGAAGCGTTGATCACCCCCATTACCATCTCCCACTACATGTTCATAATCTTCTTTCGAGACTAATTTCTGCAATAATTACTTTTGAAAACGAACAAAATGTGATCCGCCAAGCAGTAGCGGTGATATGCATATTGGTTTTTGGTTGAACAGCATCTCGAACTAAAAGAGCCCTCCATCGGTACATAATATTTCATTTCATTACCAAACTTGTTTGGATAGATGTAAATATTATCTTAATATGTTATTAGACTTCCAGAAATCGTTTCTTGGGCCAGATACATAATGAATTGAATGCATAGTGCAATCCTGAGTGAGTGGTCAGCAATGAGCGATCTATTCTTTATCTTTTACCTAAAATTTGTACTAAACACCTGGCAACGTTTAAGAATGGCTACCTAATAAATTTGTGGAAAAATTCAATCAAGCTCTTTGACAATGGGAAAGACGAACATAAGGCGAATTCTGCAGTCAAGCCCGACTACCGCCTTGGTTGAAGAAACAACGAATTCAGGACAACAAAGTGATTGAAAGAAGTGCTGAAGACCCGAATAAATGTCAGAGTTAACATGTTTAGTTTGTAGATCACTATTTTTATGGCCACAGCCGAAAAGTTTTCCTGTGCATAGCATTCATTTCATCTAAATAGTTTTGTATGCTAAAACTTGCAGACATTTCAGTATTTTCCTAAGAATACACTAAAAAAAATATTACATTTCACAGAATGAGTTTGACAAATTCGTTTTCGCAAGGCTATTCGTCAATACTGGAACATAATTTATTCATACAAAATGTCACCTCTTGTCAGCCATTGCACTATTCATTGTAATGAATGTTAGTAATGGAAGAACCTTCTGGCTTCTTCTTTACTAAACAAAACTCTACAAACAGGTCCAAACAGAAGTAGGATCTTCTAGTGAGAAAAAAGCGAACGAGGATTAAAAACTATTTGAACAGATCCAGTCTTTATTATGCCTAATCAACATCTTGTTGATCCCAAAAGAGCATTCATGGAGATTGCGTAAATCAAAAATTTGAGCCATTGTAAACCGATTCAAGCATTATGCAGCATCGATTGAATAATAAAGTCTGTCTGCCACCAACTCGTCTCGACCGACAAGTCGATTAAATTCGGAAAAATGGGGAATATGAGCTGTAAGAAAAGGGAACAGCTTACCATTAAGGTCGATCTTAGGGGTCGCGTCCTGGATTTGATCGAGAATGTTTTGTATTTCGTCTTCCGGTACTATGACGATATCGTCCTCTGTTGGTTCTGAGTCGTTGTCAGCGATTTCGACATCTTTGTCCTCTAATGGAACAATCGTGTCGATGCGATCCTCATCGTCGACCACGTTACCAATCAATGGCTGAAAAAGAGAGGGCAGTATTTAGTTAATGGTGACAAGTATATCGAAAACATGGAAAACATTTCTCGAGAAACAAAGAATACAGGGATGATGCTCTGGTGGTATCCGTCATCGTGATGACGGTAATGATGACCACGGCGACGTTGGTGAGGGTGATGACCATGAATTTCATGAATATGATGAAAATGACAGCGTCATGGCGGAAATTATGGTGGAGGCAATGAATGAAAACAATGTTGCCGATGACGGCGGTGATGAAACTGATGCTAAGGATGGTGAAGGCGATAACAGAGAAGACGGCAACAATACGGTGATGACAATGGTGACAACGATAACGGTAATAGTAAACAGCGAAGGCGATTATAATGGTGGCGAAAATGATGACTGTGATTTTACGACGACAGATTCGATAATGGTGGTGGTACTGATGATGAACACAATGATTGAATTGAAGGTGATAATGGCATAACGGCTTTATTATAAGTTTAGGCCAAGGAGTTTTGAGAACTACAAAAGCTATAAAAACCTTGAAAAGGCTGCAATACGGTGGGATCTTCGCCACTCAACAAACAAGCAGTATTGCATTTCAATTGACTGTCGCTTGAAGTCCTCGTGATAGGAATTTGATATGCATTGAGATACTGTCACAGATATTTTCGAGGTTTGGTGTGTCAGTGACTTACATACGTTTCGACGGTCTCGTCTCCTCATCAGAGCCACCACACTGCTTATCAGTCACTCCTACTTGTAGTAGGGAACGGGGACACAGCATGTTAGGACCAGACAACGTGAAATGTTGTTTGAACGATTTTCAGTCGAAGTTCTATAACGAGGTTTTCGAAAAACACCCGATTGAAAGGCAGTGGTTATATAATTAGTAACAGCTGAAAGCCATCAAATGTAGAAAACATGGTTCGTACAAGAGAGAATTTTGACGAATAAGGCGAGCGAGACTGCCGAAATGTTCGTCGACTGTCATACCAAAGCGGCTACGGCTTAAAGCAATCTCTCGGAACGAGCAGTATAATTGTAAGCCAAAATATGTAGGAGGAATTA
The DNA here is from genome assembly GCA_019055375.1 of Parelaphostrongylus tenuis. Lineage (NCBI taxonomy): Eukaryota > Metazoa > Nematoda > Chromadorea > Rhabditida > Metastrongylidae > Parelaphostrongylus > Parelaphostrongylus tenuis. The sequence goes on along the minus strand of JAHQIW010004800.1, from coordinate 96,476 downwards.
ATCACAATCCATAGATAGTTACAATTCAATCATGTTACATGTCACACAAGTCAAAACCCGAGACAATAAAGCAAATTTAACAAGATGAAGCACACTCTATGTTATGTGAACATATTTTAAACTAATTTTACTTCAAAGAACTTTATATCTCACTGAGGTACTTGATGTGGAACATAAAAAGGAAAGTAAACACCTAACAAATTTTCTTTCTTTTAGTTTCACTCTCCCCTTTTGCTCAAAAGAAAAAAAATCTTTTACAATGGCCCAATACAGACATCCAACCCGTTGTCACAAATAGATCGATAAATTGAAGATTTTTTAAGAAATGATACGCACAACATTGTTTGCTTCGTTCACATCGACATCTTCGGCTAATGGAGGTGTTTCTGCATCTGGTCCGCTAGAATCTTCTCGTAAGCCCATTTCAATCAACTGAAATTAATTCAACGTCTTTCCATTTTTTCCTCATATTAAGTGCATTCTTTGACGCATCTTGGTCAATTTAAAGCAATTTACTCTAAAAATAGACCTGTATGAGTGCCCAGATATTAGCCGGATTTTGAACTTGACAAAAATCTGGATCGTACTGAAGACCGTAGTACATGGAGAGCTTGAAGTATGACAACACACATTGTGAGCGTTGATCTTGCCAGTCAAGGCCTTGATTCGCTAATCTGTAAGACTTTTGTGATCAGTTAATCTGTGAACACACATTTCTGATTGCTAGTTGTTCCGTTGACCATAAATTTATTAGAAATATTGAGATAGCAACGCTCTGTAATAAAGTTTTGGCAATGATAGACAAGCCGTGCACAGTGTCTTTCGTAAAATTGGTACTATAGCAAAATCTATTATCCATCCGTGTAAAATAAAAGGTTGTTTATACAAATTTTCATATACCTTGTAAGCTCTAAACGCAGTAGTTCTAGTTGAGTGCCATCTAGATGATCTATTACGGTAGGTGCAGGCGTGCCGATGTTGGGCGAGTAACACTGTCCAAACACTCCGTCTGCACAAAAGAAGAAATCAATTAACAGTTTATGATAGCCATTGATGTAGAGTGTTCTGCAAGCTTTTGCTCCAGCTGGGACTCAAACCCATATTTCACCCTATCTTGACGCGTGTTGGAACCGTTGCACTACCAAAAGTTACCAAATGCAATGGTTCGAGCACGTACCCCTCAGATAGGGTGAAATGTGGGAATCTAGTCCCGACAGATGCAAAAATTTTGCACATAACTGTACATCTCAGCGGGTACATTTGTGACATCAAATCACCGTTAGAAGCGGATAAATAAAAGAAGTTTCATTTGAATAATCAATAGTTGAGGTGCTTTTTCGTACCATACAAAGAGTATCAATGCAAATTTAATAGTTGATGATATTGAAAAAAGTTTATATTCCCAACTTGCACCTCTTCACAATGAGAATTCTGAACTTCATAAGCTATGAACTGATTTGAAATTGCTCTCAAATACTAGAATAAAAGCTTTGACGTGGGATGTCACTATCTCTTTTATATATGAAGATTGAAGCAGATTTAGAATACGGAATCCACGTTTTTGTGTCATGGGCTGGTTTTTATTATCTAATAATTCTCATTGGTACCTTCGTAGAAATAACTTCAGTGCCAAAAGTGAAACTCACAAGCTGGATATTCATGAGCATGTTCAATAAGCATGGAAGAATTTTGTCTGATTGCTGTCTGGTCGAAGACTAAGCGTACAGAGCTCGGTCAACAAATATTATTACTTTTTCGTAACTCTCGTGTAGTCGTGACAATACGGTAGTCTAGATGTGACCCAGAGGCGAATCGAAACATTACTGATGATCGTTAAAGTCATTTCATTACTAATGAGATTACAGGTGAACGTATAGAGCAATGCTTAGAAGACGCGCTTCGCGACCCACATGTTCCTATGGGTTCGGTTCTGCTTACTTGTCAAACAAAGTTTTCCTATCTTCAGCATCTGTAAATGGGTATAAGCAGATTAACAATGCTGACTTGTAACCTGTACGGAGTCTTATGGAGGCGATGATACATTAACTAATTGATTTCAGTACATCATACTTTCAATAGACCACCGACCCGATGGTCCGACTTCTTTACGGAAGACCAGAAGAAAGACACGATGCTCAGCGAATCCCTAGAGCGAGGAGGACCCACTGGGCTACTTGCCACGCGACAGGGAAAAATGGGAGTGTTGCTGGTGCCCGCTCGAGTCATTCGACGATCATCGGGGCGACAAGTGATTGAGGTGATATCATGCCTTTTGTTCCAAGGGTTTCCTCAAGACCACGCTCAAATTTGTATTGGGCTCTATAAGTCAGCCGAAGTTAACACATGATGACGCAACACATGATATGTTGGCTCAAATAATGATTACGAGACAATTTCAGTGTGTATATAAATAAAAAGAATTCGCTAGTAAAAGTGGGGGACTATTTATTCAATCACGACATTCGATACTCTTTGCCATCGCTTTTTGTAAATCAGAAAAATATTACCTTGTAGTTCATTGAGACGATGATGTCAACTCTGACCGCTGTGGGTTGAAAAAACATTAACAGTTCAAAAATGCGTTTCGGCCAGAACGATGTTAATCCATGTCTTATGACATGCTCTACAGCTCTTAAAAGTAAGAAATTCTAACTATACTATATTAACGCCGCGTACCATTGAGCGGGACCTCATGTTACAGTGCTTTCTTCTACCTTAGACCAAAAGCATCCGTGTTGCTTTTTCCTTCCTTTTCTATACAACAGCGCAAAGCTGACTCGATGTTTGATGGGATGCTAGTCGCTCCTACTAGAAGTTCTACCTACGCATTGATTCAACTAACCGGCACACAAACAAAAAGTGCGTTCCATTTGAGCGCCTCTGGTCATTGAAAAGTGATTATAAGCGCCATCATGCAGCTCACGCCCACATTCAACAAGCACTCCAGCAATGATTTTATCATTGAAGGTGACATATTGCTTTTCATGCAAGTAAACCCTTCCAATCACGTGCAGCTGGTCTCATCGTTATCAAGGAGTGTTCTTAAGTCCGAGAATGAGCACAAAAAAAATTAAGGATGGAGCGTTCGATGTAAATTAATTGCTGAGAGATGTGCCATTCACTCCAGCAAGCTTCATTAAAGGTGACTGAATTCAATTCTAGCCTATGCTGTGACTTGCGGTGGCCTAGCAGTGTATCATATTAGCGCTGTATTCATTCCAGACAAATCGGGTACCAAATTAACGTTTTTGGAGAGATAAAAGCTTGGGGAGCCTGAGACTTAGGATCTAGCCGATGATCATGTCTGTCTAATGGCAACTCTAACCGCTGCTCCACACCTATCTTTTCGAATCGAGTTACTTGAAGGGAAAGTCATTAGGCCCACAAAATCATCGCATTTGGTATCGCCTGCACTATGTAACGTAGTGCGAGATTAAGCTCCACGACTGCCGACAATTATACCTTGCGATTCGAGCGAAGGCCATGTCACACTTTCTTGGAGACTCAGGGGAAATATCTTGCCAAATTAAGAACCAAGTGGTTGCTAATTTGGCAAGATATCTCTACTAGTTAAGTGGGAATTATCAAAGAACTCTTCGTGAAAACCTCCCAAGCTCGTTCCAAATTTGAAAGTGAGAGAAAACTTATTTTTAGTGGTTTAAATTTTAAAAAAGCGGTGACGATACGTTGTTCCACTAATCTTGCAGCATACCGCCAAGCCCACTTGCATATTTCCCGAGTTTTCCGATAGCCTCAATTTTTGAGGTTTCCAAGACACTAATTAATGTTCATGGTCTAGTCTCTGTGTACAGTTGTGGTTCATCGAGCTTTGCCTATGTCATCAACCTTATCTGAAAGTTGGGATGGTAAGAATAGTTTCGAAATTTTTTTCTATAGGTCCCCGTGGTGACAGACATATTCACGGATTACTAATATGCACCGTGTAAAAACATAGAAGCCATGGCCGACTCAACTGATTTATTGGTCGGAGAGCATACAGAAAAACAGCGTGAGAATCGTTTTGTGTCATTGTTGATGAAGTAGGGATTGGCAACAGAAAGAACTTCTGAGAATTTATGCAAATAGTTGATGTCTTAGTAGTAGAAGTGTCATCATCAAAAAAAGGTGTCTTTGGAATATTGATGCATCTTATGAATATCAATGAATTTATTGAATCATCAAAAATGATCAATCGTGAAACGGATTTTTGTTTATTTGACTGTTTAGCAAAAAATTTTGTAAAGTCAAACCTCCAGGCGAGAATCCTCTTCTAATGATCAGATGTCGAGAGACCCAATACCGGTCAACAAATTTAAATAGATTTACACTTTACATTTTTTCATATTATGCAAAAAGATTCACCTGGAAAGCAGTACTCGTCGTCGTCACATAACGTATCAGTAAGCGTGCAGCCTAAAAACACCAATTTATCAATCAACAGCGTTTCGATCGAAGAGAAATTACTTAAGTGTTTCAAAAATTAGCTGTCTATAACTTTCCTTTTTAGTATTCCTGACTGGTGAAGTTTTCACAAAACTTATATTCTATTATTGATTATTCGTTGTAGCTTACATTTCGACAGAAATTAACACCTTATCTTCTAATTTTAGTTCTTCAAGAGCAATTTTTTCGTACCTCTAACTTAATCCGTCACATGCAGGGCTCCCCCATAAAACCCTTATATGTAAGAATATGAGCGACATGCGAGTCTGGAGACCTTGGACTGGATTTTAACCCGCATTTCGTTCATATCGAGGCGCGTGTCAACCACTACACAATCGTGATACCTCTTCTGTTATCACTCTTTTTCTGATATGAAGTGTCGGCGTTGTCAGCAGCCAACAGCGAACGGATTTGATTCGGTGAGCAGGTATCGGTATTACTCCTTGAGTAAAGCATTATAATTTTGTACCATGGCGCGGCGTCGCGTCACCCTCAGCTACTGTATTTATTGGAGCCATCGCATCTCAGGGGAATTTGAATTGACACGCACCGCAGTGGTAATTAGGAAATTTACTAGGTAAATCTCATTCCAAGAAATTGTCTTTACTAAATAATGTACATTATTGATGGTACCTTTATCAGGTCTTTCTAAGCAAACCGACACCTACGCATGTAGAAATATCTTATGTTTTAACAAAAAAACCACGTAGCTACGAAAGGGAATGTGTTTCTAACTGTTGTAAGATTGTGATGCCGTATCCGAATTCTTGTAATCATTCGACAGCTTGTAAAATGCAGATTAGAATACTGAGCGTGGTTTATAGAAAGTAAGCACTTCCAGTGAAGACAAGATAACGTTGTGCTCCGCTCTACCACACCGGTTGTGCCGCCTACCGCACAAAAACATAACGCGACGCTGTTTCCTATCCGTGGTCGTTTCTTATGTGTTAAAATCACTCAGTGATATTCCTGGTAAGAGTGAGTCGCGCGCATAGCTCCCCACCGAGGTTGCCAATTATCGTACATCACCTCATCACTCAGCGTTCTTGGGTCTATAGCATATTTTTAACATCATCAAGTGCTGCTAGCGCAGTTAAACAAAGAGTGTTCATAGATTGTACCATAAGCTCTTATATCCATTATATGACATCTATATTTTGTGATCTCTCTAAAGATTTAAACAGTTCTTAGACTTTTCTGATGCACTAATCCCTCGTCTTTTTTTTTCTGCAGATAAAGTGAAAAAATAGACATTTCAGAGAAAAATTGAGTAGATTTCCACTGTCAGGAGACAGATTATGATTGATTGTGAAGTACATCTAAAGGTTAAAGTTATTGCAGAGAAACCAATAAAAAATTTACTTTATCATAGTGCTTATTCGCAGTCGGTGAGCTTCTACTTTGCAGTACAATTGAGAAATTGCTAGAACGAGTCGAAACGGACGTTTAGCACTACAAGTACCGTAAAAGACTTCATAAAAGGCTCAAAACATGCTGCTAGGATGTATCAAACTCAAAGCCAGGTCTCAAAAACAGTCTAACGTGAAGGTTCTCATGCGTCAATTACTTCTCGATTTTTATTTTACACCACTCATCCTAACGTCGTCTGCTGTGCGGATTTCCAGCATTTCTTCCATATATTTCGTTTCTCGAAACTATCATTAACGAGTTCTTCGACTTGACGTCTGTAGGTTTAACTGGAACTTGAAGATTTTCCTCTAGTCAAGAATATCGTTAAACGCTGGCGTAGTCGTTTATCCATAAAGCTTTGAGATAATTGTGGCAAGTGTTCCTACCTGACCAACAGAGAGTGCACGATTCAGTGGAAGTTTGATTACACTATGCCACGACCTCGGAGAAATCGAAAGCTTATAGGGACCAAAATGCGTTTAAACCAACGTAGTGATTCTGATATTCAGCATCATTACCGCTGTGAAACTCTCTTCTTGATGCTATTTGCGCCGACATCAGTATTTTCCCAAAATCATTCATTCATTGAGAAGCTGAGAGAAGCCACTCTCACTTGTTGAAAAAACGTACAAGTCACGCGACGTGTCATATCGATTTTTTATGGATTGATTTTACTTCAGTTTCAAACATTCCAGGCAACACAACCACAAGGAAGTTGAAATATGACCAAAACTTAAAGTCTCAGTTAGTCTTTAGAGCTGTGACGGCTTTTATCAGAAAATTAATTTCTCCAACCGTACCCTTGTTTTGTCCTCCTATAAACTATGCTATAACTGAGTATTTTCTTCCCTTTAGTCGTTGCGTGGTGTTAATGATATCATTTATTGAATATCAACGAAGCATATAACAATACAATTAATAATGCAACATAAACATTAGAACAGTCGTGGTGGCTTACGTTTCCTTCTCTCTGGAGATGGCGAGGATCGCCAATTAAGAGAGAAGGGAAGGTCAAACTGATTCGCAAATTGTTGAATCAAAGGCCTTTATAACCACTGCAGAAAACGTAAGAAATAAATTTTTGGGTCACATAGGGAAACTTCGTCTCAAAAACACTCACCACTCAGATGTTTTAGGTCCTTTAATGTATCATTAAAGTCCTGCCACTTGGAGTCCGTGCTTAAGTGAGACTGTGTCTGGCTGAGAATATCAGCTTGAGATTTGGGTGCGAGGCCACGCGTTATTACGAGGCACTCCTCTTTGCAGTTCATTTTGGGTCTTTACTATGTATTCAAAAGGCTTCCAAAGTTTTACGCGGAGATGCTTTTGATTCCTGTGCAAGGAAGTTGAATTTAGCGTCAAAATCTGCTTCTTTATGTTTTTGTTATTTATGCGTGTCTAGTGGGGTTTTAAGGTCGGAGTCACGTTTCCCAGCTAGGTGCTATTTTGTACGAATGCAAAGTGGTCTACACGTTTAGCCAATATATTCATCCCCGCGTGCCCCGCAAGAGAGTAAGTAAATTGTACCCAACCTACAATTCTAGTAGTAGTGGTCGGGTACAATTTATCTGATCTCTTGCGAGGCATGTGGGGATGAATATGCTGGCGAACGGGTAGACCGCTCAGCATCCGTGTAAAAGAGCACCTAGCTGGGATACGTCTCCGACCTTAAAACCCCACGAGGCACGCATAAGGAGCAAAAACATAAAGAAGCAGATTTTGACGCTAAATTCAACTTCCTTGCACAGGAATCAAAAGCATCTGCGCGTAAAACTTTGGAAGCCTTTCGGATACATAGTAAAGGAACCGCAAAGAGGAGTGCCTCGTAATAACGCGTGACGTCGCACCATACCTCAGGCTAATATTCCCAGCCTGGCACACTCTCACTTAAGCACGGACTCCAAGTGGCAGGTCTTTAATGATTAATTCAAAGACCTAAAACATCTGAGCGGTGAGTGTTTTTGAAATGAAGTTTTTCATATGTGACTGTTCATGTTACATTCATGTTACATGTTCATACATACCAAAAAATTTATTTTTTACGTTTTCTGCTAGGGTTATGTAGGTCTTTGGTTTAATAATTTGCAAATAAATTTGACCTTTTCAGGCTCTGAAAATGGCGAACCTAGTCAACACGTGAGCCCACCACGACTGTTGTAATATTCATGCTGCATTATTGACTGTATTGTTATATGCTTCGCTGTTGTTCAATAAATAATATCAATAACACCTTGGAACGGCTAAACAGAGCAAAATACTCGTTTAATATTTGTTCAAACTATGCCGAGGTCTATAGATAGTCGGCTCTGGGATTTATGCTTTAACTTGTACTCTGTCGGTGCTATGAACAGTTACCCGCTAACGAGAATCGAAAAAAATCTGCCGGCTGGACTTTACATCATAAACTGCCAATAGGGAAGATTATGCAGTAAAGAAAATCTTAAAGTGATCTAAAAATTGTCTAATATCGAAATGTAAAATCAGTCGAACAAGTAGATAGTTGAATTTAATCAAGACTTCTAGAATTCATCGCATTGTTTTATTATTTGTTACGGTAAACACATTATTTTTCTTTCCAAATAATAATAAAATCAATATAATTAATTGGGATAACATTACAGATATTTTAAATGTAAAAATTGAATGATTTTTTCCTCAATAATACAATATTTCCCATTTTCGCGTGGTCATTCGAAGCTTCATTACTTCATCATATGTTTAAAACTCTAAAAAGGCATAAAACAATCTCATATTCGAAAAAAGGAGCATTGACTAAGTAGATACTATTGTGCTCGACTACATGCCGCTATTAAATTCAAATATTGGCACTCCCTTCGTCATTAACAAGTCGACAAATGAGCTCTATTAACAAAGTAGTTGTGGTTCAGTCCATTTCACCAGCATCCCCAGGGACAGCAGCAGCTAGCTCGTTCATCGACGATTCTAGCTTTACTTCTACTAGTTACCTTCTTATCCACAGCAGAAGAAAAATACTTTTCCGTTGACTGTGATTGTTTTCAGCCCTCTGATAAAACACGTTCTGCTTTTTTGTTGCAGTAGCAACACGCTAGCTTGAATTTGGAAAATTTTGGTGTTGGACTTCATTTCTGGAATGGCCTTTTCAGCACGCTGTATGAGCAAAAATAAAATCAAGTTTAACACTTGGCACGCTTTTTTGCTGAACGTTTTCTCTAGACTTTAAGTTCCATCCAAAAACTTGAATTTTGGTGATTTAGAACTATCAAAACTACAAAGGCAAAATCCCCTTTCCATCAAAGGGTCGGAAATGATGACGGTTAGCAGAAAAAAGCAAAGAAAGTAATTTGTACATTCCTTCTGGAAATGAAATTACATGGCAATGAAGTCAATAGGCCGGCCGTACTAATGAGTAAAAAGCACGGCTGGAATCTCAGTAAACGAGCGCAGAATTGTGAATCAGCTGCCGATGGATGATACAAAACAAGTATAAACGTAGATAAAATATATTTGCCACCAGAAATAAACTGTCATGGTGAAAGTACTAAATTCTATTAAAATAACTGAAAGTCTAATTTTCACTATACATCGGTACGATTATTGAAAAACTTCTATTATTCTTTTTTAAACTATTTTCCACAAAAGCTTCCATTTTTGAGAGAAAGAGAAACTCAGAAGACATTATTATGAACAAAATGCTGCAACAAAATAACTTGTTTAGCGGAAGCAAATGAAACGGGAGTGCAGGAAGTTCGAAAAACTCTGGAAAATTGGCGAATATAGACTACTTTTCCAGGCGAGGACGAGTTTCTGATGGCACAGTTGACATCACTAGATATACCTTTATTGAGGGAAAGAGTCTAATCGGATCATAGCATCAATACATTGGCTTGTTTCAGTCTCAAATGATCCCTAGAAGGATACTCGCAACAGTGGAAATACAAAGATATTGACGGAAGCTTAGCAAAAAAAAAAAACTGTTCCGCTTTGCGTAAGCATAATATTTTGTTAAAGGTATTACTGAACAACGTGATGGGGTTCCCGTCAGCTTCTACCGTAAGATGGACTCCGAAATAAAAAGGTTCTACTTCAACAAATTACACTGCACAGTCTAACTTCCCCGATTCAAAATTTTTTTCTTTATCTTAATGGAGAAATACTCCGGATTTTCTCGTCCTAAAATGAATTTCAATCAATTTCAGACCAGTGCAATGGCCCAAATTCAGTATTAAGCAATATCATGGTTTAATTCACTCGGGTTGGAAGCTAATTACACGCTGTTTACGAAGGCCTTCTGCCTGAATATGTGAAGAACGTAGGGCGAACTATTTATCCAAGTACTGCATTTCGACAAGGAATTCGCTGTATAGATTACTACCAGATATAATTGGTCGAAGCTGACCTGTAGCTTAAGTGTAAATTTGCCGACTGAACGATATGGTAGCACCAAAGTGTGTTTATACTACTATTTTAGGTCATCTTCCAGTTAGCAGAAGCAGAACTTCTCCAATGGAGCCATCGATCCCGTTAATTCTTTCCAAACGAAGCTTTTACAGCGCTTTTCTTCAAGTTTTAGCAGTGAATTAGTACCTTTAATATCGACGATCTTGATAGTGTATTTTATTTGTGAAATGAGGTTTTCATTGCGCTATAGCAGCCAAATGAAGATCGCATTTCACCTTCGGCGCACACTTTTTGCTGTCTAGGGAATGCTGATGGCTTTTCAACAAAGTTCTTATTGGATTTTTTCTATATGAAAATGGTGATTGTAAGAAGTTTAGTTCTCTGCAAAATTGTTCTCATACAACGAAAAAATTTTACGTTCTCCACTAGACAATATATGTATCAAAGGTATATGATCGTATGAAGGAAATCGTCCTGTATGAAGATTTTTGAAGAAACCTGGAAATAAACGGTGAGAGGATCTTTTCCATTATATAACGCTAGTCAAATGCCTCTTGAATCTTGCTGCTCGAAGAGATTTTCGTTAATTATTTGCTAGCCTTCTCATCATTTCAAAAAATTATCAGGTTTGTCGTATCAGGATTTTTTGAACAGACTTTGTTCTACAGTTCTATGAGCACTAGCTTCCGTTCTCACTTCCTATTGTTGCTATTAGATAATGAAGAAACTGCTGTGAGGTTTTGGGTGACGGTTTACTTATTCGGAGTGAGGAACATGATCTTTTTCTGCTCTTGAAGCGAACTAGGTAAAATCATGATTTTAGAATTGTCGAGATTTCTGTGACTGGAATATTGTAAACAAATATAGCGAAAAGCGATTCACGGGTCCCAGCCGAGGGTACAGAGGAAATCGGATGCGAAATAAAATTCTGTTTTATTTCATTTTATTTTCGCTGCTGCCTCGTAATAAGAAGAGCTTTTTATAAATTAAGATATTCTTGAAATCGGCAAGAGTCATGTTTGCAATTAGTTATCGAAATTCGATGGAAAACCTCCGTCCAGAAAGAAGCACTTCCTAGAAACTGTTCATCTTTTTCGATACATTCGCCCCTTGAACATCGTCGAGGTGAATAAATGTGTGTGTTTCGTGCAGAATGACTTTCAGAGTACACCATTTATCAAGTGAGTGCTTTGCCCTCAAAAATGCGGTAGCTATCAAAGCGCCAACTAAGCATAATAATTGACTTGGAGCGCGAAATTGGACAAACGATCATGTGTGAATTTCAGGACCGTTCAGTTACTGGGGACATGACTATTGTAAGAATATAGTAGGGAAAGATATACTTATATATATGTATACTATATATATATATATATATATGGATATGTAGAATATTCTTGCTGTAAAATCTTGTCAAGGAACAGTTTGCTGGATCTTCGCGTGTTTAAATAATGTATATGATCAAGCTTTCCTGAAAGCTCTATTTTCAGGCACGCACATTAATCATAATATCTGTAGTCAATTTGGAATAAGCATTAGTCTATAAGCAGTCAAATACTAATAAATGCATTCAAGACCGGCCGAGGAAAACATGAATGCGGTTGAGCTCTATTAGAATACAACAACAGTGTGTGACGAAGTTAGTCGTTTTACTTGGAAATATTCTGTAGAAGAATGAACACAGTCGAACATTGCGCTCCAGCAGGTAGAAACATTCTCCAGATGTCATCATAGAGCGCTAAGCAATCGACGGAGCACTAGGCCATATGTAATAAAAAGCTAGTCGACTTCAAAAAAAAACTTTAATTAATATCATGTGAATAAGTTGCGAAGTAATATTATCATCACTTCATATATGTCAATATACATATATTTTCTTATATATGTATATATTTATATGAATATATATTCAAAACTAAGTATATTAAGCTCATAAGTGCAGTGAATTACATATATATATATATATATATATATATATATATATATACATGAGTTTATAGTATTTACAAAAAGAAGTAAGTATAATGAGTTTATGGGAGAAAAAAAGAAGTGAAGCGAAGTTACTAATTGTGAGAAAGTTGTAAATACTGTTCGAAATATTAGTGAGGTCATACATTCCGCATAGAAGAATTCAATTTGACTTTTCGTCTGCTTATTTGTCTGGCATAAGTTCTCTCTTTTTCCTTATCGAAAACAACGATACGTGCAAACTGTTATCTGATCTAGAATCAACTCTTTCTTTGGCAAAATTCCTTGACAAGACCATTTTCTTTCTATGGTTACTATTACTTTGTTCTGTTCATTCACTCTATACGATCAATTAACACATTTACTGAGCAGATCCTAGTTCTTCTCGTATTCGATTCGTTTCTTCACATTCATCCCCCAAATGTCTTCGAGTATTTGTGTGCTACTTTGACTGCAGCTTGAAGAATTCGCCTTCTTCATGAATGTCAGAAGACGGGGGAAGTGGAACCTCCATGCAATCTTCGGGATAGTCGCGCTGGAGCGTTTGCATGTCTTGAAGAGAATTTTTGGAAAAAGTGTTAAACCAACACTTCTCTTCCTGAGGCGTGCATCACTAGCCGCTCTACTGTCATTTCGCCTGAAGTTACGATATTTTCCTTTACATCGATAATCCGAGTTTCGTGGAACAACTGTAGTCCCAATGGCAAATTTCTTTTCGATCAAGCGGAGATCTGCAAGTGTCTGTAGTGCAACGTGTCACTGGAGAGGAAGTGACAGCGTTTTAGAACGTAGTCGAGCTCATAAGTGAACAAAAACACCCCTATAAGAAGGCAATGGGAGCAACAGTAAAAGTGCTGAGACCTGTATTGAACGCGATGCTCTCTTGGCATATTTGTGATTACTAGATGCTGTTGTTTGCCCGGAGGCCAAATACGCGGGTCATCACCAACTATTAGCGATGCTGTCTCTAGAGATTACAAGCCTCAAAGCAGGCCTATCTCGGTCAGCAAGCGAAAAGTAGAAAATTGCGCTAGATCTCAGATATCTCGCTCTCTGAGTTAACACTTTATAAACACGAGCTTTAAGTCACTTGTGCAACTAATAAGATCGCGCTGAAATTAATTTACACTTACACTTAAGCTCTTACTTCTTCCACTCTTTCAAATCACTGAACAGTTATTACAATGGGATCTCTTATTTGGATTCAAAGAATATTTATCAACATATCTGAATCGCTTTGGTTTTATTCGCTCTTATGATCTTCTCAAGTATTTTTCTTATTTCATCGTTATCAGGCATATTGAAATTTGAGCGTGGTCTTGAGAAAACACTCGAAACGAAAGGTATGATATATTAAACGATACCAGCCAAGAGCAATCGAGTGTACAAAACTTTCCGTTCAGTGATTATTTCACCTAACAGATCGTGTAAAACGTTCGTCGTCGCTTACTTCTAGTACAGGTTGGTTTCCCCAAGAGGACTGACTAAAGACGAAGGGTACGCTCGACTGATGAGACTGTCAAGATCGAAGCAACGGGCGAAGCAGGGATGAATAAGTTTGGGCCACAGATGAAAAGACCACAGGCGGGCTCACAAAAAAGAACGCACAACTCAAGCCCCCCACCCCACCCCCCCTCTCATTAACCATTTGTACCCCCCCGGTGCGGAGGCGGCCATAGATTAGCGCACGACTTAAAGTATAAAAAGTTTTCTTTAGGGAGAAAGGGGATTGAAGAACTAGAGAAAAGGAAGAGCGGGAGCGATAACGTAAAGAATCACACCTTGTAATCCGCGAGCCAGACCGGACCGTACGAAAGCGCAGGTAGAGCAACAGCAGCTGAGGACAACGACAACCCTCTCCCCCCCCTCCCCCCACTAGAGTCAGCGAGCAGAGTTGGTGCATCACTGACTCAAGCACCCCGCCCCAATCCATCACATCGAAGGCCCATACCATAAGAGCTCCAGCTCGCGACCGAAAACGCCACGATGATCGCACCCCATCTCCCCCGTCTCTTTCATATGCCCCCCCCCGACACTCCAACGTATAACACATACAAGCCTAGTAACAACTCCCCCCGGAAGTAATTCAATACATGAAACTCGACGCATCTCCACTCGTGTTCAAACTATTTTGAGCCTATGGTAAAAGTGTTCTCACTGAACGAGTCCATTTCTAGGCAGATCTTCATCACTAGTGTCACCGTCGTGGAATCGCAAGAACTAGTACAACACCGACCTTTCAATAGTAATCCACCTGTAGAAAAGTTCCCACAGTCGGTCAAGACAGAATTTCAGAATTGAGTATAACCATATCTATATCTCTAAGAGAAAACGTCAATTTTTTTTCTTCTTCTTCCATATCGATGATCATTTTGAGTAGTAAATAAGCTTTATGATGCTTATTATTGTAAAGCTAAAATACTCGTCATGCTTAAAAGGTGAGTTACAAAGGACGATTTCTATCGCATTCTTAGTGGCATCAGTACACTCCATTGTGCGTCTTGAAAAGCAAACTGTTGAAGATATATTGTTTAGGAATTGGTTCCAGCTAATGGCGGAATGTATCATATAGTCAAGAAAGTAATAGAGACCACGTCTCCATCGGCTGTATTTCCTGGTCTAGCTCTGCCAAATGATCGCGTGGTATATTGCAGTTGGAATTTCTTAAACTTATGATTTTTAGAATACGTGATTACAAGTTGATTCAAATAGAAACGCATTCTTTGAAAAGTTTTTAGTTATCTTTAGAAGGAAATTGTGGGTCGCAGCGATGGCATATGGTACGAACCTTCAGGTCAACGGTCATACCCTAAACTAGTGAGTGGAATTTTTGCTATTCGATGACTTGTTGTTTATTACTTATTTGGAAGGCTTGAACGTGATGATATTGCGCGGATCCTAGCACTACGTCATTCGCTTCAACGTATCATATCCATTACTCGGGACTCGGTTATGGCTAATCCGATTGCCGCTCAAAGAGCTTCCTTTATAAATATCGTTGGATGTTGATGGAAGAGGTTCTCTCTGAATTTATACGATAGCTGTGCTAGGGCGTTTTGAGGTCTTTACCACAGACAGTCACCAACTTTTTTGTGCCAAGGGAAGTTCTTTCTGCCAAAACTTGTAGCAATTTCAAAGTTCCGATGGGATGAGATGCATAATTGTTCCAGAGCGGGATCTGTTACATGACGTGCAGCTACTGCGCTCTCACACTTCAAACTTCCTAATACAAAAGAAAATCCATTGAAACGTGGACATCTGAACTTCGGATGTGAATGCTTGTCCTTCTCACTACACACCTGTACGGAGTCTCACTGTCCTGGTTTCCCTGAGTTTCCTAACAAGAGCCTATGGAGATACTTACAAAAGTGGGATATTATTGAAGAGAGTTCTGACGAGTATACTAAGAGAGAAGGAGAGAGAGAGAGAGAAAAGGAAAGAGAAGCTTGATTTGCATAAGTTGTGTGCAGTATACCTAATCCCTTTCTTCTCGTCAAAACTTATCTTAGACGTGGTAGTTCCTGCTGAGCTTTGTTGGTTTTCTGAAAGCACTTCCGCCGTCACAGGAATTCAGGATACGGATTCGATCCATCGCTAATATAACTATTACTCGACGTAAATTTACATTCCGAAATCATTTTTCTTCACTCATTGTTTCCCCTTGTGGAGAAACTCTTCTTATGTCATACAGAATCCAATCTTAGCCACTTATCATAATGCAAAAGTTACACAGATATTACTCACTGATGTAAAGTGATGTCCGAAACCTTCGCGTCACGGGGAACTCGAACCCGCATCTTACACAATCCGAGAGCGCGTGCTCTAACTCGTTGCACTACTGGCGCCCATTTTGTCCTCCAATCTTTCTATGCTACAACTCATCTATTTGTTGCAACCTGCAATCAACGGTTTGGCCCAGGTAGTCGGTATCGACATTGAACCCAATCACGCTAAAAAAATATTAGGGAAAGGTAGATCAAAAAAATTCTTCTCATTCAACCGCTTTTAGCGGTGGCATGATGTCCAGTCCAGCCTGACGCAAAAAGTTTTGCACTTCACTCTACATCACTGGGTATATTTGTACCATCATACCACTGCTAAAAGCGAATAATAAAAATTCCATTTGATCATTCAAATAGACAAATGGTTTGTCAATGAGCAAAAGGAAGAAAAGTAGCATGAAACAGGCTGTTACACACTTCTCAACTTTTCCTTTGCTTTACAATCCATCTTAGAGGTTCCGAAAGAGTTCTCGCATTTAGGCCTACTTTTCTGAAACTCATTGAAACATTCATTGTGTATAGATCTGCTTCATTTCTTAACTGAACAGCTTCGATGGCATCCTTTTCGACCGTTCTGAGCTTTGCCACGCTGACTCCCATATACAAAATTACTGAAAGCAACTTCCACTAAATGGTCGTTTGTGGTTCTTGGTAGAAGGCGGCGTTGGTATGATACGCCAATTGAGTGGTTTCACTAAAAGTTCTTGGTTTTCTTCAGCAACGCAAATTCAAAACCGAAAAAAAGAAAGCACTTGTGCGAATATGTTTGGAGAAATCTGTTTTGGAGATAGTGTAACTCAACACAGCTGCAAATTTTGTTTGAAAAAACACTCGTTAAGATCAGATTGCCAAGACTGGCAATATTTTCTTGACAATTTATTATTAGAGATAAGTGGCGCTCGACGTTGATTCCAATGCATAATCTCTTTGTTTATTTTACGCTAAGATCCTCTTTTGCAAAATTTGTGTGCGTTCAACTGAGTGCTTCTGCAACAGATTTACTGTGTTAAAGGTGTGACTCTCAAAAACCCTTAATCCACACTTATCAAACCTCAAAGACCTTCATTCATGCGAGTTCCAAAGTACACCACGTGCGGTCAGAATTTTGGTGCAGTCGTAGATCTACTTAGGATGTGATTGTCTTTTTGAAAATGGAAAATTCCTAACATCATTTCATGTCAAATTGATTGTTGGTTTTCAGCTGTTTTCTCCTCAACATGGCTGGCGAGAAATGAGTGCAAGCGATGTTCAAAGATTGGATGAAGTATTGCCAATTGCAGAATATGACGCACTCACACATCCAATTAAAAAGATTTCAGAACAAGATCACGAAATGTTTGCGCATCATCCCAAGGATCATCAAGAAGAAAGGCATCGGGAGAGTACTCTTCCTAATCAACATTCAATTCCTCCCAGAGATCACATTGCAACTCTCAATAATCGTAAAGTTGTAGGAAAGGATGGGACATGGATATGGTCAAAATGGATCTAGAGAAGGTGAAAGTGATTTCTGGTTGCTTCGTACAAAGCCGTGTGATGGCAAACCAGAAGAAGGCCTTATATTACTGCCAAACGGAGAAGTGCTAAATTTCTACGGCTATCCGCAGATCGTCACAGTATAACTGAGACGACATGAGATTCATTTACAGATTTTAATCGGTTTGTAAACATATGTTTCAAAGTATCATAGAAACGGCTCTTATTTTCTAGTTTTCAAGTGAATTAATCATACACCCAATGATGTAGAGTGACGCGCAATTCTGGATCATTTCCGTTATCCGGTCCCAGTTCACCTCTCATGGAAAGGTTATTTTTCGGTGATTTTTGAAGTCTAAGTAGTCATCTGATATCTCAAATCCATAAATTTCAATGGTGTATTTTGATTTTGAAACGGCTTTCTTATTGCGCTGTGTCACCAAGAATGAAATTAAGTTTCTCATCCAGATATTTTTGCTAAATAGAGCTTTTCCTTTGAACTTTCAGCCTATATTCGATAGCTTGAATTTCGTCAATTCCATAGTGTATTTGGTTTCTAGAAAGAACTTTCTTGTGCGTTGTGGCAGCCAAAAGAATGTCAAGCTTCACTCAGCGCAACATTCACACCAAAACACTCTGCTTTGTCGCTATGAGGATAGGGAATTCGAAACATGGCCGCTGGGCCACTGCACTTTTTCTGGTGTCGAATTTACAAAACCTAATCTTCGTTTGATTGTTCCAGCGCACTATGAAGTTCTTTTCAAAAGACCAAATTTATCATTGAAATCTACGAGATTTCATCTATCGAATGATTACTAATAATCCAAAGGAAAAACTTTCTTCAGCGAAAAACATTCTAATGAGAAATATAATTTCATTTTTACTGAAAAAAGGAGAAGCCGTTTCGGAAATAAAGTACACTTTTGAATTTTTTGAGATTAAAGCTGTCGAACAACTATTCAGGGTTTAACCACCTGGAACTGGGACGGAATAACGGTAATGTACCGCAAATCTTTTGCGTCAGAAGAGACCCGGACCCGTATTTCATCTTATCGGGGGTGCGTGCTCTCATGCACTACCGATGCCTGTTTTGCCACCACCACTAGTGGTTGAGCACCATTGAGATATGGACAATAAAAAGTCACAGTGAAAATCGTTATTGACATATGACATGGTATGCTAGTGTACGAAAATAAGCCTCTTTGCGCAACTTTTTTGACGTTGATTACTCGATAGCAGAATTATCTGTGAATTAAGGGACGAAAAAGGAAGAATTATGCAATCTATTCATCACAAGAACTTTGCAAGCCACTTTACAAACAAGCCTTTAAATTCAAAATTTCTTGACTTAAGCGCTTAGGCAATCGGTTCTAGATGTCGAGCAGATTCCAGCACTGCTTCTATTCCTTTTAATTTCTTACAACACCGTTGTCCGCGGGGATTATCAAACTCGTATTTGATTTTGGCCGTAGTAAGAATCTCTATTGTATGCGTTCTGAGATCGTAATCACGGGCATTGGTTAGCATCTTCGAATTTGAGGAAAGTTTACTACCTGACAATCATCCGCGTTGATGGCGAAACCGAGCCTTCAGCGAGAATAAACGATTCCGTTCATCATCTCAGCAGAATTCCATATTCAACAATATCCCGTTCTCAAAAAAAAAAACTCTTAGAAATTGTTTAATGTCCTAAATCACATCTTTTCCTCTCTTCAGTACTATTGCCTTGAAACCAAAACTAGTAAATCGATATATCCACTCATGTTATCTCAATTTATACTATTCAAGTCACTCTTCAATGGATGGAGCCCGACTACGAAGTAGCTGACACTTTGATTGAAACGAAAAGAATCATCGCCCAGTATCGCCACAGCTTTTCAGCTTCTAGGGACTATTTCCTACATAAGCCCAAGCGCCACATGTATTGAAGAGAGCTTTCACTTCCCTATAGATGTAAGCATAATCTCTTGTTGTTCAAACTTTCTTAAAAAGTTCTGGTTCTTCATAATGCTACGTTCTTCGAAAAATCATAGTTGAAATTAGTCCAATAGACTGTAAGGCTCAATGGCACTGGTTTATGGAATCAAGTATTCAATTCTACTGAAAAATATGTACGCTTGTAGTTGGAACGGTAGTATTCTCAAATACTTTTCGAGAATTCCCCAACTCACAGCATAACATAAGTAAAAAAATATAGCAACACTAGCGACATATTGGAAATTTCCACAAAGGATATTCTTCAAATCACTTGCAGTACTCTTACAACCACCTAATGACTCGAGAAGATCCAGAAATTGCTTCATTCTTTCCATAAACCAAAAACACACACGTGTACTACACTTGCACAAAAAAGAACACAAAAGAAAACACAAGCAACACAATAAGGTATGGGCACAAGTTAGCTGCTTTTGCTAAAGGTATGACTACGACTAGGTTGCCAGTCCCTCTGCATCAGAGAGAAGGGCATTCATTAAGCAAACAAATGATACAAAATCATTTCTGAAAATGTGTTAACATAGAAAAAACCAGTACTTTGTGAAAATCAAAACACTCTGAACGGCAATTAGAAAGGCTTCAGCCCTGATCAATTACAACGAACACACCATGCTTCCGATTCCATTTGCAGCATTGTAGAAGTGAATGAATGCATATTTTTCCCATAAAATAACTTTCCACGACTATTGATGATTTAAATCCTTGTTTCCAACCACGCAGATAATTTAGTAGCAATATTCTGGCATCCGAGGGATCAAGAGTCTGTTCAGCAGTAGATGCTGGATCGAAATAACGAGTTTGCATCGCGGCGCACCTCTAACTCTAGACAAACTTCAAATACAGCATAAACTCTGTAGAAACGAAAGCACATTTACACGTGTGCATGCATACGCACATGCGGGCATCTAGCTGACCGATTTTTTCATCGATATATTGAGAACTTGTTTCATGAAGTAAAAAAAGCACCTGCACGAATATTCACGATTATTTGAAATTTGACAACGAATATTTCGAAAAATCTTTCAATAATCGAAATCAAATTATGATCAGACGGTCACGCGGAGATCAGAGGTAATTAACCAAAGAAAATACATGATTGAAACACAAGAAAAACAAGCATAGGAAAAAAGTACTCCAAAATTCAAAGCAATGAAGAATATCTACAGACAGTGAAGGTTGACCCATAGATTTTGCATCCAGATATGTCTAAAGATGATTCATCGGAAGTGCACATCGAAAAACTGAGCGACTATAGTTCGCAGTAGTCGCTGAGTGCGTCTAGATTGCTCTCGAACTAACACATCCCGTCCTTCAGGATTCATACAACTTGCGTATGCGTTAGAAAACTGAAAATGAATTGAATGTAGTCAGGTAGAACATTCGTACAGTGAACGACGAATGAAAAACAAAACCATTTATTTTTAACACATACGCGACAACGTGACTTCTCTAAGAGTTATTGGTCAAGGCATGACCACCGCGGTCAGTCTGTTTTCATTAATTAGTTTCAAGACACAAAACCATTTCCCTATGTAGCTAGGAATGATGAACGAGCCGAACTTCAAGCTGATATATCTCATAATTACTATTCAAGCCAGCATGTTATGTGGTCTGTTAAAGGGCTCTTGTACAGCCAGATACACGTGTTTCGGCCTTGCAGCCTTGTCAGTCGGATGGACACTTCGTCTCTAGCCAATCCTCTTCGGGGGTCTTTACATTCCCTATAAAGAGGTAGGCGGCGACGAACATTTTACACAATTGCCGTCAAGTGAAAAATCACAAGATCGGTGATTTTTGACACTCGATTGCTTTTGGATGTTATTTTTGTAATATTTACCGCCTATTTCGAGTGTTTTATCAGGACCACGCTCAAATTTCAATACATTTCATAACTGCCATCAATTCGTATTATTATCATTATCATCATAATTATCACTTCAATATATCGCATGATTACAAGAGCCCTTTAACAGACCACATGACATGTTGGCTCAAATGATAATTATGAGATATTATGAAATTTGCACGTGGTCATAATAAAACACTTCAAATAGAAGGTATAATATCTGAAAATGATGTATGTGTAGTAGAATGAAAATGTGACTACCGTGTTCAGGGAGCACACGCTCGTACTGAACCATCAAGCTCTAGCTTTGCCTTCCTTCTAGCCATACTTTGACTGTAAGCAATGATTGTCAACACTCATTTGTCGACGGGATTGCTCAAGAGTGCACAAAACAACATGATATCCAGTTAAGATGAAGTCGTGGTGAACGTCACGATGTTGACTTTATATACCACCTAAGTTTATTTGTTCATTATGGAGTACGATGTGAAATATATGATGGAATACCGAGCTACGACCAAATTTTTCAAAATCTCATGCACATATGACGTGGTCCCACATCGTACCCTCATGTTGAAAAATCAAATTAGCAGTAAATAAAAATCAACAGTGCGTTTTTCTATAATCCTTGTAGTAACTGACTGCTTATATAAAAGGATCATATGGCGGGTGTCCGTCAAGGACTCTTTTCCGCACTTAGTAAAATACAAAAAATTTTTTCCGAACAAGTTTGTTGATGAATGAATTATTTGTCTGGTACTAAATGTTATTCCAATTCTAATCGCTTTGTCTCAACCTTTAAATTCTCGTTTAAGAACAATATAATGTGACAATGTATTTTGAGCATTTCATGAGGTCTATTATGGGCACCTATACAGTACAAGCCACGTCCAGCCTTCCAGCGTCGTCAGTTGCGTCAAGGACAGCCTTTTCGATCAGCTTTTCCCCTCTTTTCGTTTTTGTTACTTCAAGCCATGTAACAGCCAATATGCTATGCAATCGACAAACAATCAAATTCAACACTTTGCGAGAACGCTACGGTGATTGTTTCACCGTAGTTCGGGTGTAAAAAAGTTCGTCGTCGATTCCACTACATAGGAGATATCTCCCCGAAAAAGCAACTCAACGAAAAGGCACCGTGCAACTGACGAGGCTGGTAGGCTGAAACACGTGTCCTGTTATGTGTATGTGCTCATAACGCTCATAACAGACCCCGTGAAAAGCTCTAAATACATTGCCAAAATTTCAAATTTTGTTTGCGTGTGGGTTCGACTACTGCTTGAAATTGGTCAGGAATGTCGCTGAATGATGGCTGCGCACGATTGTCTTTATAATCTTGAGAGGACGGGGATAGCGCTCTCAACTGATTTGAAAAGCGCGAACTTTTGCCAGACAAATCTGATACCGCTTGCGCATCGCGGCTGTGTGACAGGTCTGGTGAGCGCGAACCATTTGTTGAACCACAGCACCATAGTGATAATCGGCTTCTACCGCTGTACAAAAATACAGTTATAGAGTTAACATTAGCTGCAATGCACCCCCAAATGGTACGACGAATCGCAATATATAATAGATAAAGTAGCTGTCTACCACCTGCGCCACTGGAACGCAAATACACAATATCTTTCATATTTCCGTGATGTTCTCCAGCAAAGAATCATGTCTTGTGGTTTTCGAAATATTACCGTAAGCTTTAGAAATCCAGCAGGTCGGTAAAAAATATAAAATAAGGCGCCATCCATTGCAATAGTTGAGCAAAATTATGAGCTGACGAATAAATGTCAATGAATAGTTCTTGAAAAGAACCAATGACTCTGTTCGAGTGTACCAGTGATTAGATCTCATCTAAATTGAGACGCTTGAAAATGGATATATTACCCAATGAACAGTTAATTCTATGACCAACACCAGTCCTCGCTATCCCTTCAAAATTCGAACATACAAATGATGCAAAACTATAAGAATTTAACAGTGGTTGAAAAATCGCCGAAATAGATGAAATCTAAAGTCTACGCTCACTAGTGAGTTCTACGAAGCAGCCAATGGAATTTAAGCTCTACAAAAACGAGGAATGAGGGATAGATTCCTTTTGCAAAACGGTCAAAAGTCAGGAACGAGAATGAATTGAATCTGCATTTCAACCAAGATGTTTAAGGTATATAATCCACAAGAATTCTCTGATACACTGAGCTGATAGTAGTTTTTTGATGTACTGTTTATATACCCAAAAATATTGAATGGTATGCGAAACTTTCGACCCAGGCAGAACTGCGTTCATTTCTCTGCTGACACTCTTAGTTCGATATTAGCATCAAAGCAATCAACAACCAAGTGTTGACGAATTTAGTCAGGCAAGCATATATCGGCATATGTACATATATGTATATATGTACACATGTAAGTGTGTATAAAAATTTATGTACATGTATATGTATTTGTAAATGCATGTATATATACATGTATATATATATACATGTATATATTTACATATATATATATATACATATATATATATATATATCCGAACTAGTAGACTTGGAAATAAACATGATTCGCAACGTCGAGCAAACTTACCAATAAATCTGCGCTATGCTGCATATGATTTCTCTCGTACACGTCGGAAAGATACTCAGCGAGTGTGTTATCGAACACCATACCCGAATAGTTTGCTCCAGCATCGAGTGAAAGTTGGGAAAATAATAACTGAAAATTTATATTAGCTATGACTATTCTTGCGATTAGTGAAATTTGCTCTTAGTCGAAATTGGAGCAGCTACTCCAACTAAGTGTGGTCTTTCACAAAAATTTACAACTGCTTGAAAATGAACGACCTCCATAGATTTGATATACTCATCCTCTCTTTTGTGTTCGATCAACTGACAAACAAGAGCCGCTAGAGTGAAGTACTGCAATCGAGCCAAGCATACTCGCAATCGACGCCAGATCTACAGAAAGTATATGTCAAAAAGAAATGGATGTGTTCAGCCAGCAACATTTCTCAAGAAATGATACTCAGCACAAAAATAAAATGAAACGTACTACATCCTCGGATTGAGCCTCTTGAACGCCTGTAAGCATCGGTTGTCTTGACGATAGTAAGTATTCCATGTACAAAATTCCAGCTTCATTTAGAAGACCTCGTCCTAGAAAGATGTGATTTCAACTACAAAATGGTCATTTTACTCATAAAGTTTTTACAGAGATTTTTACTTCACAAGATGCGGTTTCTCACAAGATGCAAGATTTGCAGTGACAGAAAACACAGATCACGGTACTGATAAATAGAATTTGGTGAATATTATCACACTTTAAGACATCGAAATTTGATCGTACCGTATCGAAAGTCGGCAGCTGACCGTAACCAGAGTGAATTAGTGGGGTTAATGGTGAGCGCCGTATGGAAAAATATCTCTAGCAGCTCTTGTACAGCAAGAATGTTCAAATTGCTGAATCTAGAAATAAATGCCATAAAATGACATAAATGTAGCAAGAACATTGTCATTATGAACTGCAATTATGACAGAAAAATTGACGCTGCATTCAGATTAATACGAGATAGGATTCTCTAGTTTTCCAATTGTCTGAAAACATTGCGTGGATGAAAACACTGTTCGACAGATCACAGATCGACAGGACATTGTTAAACATTAAATAAGAGAAACAACTTCTACGATGCTCCACGTTTATGTGACACCCGTTCGATCGACTTTACGGTGCTACGAATGGAGTCAAGTGTATGGCAGATTTTTAAGGAGCATCCCCAACATCATATGCACGTAACATTATCCTATTCTCATAGAGTGTTTTGTGTCCAGCAGTACATATGTATGTGTACATGTATATATATATATATATATGTATATATATAGTATATATATGAACCAGCAAGACCGTGTTGTCGTTCAGAAAGGGAGAACTTCACGACATGGGCAATTATCCCCCCAATCTGCTTGCCGTCCGTTGTCTACAAACTCTTCACTCGAGTCATCTTATACAGGATTGTCAGAACACTGGACGAAGGGCAGCCATGCGAACAAGCACGGTCCAAAAAAAGGTTAAGCACTACAGACCACATCCAAACAATTACAAGACTCATTGAAGTTTCGCGAGAGCACAAATACCTCTCTGTTTCACTTTCATCGATTTGAAGAAAGCCTTTAATACAGTGGAAACAGAAGCGGTTATGGAAGCTCTGGATAACCAGGGCGTCCCTACTCGGTACAGAATGATCCTTCGCGAGTCATATGGAGATTTCACGGTCAAAATATCTCCATTCTACAGCAATATCACCACCAACGTAAGAAGAGGGGTTTGACAAGGCGATGCAATTTTGCCAAAATTATTTACTGCCACCCTGCAAAACGTCATGCGAACATTATGGGACGGTATGGGAGTGAAAACTGACGGTCGACAACTAAACCATCTTTGCTTTTCTGATGATATCGTTCTGATTGTACACGCATTAGCCAAGCGGAGCGAATGTTGACCGATTTCGACGACGCCTGTGGAAAAATTGGTCTCCAACTAAATCTAACAAAAACGATGTTCATGAGGGACGCATGGGTTTTGAATGCCCCAATCAGGGTCAACGGAACGAACATCTGCAAGTGCTCTAATAACGTCTATCTAGTTCGTGAAATGAACATGATGAAAGACTTAGCACCACAGTTGAGCAGGAGGAAACGAGCAACTTGGGGAACGTCTAAGAGCATCGAAGATGTAGTGGAGATGACAAAGAACATCGGACTCCGTGCCCACCTTTTCAACTCGACGATTATCCCTGCCCTAACGTATGCAGCAGAAAGATGGTCGCTACATAAGCAGGATGGAAGATCACTTGGCGTTACTGAACGCGCGGTCGAGAGGCCAACGCTAGGAGTATCCCGTATCTCGCAAATGAGAAAAAGGATTTGAAGTTCCGACCTACGCCAAAGATCGAAGATCAAAAACGCCGTTCTACACAACAGGATATCGAAAATAAAGTGGGCTAGACACGTGATGCACTTTAACGACAACCGATGGACGAGAGGCGTTACCGACTGGATCTCCCGGGATATCAAGCGCTTTACAGAAAGACCACCGACCCGATGATCCAATTTCTTCACGAAAGGCATAGAAGAAAGATATGATGCTCAGCGAAACCCTAGAGCGAGGAGGACCCACTGGGCACTTTCGCAAGCGACAGGAAAAAATGGAAATGTTGCTGGTACTCGCTCGGGTCACTCAACAATCAGCGGGACGACAGGTGATACAGGTGATATAAATAAATGTGTAAGTACTTATTTATCACTTTCATTTACACACATACATATGTACGCAAATTTATAATCTTAAATGCATGAGGATTGGAAAACAGAAACATTTTAAGGCGGATAAATGCCGCTTATTCCTTTAAAAACATTTTCGATGCTCATACTGTTGGCTTTTGCGAAGGACAAAGAGCGTTCGGGTGTATCAATGCCTAAAAGACGCACCACGCATTTACTGGATGCGCATCTGGCCTATACCAATGATTATCGGTGGCCTGCCAAATTAGAAGTCAGTTCTTTTGTCTTCTCAAAGTTTGGACTTATATCGACCCAGATAAATAGAAAGCTGGTGAGCCCTGGGTGCCATAACGAATTAAGCACAATGTTGTGTATTGCATAGCACCTCCAACCACTACTCTGAAAGATTTACGATATAGAAAAAATCAACTTACTCTGTCTCGTGGCCGAAAATCTCTCCGAGAGGCAGTGACATGCGTAAATGTGACCTCTTCTTGGACAATAAGGCACGATTAAATAAATAACCAAAGTAGGTGATGAGTAATGAAAGCAGAGATTCATTCTGGAAACGAAACCAATTAGTTTTGAAAAAACTAGTCTGGCTATAAAATCATGAAATTTGCAAATGTATTCCATTTGTGGTTGAAACTTGTTTCTATACGAATTTTAACAGCTAAGAATTTTATCTCACTGATAACGATGCAAATGGGAAACTACCTTTGTTTCACTGAGGAAATCTTTGAAAAAAAAAGGTTATGAGACTTTTCCACCTCATAAATATACAGGTATTCACATCTATCATCAAATTTCAATGGATTTCGGTCAAATTTCAATGGATTTCGGTTTCTTCATGGTTGAAGAACTTTCTGGAGCTCGAAATTTCTACTGTAAATGAGTAAATCTAATCTACAGTAGAGACGGATGAGCACCTTGCTGTTACTATAAACATTAAGTATATTTTCGAGTATTCCTCCTGATAAAAAAACCAGAAAACTATCAAAAAAGTGGCGACAGTCACAAGACTTATGAATCACCTAGGCATTGATTTTACATGTCGAGGTTACAAAAGAATACTGAAACGAGGAAATTCCAGTTAAAATCTTCGTGAAAAACCAATCGCAGATAATGCGAGGTCTTAAATGAATTAAGCAGTAGATTTACTCGTAATCTGAAACTCAACCCGAATTAGCTTTAGGAATCTCGACAATTCAAGAACGCTCGCAGTTCGATCGCGATCATCTCTGTCCCGTGCACGATTCATATCACGTCGTCCATTTCGACTATAATAAATCTATGTAAGAGAAAATTTTCCAAACAAGTAGCCATTATCTTATACTGTGAGAATGTTTAGAGCCTTTGGAGGTTGGTAAGTCAGAGCCATACGTACATTTCGGCGGTGTCGCCCACTTCATCAATGACCGACGCTCTGCACTAAACCTTACTTTATTACAGAGATGGGGAGAAGTTTTTTATACTCATAGCACGTGATACTGTGTCATCACCACTTTTTCGGTCGATGAATTACGGCTGATAATGAATAGTGAATCCTCACAATATATATTGAGTATTTGAAACGAGCTTTAGAAGACAGTCGATTAGATGGATTTTTAGATTAGCTTGGTATCATGATGCTTAGGAATTCCATACTAATAATTTAATCAGATATTCATTTACAGTTAAGGAACACAGATTAAGTCAAAGCGATTTTAGTACTAGTAGTACAGTAGCAACGAAAAACATTTGAAGAAGGTTTGTGACAGTGGAAAATCAAGCACATGCGCTCAGAGATGGTTTACATATGAGTCATATGTGATTGGAGATCCTAATCTTTCCAGTTCAGATCAATGTATTGCAGCTCATAGTGGATTTTACGACTACAGAAACCATCATAACTTTGAGATTTTGCATACTGTACTTACGTAAGTTTGTTTTTGCGGAAAGAAAATATTAACTTTCTCGGATCTAAAGGAATTCTTGCTTTTCTCAACAAACGACTGACTACTTCTAATTCCATCTATCACAATTTGATTGCCTTGCTAGCACTTACAATTGCCTCCGTTCGCTTAAAACTCCCAAAAAATCATTTCTTTACTCCTTTGAGGATTTACGCTTTAGACATGGTTGATATGATCCCCGATATTTTGAAATCAGTCGCAATTGAACTGATGAGACCATATGCTGGAATACCCCACGTCCTGGAAAAATTCGAGTCGCAAAGGAACTTAGTTCGATTCATATCGACGATTGTGATCCAGCTTTTGCAGTAATTTCTCAGCGAGACCACCCAGCGTTCCCAGCAAAGGCTGCGCTCGACCAACATCAACCATGCCAATGAAAATAGATCACAAACACCTCAGCAGTGGTCTAACTGAGACATGACCTCAACCATCCAAATGGATGACCATTGCAAGAAATCAACTGAGACATTCATGACATATAGATAAGGTTCATCCTCTTATCTAAGTATCCCCTGCGTCATCTATCCCCACTTTGATCGTCGCCTTATTTGAGTGGACGCTAATGGAATCTCTATTTGTCTTTGACGCGTCTAGTAGTAGCTCAGTGAACAAGTTCATATTGCTCCAGGGACTAACACAGCACATTTTTTTCCACGTTCTTAAGGTAAGATTCCAGCCATCTGTTGTTGATATTTCGGCGCTGCCATCGAGGTCCGGTGGGTTTAGTCACCAACGACTCACACCTACCGCATGTCTTTAAAAAAGCATCACGTACCTCGCCTAACTGACTTAGGTGCGTATGGTGGCGTCTCTACTCTTGAGCGTTTGACGAGAGTTCAATTCCAACTTCGAAACCCTTTTCCCATTTACGTGGTAGGGGTGCTTCCACTACTACCTTTAAAGCGCACGTTCGGTGGCACACAGTGGTTTTTCGTCATACTTACCACGGCAACGAGGTTTTTAGCATATACATTAAGACAAAAATGACCACAGATGAGGAAAGATGGGACACGGGGTCGCAAATGTAATCAGACTGTGCATGTCAGAAAGACAATTGTTAGAATTGCTTTTTATCATTCCAATAAAATGTAATTAGAGGATAACCGTAAAGAATTCAAACTGTCGTAGCTTGTGAATATGTATGAGACATATTCTATCGTATCAGTTCAAATGATGAAAATGAGTTTTTAGAACACAAAACGACTTCACGCCATTGTGTCCGAATCCGTGCTATATAAGATGAGCAAAGTCCATAAAATGATGATACTTACTTTACTTGGTCGAAAAATGGACTGATATGCGCGTTGAGTGTATCACAGACTTTCCGCAGTTGGCTGGCATCCTTGCCTGGAGCTGAGCTCATTAAATACGCTGCTAGCAGTTGCGCCATTGTCGTGGTGATGGAGACAAATCTAAAAGACAAACATACAAATAAAAGTTTATTTCGAGTGTTGAAGCTTCTCATTCATTCATATGTTACACGTTTAACACAAAAGACATAAGCACTCGGAAAGGTGAACTGTCTAATAGTATACCCAATAATGTAGAGTGTAGAGTGCAGTGTTGTAGACCAACGGTTCAGAACACACTCCCGGGAAGAGTGAGATCTGGGTTCGAATCCCGGCTGACGCAAATGTTTTTGCACAGCACTCTACATTATTGGGTATATTATAAGATCATACCACCGCAAGAGGCGGTTGAATAAATGGAATTCGACTGAATTGTCTCACTTTACTTCAGCTGTGATAAAGTCCCAGTCATCACTATTGAGGGCACGAGCGAACATCTGGAACAAAGCGTAGTCATTGGAAATCGAATATAATGTTTTCGATATCCAAAAATAAAACCTCCCAAAGCCCACATTGCTCCGAAGTTATATGGACTTTCTCATTTGGAAGGCTAACCGCACGCCAAGTGAGACCAATCGGTTATGAGATGGAAGTGCTTTCATAGATTTATGAGAGGATAAATTATTTGTGGTAAATCGCTCTAACTACCAATGCCTTCCATATATAATGATCTCTAAACTATACGTGAATTCTCTGCGTGTAAGTATGCGGATCGTACACTCAAGGCCAAATCGGCTGAAATACTGTCATCAAACGATTGGAGAATACATGGGTGGGAATTTGAAGCCGTTCTCAAGGAGTCTTTTCCATGGCAGAACGAAAAGATGACTGTGAGTATATCCAATTCCGGGGCCGTTTCCATCGTTCATGGGTTAGTTCGCGCCATAAGCAGTGAAAATGAAAGGTCTCATAAGGAAAATGTAAACTTCTCAGTGAGATCGACCAGGCGAAGCTTACAGTGGCAGTACTGTCTAATCACAGTAATGTATTAGGAATATATTGACGCATGCGGACATCACTCGTTTATTATTGGGATTATAGATAGTACAGTTTATAATTGGAGCGTGCAGCACAGTGGTTAGAGGTGGCTTACGATATATACGTGGTTGATGGTTCGAGCCCATGCCCAAGGTTCACCATGCCTTCCATTCCTCCAGGACGCAAACTGGTACCACACTTGCCTAGGACAATAGTAGCACTAACGTCATACATCAATAGGCCACCGCGGATTATTACTGTAAAGGCCATATAGGCAATTAATCATCTCGAACAATATTTGTTGAAGTCGAGTGTATGGCACATCCTTCAAGATAACACAACACAAAATGCTTAGACTTGTACAGCTTATGATATATCACGTGTGATTCCACAGAAATCTCCAAAGACACCATTGCGGAAAACGAAAAAAAAAGATTATCAGGCATACCGAAATTTGAGCGCGGTCTTAAAAAAACACTTAAGACGAAAAGTGTGATATATTTAACGATAGCGGCGAAGAGCAATCGGATGTAAAGCACCGCCCATTCACAAATATTTTCACCGAATGGCATGCGGAAAAAATTCGTCATCTCTTAGCATGGGTTTAGGTTCCCCGAAAGGATTGGCTCAAGGTGAACGGTACCGCCCCACTGATTAGACTGTCAAGTCGAAACACGTGTATCAAGCTCTATAAGTTGCAATTTAACAGACCACATGCATGGCTCAAGAATGATTAACAGGCATATCAGGAGACAAAACCTCAGATAGAAAAAACACATATGATTTCGAAAATTTTGGTGCCACAGCTCCTCAACCCGTTCGGCACGGAGTCTTTTTCGCTTTCCCTTAGACATCTGGTAGCCATTCAACAGCCCACATATCGGCAATTTCAACAGTGCACTTGGTTTTCACGAAAACCTTCTTTGTGAGCCGAAGAAGCAAAAGTATGACGACGTTTGACCCTCGGGGCGCATTTTTTACTCGGTTAGGCTTTGTAGATAGCTGTTCATCACAGTTTTAGTACTCAATAGAAACCCTGAATACTGTATATAAGTTTTAGTACTCATTAGAAACCTGCAACTGGGGATATACGCACCAAAAGCTTATGATCGTGTAGAGGAAATCATGAGATACCGGAATTTAAAAAGAAATATGATTATTTTTACAGAACGGAGAAAAAATTTCTAAATGAAAACAAAAATCGGGTGACTCTTGAAGCGCGCTACGCGCAGCCATTCGTTCCTCACTTTTTTAAAAAGATTTTCTCGGTCAAGAAAAAAACTTCCTAGGCTTCTCGCATTGGGATTGTAAAAGAATTTGTCGTTCTGTAAATACAAGCTTTTATTTTTGTTTGATACTGCCGCTATGAAGTTCAAGCGACGGGTTAAATGCTTCAGAGGTAAAACATAACCTTTTTTTCGATCTTATAGCGCTTTAGTAGGCAAGTTTCAGAAACCTTTTCTAATACCAAAATTGCCACGATTTGAGCTATCGAATGAATGCTGATTGTCTAGCGAAAAGCCTCCACAGACCTTAGTTGAGCAAACAAAGCAAACCGAGTGTAAAACGTAATCTTGTTGTCGCTACTACATCGCAATAAGAAGGTAGTTTTAGAAAACAAGCATAGTATTGAAAAAGATGAGATGTAAGCTGTAAAATGATTACTCAAAATTTGGTAAAATACTTGTTTCCAGCGAGAAAGACATCTAGATACGGTGTGTCGAATATGATACACGCCGTTTCGAACGGGTTACTTTCAGTACATAAAGTAACAAATCATTGCTTTTGAAATGTTGCTAATGAATACATTACTTTGTTAAATGTGCAGCTGATTTAGAGACAACAGGAATTGGAAAAAACTGCTTCTTACTTCAGCTCACCATTTAACCGCTAGTTGTAACTCAAGTCATCTTAACGACACTTTCCATTCCTTACAGTTTTCTTTTGGGATTTTGATCTTTGATTCTTACAGGTAAATGATGCTAGACTTTTCTCTCAACGTGCATTATTGTACACGACCATACCAAATCCAGGTCATTTTTCCCTTACTTTTTGAATTAATAAAATGCGCAATGATACTTATAGTATAAGACAGTGCACGATTTGATACACAAAACACTACTCTTTCGTTGGTCGTAAGTCCTACAGCAAAATAATAATTCGCAAAAGGAGACCATTCTAGTTGGGGTACATGACAAATCTGAATCAAACACCAAACGTTAGAGCCATCTTAAAGGCTAAAAATCGCAACAAATTCGATAAAGAACCTGAGCAGCGAAAGCGATTGCTCCTTGTTTTTTCAACAGATCACCCTTTTCTGCATTCATTAGGAATAGCTTCTTCATAGATCGCAGCTGAGAATCTTCACCTACGACATCGGCAACATTATGAGACAGCATCCTGGACGAAACACACTGAGCTTGGACCTTCACAGCCTGAATGATTATCAACTTATACTCCGCTGGCTTCACCATGACAAGTTGTCATCGTCTTTTCATACATTTCGGGTGAACAATCCACAGAAATGAGATATGTAGATAAATATGAAAGCATCACAGGTAAAAAGCCATAAATGTTTCGCAGTTCCATTGTGATAATGTGTCTAACTGATGAAGAGTGATGTGCAAAACTTTTACGTCAAGTAGAACTCGAACTCGTAATTCACCCTATGCGGGGCGTGTGCTCCATCCCTTACACTAGCGACACCTGATTTGGCACCACTCTTTCTACATTACAACATTTAGGTGCCAGCAGCCTTCCATCAACGGTTTTGGCGCACCTAGTCGAGATTGACATTGGAATCACGTTGACAGATGTTAAGTTAGAAAAAATTTTGATCATCTAATAGGTCTAAAGTCAAAAAATCGCGGCAAATATTCAATGAGATGCAGAAAGATCTTCGAAATGTTCAAAAAGATCTAAAACTAAAAGTAATCCACGGTCTAAACCAAATCATGTGATGGACCTTATGGTAGAAAATTTTACAAACCTCAAGTAACATAACCATTTGACAAGTTGACGGCACACCAAACTCCGCCCAATATTCTCCACCTCGGGCACTCCATTCTTTACGGCGCTTGAATAATAAAATTATTTCCCAAATTGAAATAGACAAAATGACTAGTTACAAATTATAATTTCACCTAGTGAAAATTATTGTTGTCTGCAAGTGTTCTCACAACGAAAAGCTAATGATTCGTGCAGTTCAAAATTTCGTAATAATAAAAACAAACCCTCATTTCAGATAGTTGATGAAGTTTAGCTAGGAGAACGGCGTGTAATTCGTTGATAGGCCTAGTGGTAAGCACATTTTCTGCTAACATTTCTGGTAGGATAAACTGAAACAATGAAACAGTTGATAAAATTCGGCAAACTCCAGCACTCTTTCTGTGATCTCTTCCAGTCCCTCTATTACGGTCTGGAGCTGAATATAGCGATAAGTGAAACATTTCTTTTCAACTGTTTCTTGAAAGCTCGCTTAAAACAATATATATTCTGGTAACACTAAGATTTTCAGTCTTTGAGCCTTGACTGTAAAACACTGCACGTCCGGTAATCTTATCACCTTGCGGGTAAAGTATGACATGTTCGTCGTCACTTCCCTTGTACGTAGGAGTATATCCCTCACAAGGGAGTGGCTGAAACGAAAGGCACCGTGCTATTGATGAGGGCGAAAGGCCGAAACACGTGTCTAGCACTATATATGTGCCATTACAGACCTCAGAAAAGGCTCAAAATATGTTATTCGATTAAATACAATCTTTCAGTACAGATGCACATACATAGAGAATTGAAGAAATTCCTTACTCTGAGCGTAATTTGAGGAGAGGAGTCAGAAACGAGACAGCTTCATCTGGACACTGTTTCTCCTTCACTCAACTCGATTTTGCTAGAAGCGCCGTCAAAATCGACAAACTATGGAGCTCTCTTGTTAGTGTTTCACTTCACAATAACAACATCATCCATCAGTCCATCTATTACGCGAGCGATACTCAACTGTTATCTACAGGCTTCACAAGATTTTAATGAAGATAGTGGAAGATAAATTTGGAGAAAACTAGCCACAAAGTCATTACCCTTTTTAGTCAAGTATTTGTAATTCAACGCTCACATAAGGAGACAACGGCATCTGACACACAGTGCCTAAATTTCACGAGTACATTGCACTTATAGCAAAAATAATGGCCGATTTCATCGTTAGAAAATCAATTTATATTGATCGCATCATGAAAATTTTGGTCTTTTTGTACAATGTCATTGAATGGTGGTGAAAAAGCAATTCTCATCAGACACCCAGAATAGTCGTGCTATGGAGTTTCCAAGCGATCACCAGCCTTTGTGAATTAGAACGTTGATCGACCAAAAGCAATGTGTAACTTAAGCCCTGTACGCTTCACTGGACAGCACCTCTCCTATTGCCTACCAGCGAGCTGCGTTAATTTAAAGAAAAACTATTGGAGCTTTCAGTACCTTTGCGTTATATCCGATCAATATTCAATCCATTGTGAACAAGGTCTTTTTGCTTTATTCAGACTTTTTTTGACCATTCGATAGCTCAAATCTCGACTATTCCAATACTGTGCTATTATCTTGCAAAGGCCATTTAAGTGCGCTATTGCAGCAAAAATGAAATTGTGTTCCACACTCGGCGCGCATTATCGCGCACGTTTCCTTAATCTATCAGGGAGTTCGTTCGCCGTTTTGTTGAAATTTCTAGGTTTTTCAAACCAAAATCGTAGAGAAGATTTTGTTTCATCGTTCCATGGGCCTACGCTTTTATTTTCTTTTTGAATCACTAATAAACGCGCGTTAAACAGCCTAGGCAGCCTAAGCCTAACAGTATGAAACGTAATTTTCTTATCGCTCTTTCAGCGCTTCATGAGAACCGCTTCCAAAATTAAACATAATATTCACCTAAATTTATGCTGTCAAATAACAATTAAAAGTCTGTCAAAAGACCAGCCATGAACTTTAGTCGCTTCGGTGGCGCTTGCTGCGAATATTGCCAAATCCCATCCACACAGCCGTTCAGAAACCCTACGTGGAAACTAAATTTTATTTCGATGCCGCAACTCATAAAGAAGACTTCTTCGGGAGAAAAAAACCGAAGTATTAGAATTACCGAGTTTTAATCCATCGAATGACCGCTAAGAGTCTGAAAAAAAAAAGCGAGAAAATAGTCTCACAGGATTTGATAGCGAATGAAGATATCGAAACTGTGATTATTTTTACATCTGTGCCTACAAATTACAAGTTCTCTTATCCTATCAAGATTAAATTCGGTTGTCCTAAGTCGATTAAGTTAATTTCGCCATTTTGGAGGAAAACTCAAAATTTGAAGACCCAAACAACTAAACAAGTAAGATTCAGCTCAAAAGTGCACTATGGCATTCGTTGATATATATATATATATAATATATATATATATATATATATATATATGCACATATGCACGTATACATACGTATGTCTGTACGTATATATATATATATATATTTATATATGTATACATATATATATATACATGCATATATATACATATATGTATACATGTATATATGTGTATATATACTATGAATATAATGCAAAAAAATTCCGGATAAAAGATTTTGTCATATCTACAGATGTGGACTGGGAAATCCTGCTCAATCGCTTTTTGGCGAAGTGTCAATGTGGAGCTCAGTAAAGCCACTCATAGGTTGGAAAACAATGCACTCATACAGATGGCTCTGGGTATAGTGACTCAAAGATGAAGAACAATGTAATTCGGAAGCTAAAGAACACTCGGCAAGGAAAGAGCTGCTGCTCGGGACCGTACACTTTGATGAGCGACGAGCAGGTGTTTTAGGCGACTTGAGTGTTTGTGTGTGGAGCCAGTTGACTTTTACGAACTACGCATGAGTGATATTTGGGAGTTAGTTGTAGAACTAGCAAATATCTATGGCGAGCACAGGAACACTGACAGGGAAAAGATGAATAGGCTCATTGTTTTGAGCCTTCAAGTGAGTGTAGCCCGACGATCAAGTATAAAACTGCACTGGGGTAATCATTCGGCATTAGAAAATGCCCGTTTAAAGGTCGGGTGTCATGCCGAAGGATACATTCTCAATATCACGAGTCGTTTATATTGCCAACAATTCGAGGTACAACGGAGAGGGCCAAGTTATACCAGATCAATGGATTGCTAGAGATCATCAGTGAGAATTGGAAGGCTGCACATGGACCTGGAAGGTGATCATTATCAACGAGTCAACAGTACTGTTCAGAAAAAGAATTGTGTCCCACAAGTACAACCCCTCAAAAGACATAAACATGGCATAAAGCTGTTCAAACTGTGCGGTTAAGGAGCGTACAGTTACAAAATGATGCTGTATGTAGGTGCAGGCACAACTCAGACCAGTCTGATATCTCATGGAAGATGACTAAATGAACGAAGGCACCTTTACGCTGACTACTGATACACTAGCATTCCTAGTTGAGAGCCTACTACAAAGGAAAGCATATCTGACTGAAGCGAGAAGAAAGAACAGGGTCGAATTACGAAAGAAATTCGTTGAGAAGAAAGTAAACAAGGACAATCTATAGCGATGCAGAACTAAAGTGGCGCAATGGCATTCAAATGGAAGGATAAGAGAGGGTCGATGATTTCCACACGGCACGGGGTTAATGTAGTGGTGCTGCTTGAACAGAGGCAGACTGTTGCACAAGGCGAATTGTTCCTTCGATGCTACTTACAGTAGTTGTTAATTGTTAAATAAACATTTCATTGGAAAGGTTTACAACATCAAAATGATGTGAAATAGAGGTGGGGAAAATGCATTTTTTTCCAAAGAAATACTCTTCACAATGATGATTTAGCGCTCTTTATGTGCTCACTCCAGCTATATACTTAAAATTCCTCCACATAAGTTTCTTCTGAAAGTCGTACATCGTAAAAAACATGTTTTCAAACTATCCTTTCACAATACCATCGGAAAAACAATGCATCATGAGTTGGAAATGCGTTGTATTTCAAAAAAAGGGAATTTCCCTTTGCAAAATGTGGATCTGTAGGTGGCGAAACGGATGACTTCTTGGCAAAAGTCACCATATTTCAATATTTTGATTTGAAAAAAGAAAATTCTACTCTATGCTCACTTGTGTCCGCTTAATGTTGATAATATGCTATTTGCGAGCACAAATGGATTAGCATCAAGTTGTTTCGTTTTAGATAAGTTAAAACGGAATTAAATGCCAAATTACGAGTTGGACGACTCACCATAAATGGCCTAACAAAGCGATCCAATTTATTCATTGCCTGTTTCAGTTCAACTACATTGAAGGACGTCACAACAGTCCAGAACGGATTGTCACTTGTCAGAATCACTTAAATAGAAAATTCTAAGTTAAGAATACACAAAAATTGGTATTTGCTTGCTTGGAACTGCTCAAACAATTAAAGAGGTTTATCTGGGGTTTACACCATACAAAACACTATCTCATTAGTCCACTCAAAAGTGGTTGTCCGAAGAGTAGTCTGAATTGTGTTCAACGGCGATTGCACTCAGGAACTGCTGGCCGAGGCTGTTGTTCAAACCCCTCGGGGTGACGTTTCTGTTACAACCTCCCGTTCTCACGACCGGGGTCCTTCTCAAACCCGATGCTTCACACACAATAAGTGAAGCATGGCCTTTTCTCAGACCTTCCCGGGGGTACAAGGTCACGAAGACCTGTGGGTCACCCCCCGCGCCATCTTTCGGACAACCTTGCTGCGTCGCGCTCTGCGCCGTCTCATATGCCCGCGATTTCAATAGCGCCGTACATCCGCCAGGTTCGCCACTGATGTAATACACGATGAAAATGAATTAAGTTATAGTAAATACATCGGTTGCCATCAATAATGAGGGCGAAAACAGCAGTTGAAGTACGTAAAGGCATAAAATATCCTACTTTGTTTTTCGAAAAATACATAAATAGATGCTCTAAGAGGAAAAGTTCGGGATATTATGTTTAAAATTTATACGCCTTTCTCTCATTTTTGGACTGAGCGATGCTTGGATTGGTATTATTTACTTTACTTTACCACTTTATTTGACTCGTATTACAGTTTCTTTCTACTGTGCCAGTGCCAGCACTATTAGCGTACACTTTGCCTCCTCGCTTGCCTGAGAATTTCATCTTCTCCCTTAACGTCGTAAAAAAGCTAATCAAGCA
Source organism: Parelaphostrongylus tenuis (assembly GCA_019055375.1). Classification (NCBI taxonomy): domain Eukaryota; kingdom Metazoa; phylum Nematoda; class Chromadorea; order Rhabditida; family Metastrongylidae; genus Parelaphostrongylus; species Parelaphostrongylus tenuis. The sequence goes on along the minus strand of JAHQIW010004800.1, from coordinate 57,431 downwards.
TGTCTCCTTGCAATTTCGAATATAATCAAGCTGGAGGGCTCGTTATTTATTGCCGAAGAGTGTTGGGGGATCAACCACGCGTAGAGCCACATCGAGCATCACTAGCCACTCAGCCACAGGTCCCTCAAATCGCTTCTGTGGGTAGTTTGATTTGTCCTACCAAATACCTATCCTACATCATATACTCCGCAATGGTTTAGTGCTTGATAGTAGCCACAGGTGATGTTCCCAAATAGAGATCAGGGAAAAAAACAACGATTAGTTTTTTATAGGACCATGAAAGCTACCCATACTATCGTTGGAAATGCTGGAATCGAAAACCCTGACACAAAAGTGTTCTACTGTCTCACAAAAACGCGCAGCCCGTTGAGAAGCTCTATCGGGCGACGACAATGAAAGTAGCTTTCACTGATGCAAGCTTCAAGAGTGCTGCTACGAGTGAATGCTATGAAGGTTTTAATATCCTCTACGGAGTTTACTGTGCCAAATCAGCTGATACACTCGTAGTCAAAATGGACACTATTTCGAAATATGCAGTCTACTTGAGTATACTTATTAGTAAGGGAAACGAACATTGTACAATCTGCATGTTAAGTGGGGAAGTGACCGATTTTGGGGCTTGTGAAGCAAGCATTCGCAATCTTGACGGCGTATCCCAACCACATCTCAATAATTCTTCACACATTCCAGAAACTGTAGCACAGAGAAATAACAACAATGCATTGATTCGTCGTCGTTTCACTTCATCACGAACAAGAGACATCTGTCGTTGCAGTGACTGAAAATAAAAAAAGGCAAACATTTTACAATCACATATTCTCATTCCCTACTATGAGATTTCACCACATAAAATTCGACATGCTACATTATCTTCGGATGGTCGGCTACTTGATCCCAGCAAATAGAAACACTGCAAAAGAAAAAACGTGTTATACCAAAAAAAAAACTAGTTTTAGTGTCTCAAACATCAAACGCTCTCATTTACGGCGGTCGAAGCTGCGATGGCCGGTACTCGAGGATTTAGTCCCGGATGATTCAGAAAATCACCGGAGTAAGATCAAAACGAAGCGTTCACACAATGTCATGAGGCAACTTTTTGTCTTACATAACAGCAATATAACAAACTTTTCTAATCCCGGCCTTCAGGTTGTTGTAGAGATTCAGATCACATTCAATTTTCCTTTTCGTTTTACAATACTCCAAAGAAAGATGATTGGCGTACGCCGACAAAATTATGAGAACAGTCGTTCACTTAGGATATGGTCGAGAAATATGAGTCACGAGAGACTATAAACTTTTGCTACTACATATTAACTTCAAAATGATACTTTACGACATAAAAACACCGTAAAAACAGGACTGCAAAGAGTGACAGAGATGGCCTTCATTGTCTATGACAAAGGTTGTCAATTCTCATCGATGATCAAAAATTTCACGTTTGCATGTCTGAATCAAGAGAGTTCGCGCTTTCTGTGCTTCTGATGAATGAGTTAACACCACATTTACACCCGAATATCGGAATTTCGACAAATGTCTAGTCTAGGTGATGTCGCATGACAGACTTGAAATTTTTTCTCTACATTTCTCAAAGATTGGATATCAAAACACCTCAGCTAATTTCCAGATCGACTACTCTGTTTGAAATTTAATAAGATTAAGAATATGGATGGACGCCTTATCTTCTATGAACATCCCTATGTAACAATATTTCAAGGAACGAGTTTGGCTTGCTCAAGTGCAAAAATGGATAAAAACAATAAGCCATTCACGGCCTATTTTTTGCCTGGTTATTGCCAGTGGATGGCTCTTCAATAGGATTTTAGTAGCCATTATATAACATTAAATCCAGGCAATTTTAAAACTGAATTTTGATCCAAGAAAGGTTCTCACATTGCGCTGTAAGAGAAAGAGAGAGAGAGAAGAGAGAGAGAGAGAGAGAGAAGAATATTACGTTTCACCCTCAGAATTTTCTTCGCATATAAGAGTTATGTATGGAGCAAGGCCTGTGAGTGTGTAGAAGAAATCATGAGACATCTGAGTGACATCAAAAACTTCGAATCTCTTCTTCGAATTGGAAAAAAGCCCTAATTAAGAGGAAGACACGCAAGAGTTGAAGCAAAGACAATCAAGATTTATCAGGCAAATCTCAACGTCACTGGATTTGTGACAGAGGATTCAAGAGCGACTGCGCACCCGTCTCTAACTCGGAGGTAATGCAAGTTTTCAAGAGATAGATACACGTGGGTAAAAAAGTCAACTTTACAAGCAGCAGTGAAACCAGAACTCTTCTTTAACTGTCTGTGAAAGAAAACTATGTTTACGAACAAGCTCAAATGGCAGCCCTATGAGTCACACTATTGTCAAGCACCCTCTGCTGGAGACTCTCAACTGACATGATGTTTGATGACGTTATGTTGACTTGGTATTGAAAATGATCTGCTGTATTTTCGAATATCATTTGAAATGTTGAAGTGATATTTTATATCAATTGATTGCGAATCGGGTATAGTTAGGTGGGTGAAGCCATGGCCTTCATTCCACAAGAGTCCTTGGTGAAATCACTTGATGCGATTTCAGCGCAGCTTGAGAATATGGTGACAAATAGTAGTGTTCGTTTAGCATTCGCGAATAAAAGTGCACGCTTACGCTTCTCCTCCATATTCGTTATTTATGAAAATCATGGTTAAGAAATAAATCATAGTGATGTTGAAGAGGAGACTGCATTTTCATCACCTTGTATTTCAAAAGTGGGATGCAGACAGTTCAATCAAGTGACCAAAAGAGTTTCTGGGGGGAGTTCTGAGAAGATGCAAATTTTCAGTACAGTTATCTAAAAGATGACTGGACGTATTTGTTGCTCACATCAGGTAGCTGCCATATTCACTAAGAAACGACAACAGATTAGGGGAATTGCTACCTACACATGTTATCAGACAATGATTAAACCGCTATCAAAGACGACTATAGCAAGAGGATCAAGGAATAAAATTGATAGAAGACGCACCTGCATACTATGAGTTCTGAGCACGCATCATCGAGACACTCAATTAAGTATTGCTCCAGAATTTTTTTTAAATGCGAGAAAACATGCAGTACCTAGCAAAGCTTACCAAGCCAACTCCTCCCGCCCGGTATAGGTAGCGCCCATGCCCTACTGGTCAGAATGCCAGCACGAGTAGTATGCTACCCATTTGGAATTCTAGAGTTCCTTCTAATGCACTGTATATATGTATATATATATATATAGTATATATATATACATATACATATACATATATATACACATGTACATGTACATGAATATATTTGTACACACGTATGTACATGCAAGTATACATGTACATATATGTGTGTATCCAGATCTATAGAGACACATATACGTAAATACATGTGTATACATATGCATTGTTTCGATAGCTATCAAAAGGCAGGTACAAATAAGAGAGGTTAGAGGAGAGGAGACGTTCCATTCACCTGAAAATTTGCAAAAAAAACCTCTCATTGGCCGGCAATTGGACTTACAAATAAGTCTCATTTCATTTCAGTTACTTTGCTCAGCCATAATTATTGTATAGACGACCAAGATTCGGGCTTTCAAACTCTCTCAGATACCAAAAGCAGTGTGTTTATATATTGGACAACACACACATTCTAAATATCAGCGTACATGCCATTCATACCCATAGAACGATAGAGCAAAATCTCTTCTGCAATCCTCTCTTGTTTGCAACTCTTCAATTGCCCCAGTTGGCGAGAAATTTCTGTTTATCGTCGGAAAACTAAGAAATTTGCGACTGCGCGAAAACTGCTCGTATTTGACTGGGCCGGGCACGAAAAAGCAGCGTCTGATGGAATGGGTGAATATCGTATTGCTACACATGGTAGAGCTAGAAGAACAATCAGTCAAAGGCAAAAAGAGGCCTTGCGATAATATTTTCTTAAAAGTTGCATTTTAGAAAGTGGAGATCTTCTTGAGTATGCCTAAGACTTGTGTTCAATATTCGACATTTTCTTCGCAACTGATATTATAACGGATTATCTAAGTATTGAAACTGTGGCTGAACCTTAATGAATCGTTGATGTACAACTTTCTCAGTTAGGCGTTCGCGCACAGAGGTCGCACATCCTTCCAGAACATCTTTAGCCACATTTTCCGAAAGGAATGCTACCTTAAAATAGAGTGGATTCAAAACAAGTTATAGGGCAAAAACAGTATATTAAAAATTTCCAATAACTTTCTCCTATTCGCACCAATTTCCAACCTGCCGGTAAAAAGTGAGCATTTGCTTTTTGAGAAGTTTTAGTAGACATTCGATATCTTAAGACTCGAGAATGTTACTACAATACTTTATTTCTAAAATAATCCTCTCAATGCGCTGTAACAGTAAAATAAACTGATGACTGACACCCAAAATTTTTCGCTAGACATTGCTTTCTCCTGGACTTTTGATACTGATTCGAACAAGATTCTTTTTTATTTAACCGCTTCTACCGGTGGTATGATGTTACAAACATATACCCATTGATGTAGAGTGATGTGCAAACTTTCGCGTCAGGCGGGACTAGAACCCGCATCTCATTCTCTCCGGGAATGCGTGCTCTATCCGTCAACCAATATCTGTCAGCGAGAGTGGGTTCAATGTCGAGACCGACTACCCGGGCCACGCCGTTGACGGCTGGCGGCTGACAGATAGATGCACTGTAACGTAGAAAGAGCGATGGACAAAATGGGCGTCAGTAGCGTAACGGATAGAGCACGCATTCTCGGAAAGAGTGAGGTGCGGGTTCTAGTCCCGCCAGACGCGAAAGTTCTGCACATCACTCTACATCAATGCTAATTCAATAGCTTGAATCTCAAAAATATCAATGACGTTCTAAGTTTTTGAAAAGGAAACTTCTTAGTGCTCTGTAACAGCTGAAATAAGATTAGACTTCGCACCGACGCGAATTTCTTGTCGGCTACTGTGGGTGTGTAGTCGCGCTAAGCGATTCACATGTGGAGTGCGAATTTCGTTATTGAAGTTAGGTTTTCTCGCCGCTTTGAAGAAACTCTATATACAACATATGACTTTCACACTTCATTGATTTCTGTAAACCTACATATGCTTTTCGTGTATAGGCCTGGGTGGCCTAGGCTTAACAGCGGGTTATAGCAATACGAAATTGAAAAAAAGCCTGAGCCCACAAAACGATGGAGCAAAGCTTATTCTACAACAAAAATTCAAAAACCCTGAGAATCTATAGAAAACGGGAAAAGTTTGAAATAGATAGCAGATACAAACGGGAAAACGCGTTGAATGTAAGAAATAATCTTACTTATTATGATAGCGCACTGAGAAACTTTCAGACATAAAGTACATCATCGAGATTCTCAAGATTCAAGCTACCGAATGACTACAGAAAAAAGGACTGAAAGCGCAGTTTTCCCAAAGGGTTGAGATTGGATGCGGACAACGGAAAGTACCAAAAGTTCCTAAAAGCCACTACGAACATGGAGCAGAACCATGAAGGTTTACCTGGAGCTGGCCACTGGTCCGCTTGACTGCACGCAATCTCCACATTCGAAATCGGCGAAAAACAGACTGGTCGTCGGTAAGCAACTTGAAAAAAAGGTGGTGAATACTTTGACAAGTAGAAAGAGGAGTCAAAAAGTATTTCTGGGTTCGAAAAAATGCATCAAAGGTCTTTCTGACAGAAGAAAAACTTGAAAGATGTCTGCATTGTAGCACATGAAAACCATACATTCTGATTGGGCACGAATTCCTTAACAGTTGTTGGGACTGCCGGCAATAATGGTGGTACATTCAAGGCCAAATGATAGCCGTTTAGAAGTTTTCTGTCAATGGTGAACAATGGCAATGTTGGCTCTGGTAAAGTGACCTTAAATGGAAAAGCAACGTATATAAGAATACTGGAAAAAGGCATAAAAACGATGCTAATTGACCTTTTTGAGCAGCTCTTGTGCGACATCAATAGCGCCATTAGAGAAATGGAATTGAAGAAGTTCAAAGCGACTCTGAAAGAAAGTAAATCGGCAAATGAAATCGCCTGCAGAGCACAAAAGGTGAATTTATCTTAGTCGATAGTTGAAAACAGTAAATGGAGCTGATGAGGGATAAAGGATAAAGCCCTCGGCGCTGGTCAATCCCTAGAGATACGCCATGCATTCTTCATTTTCCAGCTTCACTTGAGGTGACTCTATGCATATTTGGCCTTTACAATGACTTGCGATGGCTTACCGAAGTATTGAATCAGTGCTGTTTATCCTCCCAGATAAGTCTAGGGCCACTCTCATACCAACTTACTGTCCCCAGAGAGATGGATGGTTAGTGAGCCATGAGCGCGAGACCGAACTGCTGACCTTGAAACTGATACGACACCAAGTCAATGTTAACACGTTCGTGAAGATATTCGTTTTCAATAGCTGACGATTATGTCCCGACCGCATGTGTAGTTGAAGAGTTGAGAGCTTAACAGGCCTTTGTAACATTCATTCATCTACCAGTATAGAGATTTTAATGAAGTGTACAACGTGTTCTTCACACTATAAAGTTGTTGAGAATTATGTTGTCCAAAAGTTTAGTGACGAAGTTACTGAAAATTTCCGTGAAGAATCGAAGATAGACGTTAACGTAAGCTAAACATTGGTGAAAACATATATGTCTCACTGCTGGACAAAACTTGCGCTGCTCACTTCCTTAGGTGTTCGAAACAAAGAGCTTTTGTGATCTCTAGATCACCTTAGTAAAGTTACAAAACCAAAACGCATTTGATGAAGACCTATAGCCTTTACTGCCTCAAGTTTCATTTGAGTTGATATCTGCTAAGATATAACTTGGTGGAGATTTGAAAGCGATCACTGCTTTCACGTTGAATGAATACCGTTTGATTAACACTACCTCGAATATGCTAAAAATGTTGGAAGGCAAATGAAACCATCACGAAACATCTAAACCAAAAGATCGATTGTCACTAAGCCTCGATAAGAGAATCAAGAATTGGAAACTACCTCACAAACTACCCTTCTTCCTTAAACAGCTGGTTTGAAGTTGGCGTATCTTCCTTAGCCCTTTCGGAGACCGTGGCACCACTTTAGAGATGCAGAAATAACCACCGTGCCGCGTCCGAAAATGGTAGTCTGCTGCCTCTAACAGTGGCTTGCTGTTGCGTCTAACAATGGCACGTTGGGGGTTAGAGATGCGGAGGTGGTGGGGCAGACCGTCCAGAGATGCCAGTTATGGATGCAGAGGCTGTGGATTGGTTAGAATTGATGGCTGATGTTTCGGAGACTTCGCCTTTCTCAGAGTCGTTCTATTACTTGTATGTGAAAGGTCACCGGTGTGTAATCATTCTTACTTACCACGCTTAGTACGACATTGGCTGGGATGACCGTCGTCGATAATTCGAAATTCGGACGTGGAGCCCACTGACAAAGAACGTTATCTCCACTGATGCCCACGCTCAAAGAAAGTCCTCCTTCCTGAACAAAAATGGGATAATTTGCACGAAATTATTGTAGGAAAGGCAAGAAAAAATCTCCCCTGGCATAAAAAGAGATCTGAATTGTCAGTAAGAGGAAATAAAAGCTACAAAAAATCAGAAAAAAAAAACGAAGGCGACTAGTGACTTTATGGATCATCTTCTATCTTACAGTATATCTTTTAATAATTTTCATGTATAAAATTTCTATACGATAAAAAACTGACTTCTATAAAAGGTGAGAGAAAACATTCCGCTCGTGGAATGACGAGATCTTCAGCGTCGATTGTGAACAGTTCTAAAGCAGTCACTGCCTGGGTTAGCCATGACCGAGTCTCCACGACCATTTTTCGTATGTTTTCATGTTTAGTTAGCTGTAAGTCAGGAACCAGAAGCCTAAACCAAGAATCGCAGAGTCAAAAAGGCCATTGTAATCACACTAGGTCGTTCCATAAGTTCTGATACTTGAGCACATAACACCAAATTTGTTAGCCGGAGTAATCTAGACTGCATGATTTTGGTGTCGTTCAACTGTGCAATTTCTCGTGAATATTTTCATATACAATTGCTTATACTTGCTAAGATGGGACTGTCTTGGTAACAAATTCGCTTGCTACTCATGCAAGAATGGCGTGTAGAGGAAGATATTAGTGAAGAGGCACGTAAGATTAATGGAGCTTGGGCGAGGATACGATTGCAGAAAGGACGTTCAGGAAGGGGTTAGCAAAGTTTAAAGCTGGAGAGACCAGTCTGGAGGATCAATCGCGTTCGGGCCGTTGACAGGAAGCTCCACTGATCTTGCCGCTTCATTAGCATTTTCCCCACGCGCCATTCGTGCATGAAGAGTGAGCGAATTTGCCTTCAAGACGGCTCCATCCTAAAGCAAGTAATCGACAGTGTGTGTCTTCAGGCTCATCTATCCACTACGCCATGTGCACGATGCATGAAATCATTAAAGCCGAGCTACACATACGGATTATTGACAGTTTTGCTTTGCTGGAGGTGGTGGTATTCGATATCGACGATCAACGGACAGCGTCCATCGAGCGCAAAGCCAATCCGCGAACTGAAATTTCTCAACTCAGGAATTCCTTTCTAGTTCGTTCATAAGACATTCCATATCAAAAATAGGATTTGGATAAGTTTGGCATATTTTTTCACAAAATATAATCGAGCATAAGCGTAAGGAGAAGGCCAAAAAGAAAAGGAGATGTGTTAAGAGCAAGGAAATCTACCCACCTTCACATTACATGAGCTATCACGTGAACGGCACAAGGCGAGGAAATTCTCCACCAAGATTCGAACGGAAAGAATCTCATTGCTAAAGAGTGGGAATATGTCGTAAATTAGAGAAAATTTCCAATGGCTACGATCACAATACAACTCACAATTTATCGATCAAATAATCAAGATCCCAATCAATATAAGCGAAACATGCCATAGCACATAAAAAGAGACACGCAGCTTTTCTGTGTGTGAATTGAATATCCTCTAAAAAGAAATATTGTGGGCTTTTTTTTTTTTGAAGAAAAAAGGGGTAAAAAATTCTCCAACCGTTGCAAGATCCTTTCGATATCTGTAGTTCACCATCTTTCTGTGTACCTGCCGCCTGTTCCGCAAACTGAAGACATAGTCTACCTACGGCCTCTAAAAGAAAGAGAGAGAGGCTACAGATCAATCAGATCCTATCAAAAGAACAGACAGGTCGCAATGAGCCACTTCTTCATTTGAAGGCGAAATTAACCCATTGAGGACCACCGTCGATTGACAGGCGGCATCGAGTCGTCGCTTGCGCGACAGTCGTAAGGTCGTAGGCAGGCGGCATCTGCATGTCTACGTATGCTTGTCCGGCTGTCTGCCTACTTTCCCACGAGACGCGACGCCGTCATTACAGTAGCTGACTAAACATTGACGTCGCGCGGCTCGCAAAAACGTACCGTGTGGTCCTTAAAGGGTTAATTTGAAGAATTAATATGTCGGCATATTTCTCTCTTGATGTATAGAATAGTGTCGAACGGAAGGTGATGGATAAACCACATCAAATAGACGTTGCCCCAATTTAATTCAGCAGAATCCTTTCACACACGAAGGGTCTTTATTTTCTGATATTTTAACAGATTTTGAAAACCAATATCCCTCTGCCCTCGGCACTACTTATTCCTTTTATTTATTTATTTACACAACCCATCATCACAATTTTTATTGTGCAGATCTCAAGACTTTTGGCTTTCGTTTTGTTTCTCGTCTTCTTCTTGAATGAAGTAGAATACCAGTCGAGCGTGTCTCCTAGTATTCTCGAGGGTAGCCTTGCTGTGGCGTTCCAAACGGCGTTCTTGTTGACTGCCGGAAACTGTTGGGGGCTAGAGCTCGGCTCCACATGCTCTATGACGAGCACCACAGCCACTCGGCCACAGCGCACCTAATCAAAGCTTCTTTTATGATTCAACAGATACCACCAGATTGATGAATGAAATTCATTCGGGTAACGATTCAGCGCCTTCGTCTTCTTGAGAGCTGATGAGCCGAGGAGGAACGGCTGTGGACAATCAAATCGAATCCATCGCCACTGAGGAAGACGAAATGCTGCAACGCTAGCCGAAAAGAGAAATGTTTCTATCAACCTCGTGGTAACAGCTAAATCATAAAAAAAAACTATTGCTGACCATTGATGCGGAGGTCAAAGGAGAGTAGGTTTTGTAGATTTTATTTCAAGAAGACGCCTTTTTTAAGATGCTTAAATCAGTTAGTATTCGTTAACACTTTGGCGTCGACGCTCAAATTTCTGCGGTTCTCCACATTTCCATCAGCCACTACACTTTTAAAGAGCTCAGTAATGTATTTACAGAAAACGTCGTTGCTCTTTCGCCTTATCGCTGTCAAAAATTTTTTTTTCAGGTTCAATTGTAACTCCTCCCAAACGCTTTACCGTCTCTCATCGTGGTTGGGAGGTGTTCCTGGGGTGTCAAACTTCGAAGTACACCGGGGAGAAGGGTGAGGGGGTTGAACCCCCTTCCCGAGGAGGGCCACCCAAACGGAGTCTAACGTTTCCACCAGGAAAGCCCAGCTATGAGTGAATTTCATCGGAAAGACGGCCGTCTTTATAGGTACTAGCAGCAAGGTAGTAATCTCCCTCTAACCTACAATGGCCAGCACGTGCTCTGATGAGGTGACGAGCTGAGGAAGCCCCGCTAGGCTTACCTCGGACCTCCAGGGAGCAAAACAGCTAAACCAGCACAGTTTCTCGGTGCTGTAGTCTCGCACTATAATGGAGACGGGCTGTCCAAGAATCCAAGTATCCATGTAAGTGATTGTAACTGTAAATTGTTTGAATTCAACCATTCGAGAAAGTAAAGAAGACGAGAATCAGTCAGATTCAGATCTCTCGATGCGACAGCGTCAGCTTTAGCAAGGCTCAGAATGCTAAACTGATAATGCCACTAACACTTCCGAGGACAATAAGGCTGAGAAAACCAGGATTTTGTCGCTGTAAAGTAACATAAAAGTTTATTTTGTACTGGTAGAAACCCAATGGATTTCAGTGGTCTCGATTTGAATCCATAACGTTCGCTACGAGACGGATGGAGCATGTCCGAAGATAAAAAAGGTGCAAATATTTTCATTGCACACATGAGTCACACAAGACTCATTTCGGCATCGCGACTGTTCTGGAATCACACATTGAAAATAATTATGCAAAAACACGACGTACCTTTATTCCCCGGTACAGATAGTAATTCTGACAGTTTCCGAGCGTTTACAAAGTAGTCGATCCAGTTTTCTTCGGGTGGTCCCCAGTACTCGTTCAGATTCTGTATAGTGTCCATGATCTCCATTATGGAACAGCAAGTTTAGGCAGAACCTAAATCATATGCAAACTGCAGAAAACTATGAGCAGTACTGGTACTCATATGTTAGACGGCGACAGATGAAAAATCGATCTAATTCGCTGGACAGGAATTTTTCACAGAAGTGCTGGTAACCATTCGAAAGCTTGGATCCATGGCTAGAGCTCCAGGCGCAGGTTTTTCAAAAGACCCTTTTATAACGCTGCAGCATCCGGAATAAAATTATATTTCTCACCTGCAATTGACCTTGATTTTCATCGCGCCTATAATTCGCTGGAAGCACTAAAAGCATATCAACGAGTAGAGAAATTGTCGTAGCATTTGATACAGTCGTTTCATCTGGAGTTTCTTTCAAAGCAGAGAAAAATCTTCAATTTAATAACAAGTTGCATCCCACATGTATAACGGCCCGGTAATCGATCAACTGGCCCCGACCCCATGGACTAGCCGATAAACAAGGTTGCCAAAAATGCAAAACTCGACCTTATTTCCCCTGCTAACGATATCTTCAGAAAATAAGCATAGCGCTGGAATCATTGACACTTACGCTATCGAATAAGTACCAATAATCTAGAGAAAGAGCTCTGCCCGGCAATGTGTAGAGCACAAATCATTTCCTTCTCCTACAGCGCCATCGAAAGAGCTTTTCTAGAAAGCTAGCACATTTCTGAGTTGTTCGAAACGTGTGCTATCGGTAAAGTAAGGTTTAAAGGCGCGTTCTAAAGGAGCTTTATCCAGTGGATTATAAACGAGATAAGGGAAAAAACACGTGGTCGTGTGAAACATAATTCTTATTGGATTTTACAGCGTCATGAAAGGGTGTACTGAAAAAACGAGCCATGTGGAGCTCTAGCCAGAGATTCAAGCTTTCGAGTGATTACTGAAACTCCTATAAAACGTTTCTGTCCAGCGATTGAGATCAGCTTTTCATCTGCCGTCGTCTAACATATAAGTACCAAAGTATTCTTTGATGATTAAGCGGATAGCTGAAGTTGATGAAAATAAGTCTATTCGGTTAACATTTCGACGTTTTCGTCTTCTTTGAAGTCGATGAGTGGAGACGAAAGACGTCGAAACGTTATCCAAATTTTTGACAGCATAATCTAAGTCTTCCATTAGATATATTATGGAACTTATATAGTACAAAACGAATGTTTCGGCCTTTCAGCCTCATCATTTCGGTTCAGTAACTACCTGGGGAGTCTATCCCTATACAGAGGAATCGATGCCGCACCTTTTACGTCGATTCTTTTATATAGATGTGTATCCCAAGGGATCGGCTGATTCCAGGAGGACTCTGTCACTGAGGAGTCCAGACGGACGAAACAGGCACCTGCCTAGCACTATCTAAGTGCACATATCATACCTCTTAACAGGCTCAAACATGTTATCATGTAATCAGATTATCACTGTCTAGAAAAGGATGGATGGCTAAACCGTTAAATGCCGGTCCAACTAAACCTCTCTGTAGTCAGTCCTGAGATAGCCTAGCTAGAGTATTCCAACTTAGCTATAAGAAAGTGGACTTTCTTCCAACGCTGGAACCATAAGAGAGTTAATGTGAGCTCTGAGTGGGTTCGAACCAGCACTATGATCGTAACCAAAAGTCTCAGGGAAACATCATTCGGCAGGCAAACTCAATACATCTCCATTTGTGGACGAGTATGGCCATCAACGAAAACAAAACTACCACTTATTTTGTGGCATAGACCTCCTAACCGCCTGACTTCCGCGGAACTAAACTGGGCGTGTCCGCCACTGTGGGAAACTACTCCATTCCCTCTGCACAGATCAGTCGCCGACTACAACCCTACTTTTCGTTGCAGGACCGCACGCTACCAGTATCAAACTCAGTTGTGGGCACTGGTAAAAAATTGTACTGCAGTTGACGAGCAATCGAGTCAGATGGGGGTGGGGCCGTTCCCACGCGTCCAATTTGGGTCCGCGGAAGTCACCTGGCTAAGCTGTCACAAACTTAAGCGTTCGCCATATGTGATCTGCGTCGACGAAGTCGTTCGGAAGTAATCCATTAGGTATCGGCGAGAGCCAGCTTCACAATAACCGCATTCATCACGTCTGAATCCGTAAGCTAACAAAATATGGGCTTTACAGGGAAGCTCGTGTGGCGAAATCAGTGCACAATGTCTCTTCTGCCTTGCCCATCGACACACTGACATCAATATCATATCAGTGATACACATAAGGTCACTTACACTAGTCAATCAAAAGACGGGAGCTCTTTTCGACCTGTGTAGCATTTCAGAATAATCTACTAGAGCGCGCGTGGCGCAGTGGTTAGCAGTGTTCTGCGATACATATATGGTCAATGGTTCGATCACGCCTCAAGGGTCATCAAGCCTTTCATTTCTTCGGGTTCAATGAATAAGTACCATAGTTACTTGCGTGTATAGCAGCAATGACCTGATATGTCGGCCAGATATGCATTCAATCACCTCAGACAATGCTAAACAAAGATGAATGCATAACACTCACTCGGGGATCAACCGGTTGACTTCCGAGGACCCAAACCGGGCGTACCCGCTAGCACAGGAACGACCCCACCTCTCTGCCCCGACTAGTCGCCGACCACAGTACTATTTTTCGTTGCAGGACCGCACGCTAATTACTCGGAAACTCAGCTACGGGTCTTCCAACGAAAAGTGGTACTGTAATCGGCGACTATGCGAGGTAGAGGAGGTGGAGTCGTTTCCACGCTGGCGGATACGCCCGGTTTGGGTCGCGCGGAAGTCAACCGGTTAATCTAAGCCGAGAGCTGTTCAATTTCAAGTCATTACATCAAAACATTTTTGTACTAGAAAGAGACTCACTCCTTCTACCAAAGACGTCGGATGTGATCGTGAACGTAACCCTACAAAATGTCGCTCAATCCTATACAGCTGGTAATCACCCTATTATATTAGGTCTTCTCATGAGTTTCGGCACTGGAGCAGTAAACCCCAAATTCAGTAATATACGTAGATTCTTGATAGTCATTCGATAGCCCGAATCTCGACAATTTTGACGCTAAGATTAGTTTCTGAAACGATCTACACAGAGCGCTGTTAGAGCAAAAAGAATATCACGTTTCACACACTATGCGCTTAGCTCATCACTTGATCTTCGTAGCGGGTCTACTTGGCGATGTGGATTTTTTCAAAAAAATTGCATTAGTACAGCGATAGAAGAAAGTCTTCCTTACAACTCACGCACAAGAATCCTAGGAATTCCTCCCAAAAAGAGAAAAAATTGCTAAATAAGTGAAGCAAGTCGCGCGGCGCTCGAACGAAGCGCTTTTTCGAGGCGGTAGTTGAAGTCGCTGCGCACAACGTCAGTTACTCAGAAAGTAGCTCCCTTTTTCAGAAAAAAGTCCTTGATTTTCTGCATAACAATTGTGGAGAAAACTTTTCTCAATAGTTCTAGAGGTACAAATTGTTCTCTTCAATTCCCTTCCCCCCCCCCCCCCTTTCAAACAAACCCGCTCTAAAGTTCAAGCGACGAGCTAACTACTTCGAGTGCGAAACGGGACCTTCTTTTTGCCCTAGCAGCGCTCTCAATGGATCGTTCCGGAAGGCAATTTTAGCATCAAATTCATCGAGATTCGAGCTATCAAATGACCACCGATAATCCATGTGTATTATTAAATTTGGTGTTTACTGCGCTAAAATCATAACTTATGAGATGACTCAATATCTTGAAAAACTTAAAGGCCGAATATATGATTGTGGCACGTGTTGACAACCAAATAAATGCTATTTCATGTAATTTTACAACACGTACGAAAGCTTTTTATCGAGGTGTTTCGACATGATGAAGCCAGGAGATTCCCTCAACTGATGCCAGAAATCCACTATTCGTGGTGAAGAGGAACAAATAGCACCACAAGACAACTAAAGCCAAGCACATATACAGTGACTAGTGACGATCTTTGTAAGTGAGCATAAGAAATACAGTATCATAATCGATGAGAAATCAATAAAAACAATCAATAGGGAGTGACAATCAATAGTCAGTAGTGACCTACTAACCAGTTATGTATGCAATAACACGCAGAATAAGGCATGTATGTACATCGAACATGTTGTAATTACATACCATTTCTTTCGAGCCTATACAAGTAGCATTCACGAGAACCTCAATGAAGCCTAAATTATACATATAAAAGACCATGGAGAAAAAAAAAGAGAACAATGAATGAGAATCGATGCTCGACAGGTCAGATTTCCCATCAGAAACCGAACAGGGGAAAACACGCAGATATATACAGTTTCGTTCCTTAGCATTCATCCACTTTGTCTGTAACGGCGAAACACGAGCCATTCTGAGTATCCTGGATTTTCTTCATCAGCTTTACGACATTCATTGTTGGGACTAAATAACAGCAGACATCAATGTAACATCAGCATCTGAGCAGTACATAATGCTAAAATATTTTTCATATAAGAACGTGATTCGGTACCAGGAAGAGAGCGCTCTTGGCGATTCTAAGTGAGTTAGCTTGTAATTTCAATCAGGCGAGTACTACACCATGTTAAAAACCCACAGAAGCCAAGTCCTTGCAAAAACAATATCATACTCTCCGTGACAATTTCGGGGCGATCGTCCAACACTAAGCCGCACGCACCAGAAACCTGAAAAGAACCAGTGACTAGCAAAATGTGGGAATGAAGACGCTCCCGAAACAAATAGTTAAGAGATAATACTTGCCTTGATCCAATCGGAACGTGATGGATCCAATTTCGTGTTGACGTCCACAGTATCGTTCACAAATGGACTTCCGGCACCAACAATTTGAAGAACAGGGACAGTCAACATTGGACCAGACTGTCCATCACGGGATATCGGAATGGCGGTACGACTGGAATAATGCCATTATTTGAATAGCAAAAGAAAAACCCTACAGCGCAATTTTATGCTAGTTTTTTCTGATTAAAAGGGAACAAAAGAAAAACTGATCTCATTTGCTGGACAGGAACTATTCATAGGAGAGTTAGTAACCAATCAAAAGCTGAGACTTCAGAGGGTTTTTCATATTCCCCTTATAATCGAAAAGAACCTTGATGCTGCTAAAATTACTAAAAGGGTGTTTTTGAGATCACATCCAAATCCACTATTCAACTAGGATGCGTTTTGTGTCATAACTTGACCACTGCTTATAGAAAACATAAAACTGCATAAAACCTAAATCTAAGCCGTAGAATTCAAAAAATTCGAGTAAATAATCTCAAAACCAGCAAAAGAGTAACATTTCAAATATCGAATCGCATCCTCAATTCACTTTAATGTATACGTATATACGTATGTGTATACATATATAAGTACATGCACTCACATGTATAAACGCATGTATATGCCTGTATATACGAATACAGATACGTATATACGCACATGCATATACATATATATATATATATGTACACATACATATACATAGCTATATATATGTATATATATATATATTTATGCACATACACATATATACAATGGAGCTTCCTGAGTACTCACTTCATGTAGCACTCGATGAACATCGCCAAATTCTTCGGATTAGACAAATGTTGGAAGTAGATGCGATACTGACGAACAATATCTGAACTGCATTCGTCCAAACGACGTCCAAAATGATGCCACATCAGATAGTCGACGGTAAACGAATTCACTCCAGTATTGCGAAGATATCGAATGTTCATCTGATGAATGTTCCTATCAGTTTTGCAACAAAAGAAAACACAATACTATTGGGACATACGAAGTGCACACATTTTGTACAACGATTCGGCCTTCCATTTCAATCATCAATTCTGATATAAACCTTATTCTACGCAACATATATTCAGCACAAAGCAGTCGTGCACGCAAGCCTTAGTTCATTGCCTACATCAAACCTTTTTCTGACGGGAAGGTCCTTAGTTGAATCTCGCGCCAGACACTAAGAGATATCAACAAGAATTAGTTTAGTTCTTGTAAAACTAAAAGAGATTATCTGTCATGGAAAATCATCAAACAACTGAAATCTTGAGTACTTTTCCGTTTGGTAGCACACACCCTTAAGCCTATCTCCTACGCTGGGTAAGAAGTTCTCATTAAGAGTGTTAGTGATCATTCGAAAGCTTAGAGAACTGTACGTGGCCGCTTTTTTGGAAAGACCCTCTTATGACGCTAAAAAAATCAGAGTAGACCACGTTTCACACTCGCATATTTCTCGCAGTACAGAGCTCTTTTTTAGAATATTAGTAAATGTTCGATAGTGTAAAATTTACTTATTCCAACGCTTTCCTTATATCTTGAAAAACCGTTTCTCTGGAACGCAGCAGGGAAAGTAGGATTGATTCACATGCGCGAGCAAGTGTTCTTGGCTAATTCACGGGCGCTCGGGTGAAGGGCAGAGGGCGGCTCGGCACGAAATTCGAGCGATGGCGTCCAAGTGGGCTATATTTGATTAGGAATTGTTCTATCGATTTGAACGTAACTCCGTATTGAACGTCTGACTCTGATACTGAAATTTTCTCAGCACGTTCATGTGTTTTACGTCCTTCCAGCGAAGTAATACTTGAATTGCGAGGCCCATGTGAAACATAATTTTCATTTTGGAATTTTTGGCGTTGTAAAAGGGTGTTTTCAATGAACCGGCCATGCACAGCGCTAGCTTGAGACTTGAGCTTTCAGATGGTTACCGACATTATTTAAAGAACTCCATGTCCAGCGTAGGGAATAGGCTTTAAAATCTGTGCTACTAGATGGAAAACGTAAATATTTTGTATAGCTCATAGCACTGCTGAATTCTTAGCGCTACAGTTATTATTTCCTATGAAGTACGGACAATCTCACAGTCACTGTAAACTCAACGATGCTAAACGATAGGCAAAACGTTAGACCCCAAACATGAGTTGATCCCATGTTCCACTCATATCAAGGACGCGTTCTACCACTATACCATTGCAAATACTCCACTCTTTCTACGTTATGAGATATTGGAGTTGCCAGTTTCCAAACGTTAACGAATTTCGTCTGGTGAGTATATATCGGTACTAAACCCGAATCGGGTCATTCAATCTCGACATCCCTAAATAGACAGTTAAAACATTATAAAACTGCTTTGAGAGCAGTAAAATTTTGAAAAATCAAATTTATTTGAAGGATACCTTTTGATATCCCCATTCGATCCATCCGGCAGTGGTTGCTACACAACTTACAAGAATCAACGCGTCTAATCGTCGCTGATTCAGCAGCTGCAGTCACATTCAATTAAATTCTGACACATCATACTTTCTTTACGACCTCTCAATAATGAAAGAGTACCATGCCTCGAATGCTTTAGTTCAATTTGATATACAAATTGTCGAATATTGAATATTCGGATGAAATACTAAGTAACAACGAGATCACTCAGTATAAATCAAAACACTTAACTGCATATCTGAGAAGAACATTGGCTCCTACTCCAACACCGAAAGCAATGACAGATTGAAGTCTAAAAATAGACAGATCTGAGGACATTGGATGGTACACAAAAATAGACCTCAGACAGGAGTTGAACCCACGTCTCACCCATACCGAGGCGCTTGCTATCACTGCACCATAGTTCAGATCGAAGAAAGAGGATCGCAAAGCGGTGGCCATGGTGGTGCACTGATAGCACGAGTCCCAGTGCAGATGAAACGCGGGTTCGACTTCCAATTGAGATCGACTTTTTGTGCGTCACTTAATCTTCTTACACAAATATTTCAACATCGCACCACAGCTAGGGAGGTAACAGATTAAAGAAATATAGATGAATATGAGCTTGTAAAAAAACTGTTGTAAGAAAGAACAAACGTTTATACAATATCCATGCACGTAGACGCCTTTACTTCATAGGTTCTTTATGAATCTTTCTCTCATAATGAAAAAAAAACCCTTAGATGACATACCTCGTGATTTTGAGCGATGAGCAAAACTTTTGCGTCAGTCGTGACTCGAACCCTCAACTCACCCTATTTTGGGGGAGGGGGATGGGTACTATCCCTTGCACCACCCACGCCTGTTTTGACACCACTCTTCCTACATTACAACGCATCCTTCTGTTGACTGCTGATTGCTGACACATAGATGCGCTGTAACGTAGAAAAAGTGGTGGTAAAACAGGGGGCGCCAATACAACGATTAAAGCCCGCACTTTCGGATAGAGTTAAATGAGAGTTCGAGTTCTGCCTGACGCAAAAGTTTTGCGCACCACTCTACATCACTGGTTGTATCGATCAAACTTATGGCTCAATACAGCTCATTTTTTCTTGAACTGATAGGTATTTCTTGAGAAGAGACAACTTTGCAAGTTGTGAAAATCCCAGCATTTCTTGTATTGAAGTCTTTCCTTTATCAGCCTCAACGTCCCTCTACGGCCGTTCTCGAAATATCCCAGATCTTCTTCACAGTCGATTGTTAGAGCTTCAATGGATTACAGGATAAGAAGTGATCTCAGAAAGGTCTGTTATCGATTTCCAGGCACCAAAGAGGAGGGGTTATTGCTTGGCCGGGGCTTGGTTGAAATAAATCGAACCTAATCACTCCCTCTAGGCTATCCGCCCCTAATGGATAATAGAAAGAGGTAAATGGAATCATCGAGGCGGACAATGAAAGGATATGGTAACGGGACAAGAAGTATGACTATGGATTTAACAATAAACTGCGTAGTACCTACTCGAAATGATTGACGACATCTTCAACAATTTTAGCAAGACCATCCATCGATGGGTACTCATACCTTAAAAGCAAAGAACCATAAGGAATAAGAGATGCCAGATTCTTTTAGAACAGACTGATGAAGTGAAACTGACGTTCCTCTATTGAACTTACGTATCAGGAAGTGTCTGAGCATCAACCTCTTGTCCAGGCGCATTAATATTGTAAACGCAAAACTTCTCCGTAAATTCGGCAATAGAGACAAATTGGAAGAAATTTTGAAAGTTGCTCTCAGCTGAAATCCAAAACATTGGCGATACAATCGAGAACGATGGCGACAAGACTTCCGACGAAATAATATAACACAGCAACTGCTCAATAAGGAGCCATAAATCTAGTGAGAGCCTTATGAACACTTACAATCAAGTCCGAGGTCATGAAAAGTGATTAGAGGGTGTCTATCCCGATTCCCATAGATCGACACTTTCACTTTACCGTAGGCAGTATCGACTCTTTCCTAAAACAATAACGAATAAGGAGTAGTTTGTCGACAAAATATATTAAAAAAGCAGAAAAAAAGTGCGAGTTATTGTGACTGAAACTCTATTTTCACACATTCAGCCTTGCCTTAGAATTACAAAGGACACCTCGAACTTATGAAGATAATACTCATATTTTTACATGAACTTGCTCTGAAAAAAAGAAAAAATAAAAGAGAAATGCAAAATTTTCTTGAAGAAAAAAGAATAAGAAATAATTCAAGCTGCCAGGGTTTGTACGCCGTGAGATACACACTTGTGAAAACTTTCCTGGTTTACCCAAACAATCCATAAAATCGACTGTTTTTAAAATCACGTAATGAACATTCAAAATAACTCCAAAAAAAAGAATGTTTTTAGCCTAAACGAGGCCCTGGCGTACCAGCCTCGTTTAGGCTAAAAACATTCTTTTTTTTTGAGTTATTTCCCGGTTTAATCTCCATCTAGAATTTAAGAAAAACAACAGATATTGAAATATGCATCAATCTATATCACTGATTCCAAACGAGCGATATTTTATGAAAAACTAGAAGAAATAACCTATAAGTGACGCATCTGGAGAAGTGGTTAGAGGTGCTCTGCGTCGCACACGAGGTCAATGGTTCGATTTCGGGCTCATGGCTTCCAAGCAAGCCATCCCTCCGGGGTCGGTAGATAGGTACTAGAGTGGTCTCAGACTTGTCTGGGAAAATAAGCAGCATTGACTCGATAGAGCGGGAGGCCACTACGAATCATCGTAAAGGCCAGATATGCAATCACCTCAAACTAATCTTAAGATCTAAAATGAATGTATGGCGCATCCCACAAGGATGGATCAACCCGGGAGCTTTGGAGCTTTGACTTATATAACCTTATCATCATATCGTATCATAAGTCCATCTCAGAAGGATGAAGGATAGAGCTTTCTGCGTTGATTGATCCCCCGGAGACTTTTGACCCTCCTCTCCTTCACTGTTAACATCAAAGCACAAAAATTCCTTAATCTAGCGCTTCCATAGCGCTTGATGATATAATCATAACTATATAGCCAAGAGTGTAGCACGCGCGCCCCCGGAAAGGGTGAGGCGTAGGTGAATTCCTGACCGAGGTTCGGAGTGTTGCCTATCATTCAACACTCTTGGATACCGTAATTTGTTCTATATATTTATATTCTACTATTATTCTAATAACAACTACTCATAGTAAAAGTTTCTTCTATGCAAAAAAGATAACAAAAAAAGGCTTTCAGCACTGATCAATCCCTCGAGGGATGCGCCATGCATTCGTCCTCAATTTTCAACTTCGTTTGAGGTTTATATAATGCATATCTGGCCCTTACAGTGACTCGCGGTGGCCTCCCTCTGTTTCGAGTCAGTGCTGCTTATCCTCTCAGACAAGTCTGAGACCCGTCTGGTACCATTTTATAGAACCCGGAAGGATAGATAGCTTGGTGAGCCATGAGCGCGAGGTCGAACTATGGACCTTGTGTGCGGCGCACGAAATCTCTATCCACTGCACCACATGCGCTCCTTCTTCAGCAAATAAAGTCAACAATATCAAAAAAGAAGAGAGTCGAATAAGAACCGAACCGAACCGAATTCATTTCCGGAATTGGATTATCGACCAGCGGCTGGATATCGCTGCTGCTGAACGAGTGCATCTCCATCGAAGTCATCACGACCGGTTCTGCTGAAGTGCTCGTCGCTAATAAAAGAAACAAGTAACTCCCACGGAGAACACATAAACATCTCGTAACCGTTGTGATAAAAAAAAAGTTTGAGAATTCAAACAAAACACAATCAAAACGTTAATGAACGCGAGATTTTTCTTCGGTTGACTAAGCCATGACGTCACAAAGTCGATGACAAAAAAATGGCCCTCGTGGAAAAATGTGGTCCCATAAAATTTCGAAGTAATTTTTAAATTGATTTTTCTAGTAGAATTTTAAGAGAGGATTAGATCTACCAAGGCAAAATTGATGGGATCACAACTCTCCGCCCACGTTAGCATATCAAAAAATTGTCGTCTATTCGACTGCTTTTTTTTCTTAAAACATCGCCTTTCGAATTTTGATATATTTAAAAGGCGTATTATAGCCGGTCTCAAGGTTTCGTAACACCAGTGGCTTATAGAGTACGTTTCGACGATTTCGCTCGCCTCGTCTGAGCCACACGCCCTATTAGCCACCCTACATAGCAGGAAGCGAAGGCGCAAAAGTTTGAAAAATGACGTCGGTAGAGAGTTGTCGTCCCATCAGTTTTTTAGATAACTTTCATAGTTTTTAGTACAAGATGCCTACCAAAACGATCCGTTCGATAACCTAAGCCTAAGCCCAAGCCGATAACCCTAAGCCTAAGCTCGTCTATGAGCTTGAACCTAAGCCTGGGCCCAAAACGATGAGCCTAAGCCTTCTTCTTCTTCTTCTCCTTTCTTCTTATTTTCTTCCTTCTTCTTCTTCATCTTCTTCTCCCTTCTTCTCTCTCTCTCTCTCTCCCCAGTCTACAACCTTAAGCCTAAAATTAAGCTTAAACCCATAAGCCCAAGCCTAAGCCACGGTTTACAAGATTGAGCCGAAGCCTAAGCCTAAGCCCAAACACACAAGCGGAAGCCTAAGCCTAAGTCCAAGCACACAAGCCGAAGCCTAAGCCTAAGCACAAGCACACAAGCCGAAGCCTAAGCCTAAGCCCAAACACACAAGCGGAAGCCTAAGCCTAAACCCAAACACACAAGCCGAAGCCTAGGCCTAAGCTCAAACACATAGGCCGAAGCCTAAGCCTCAACCTAAGCCAATGGGGCCACAACTCTCCACAAGGGTCGAGAAAATCGAGAACTTAAAAGTAATATGAATTTTTTTGTCAAGATCGTAAAATGGCTCAACAGACAAACAATCTACTATTGATTGATGATGCGGCCGTTGAAGGAGAGTTGCATTCAAACATTACAACGCTTCGCACGAGGTTTTCTCGATCGTTACCCCATGATCGCATTGAAACGACTCAGACTAGAAGCCCTAGAAGAACAAATCGATAACTGCACACTTCTACTTGATGAGAGGGATCGATCGGTGGGCACAAATCGATAAAAGTCCCGTCGAGAAGCGCAACCTCAATTTTTTCGGAATGCCATTACCGTGCGCAAAAATTGCGTACCGTAATTACGACACATGGGAAACTACGTCATCACGAAAACTTTCCCGATTTATTTACTTTGAACCCTTTGTGGACTCGAGTTGGTAGACAGGCGGTGTTGTGCGATCACTTGCGCGGCAGTCGCACAAGAGACTCTGTATGTCTGCGCATGCGTATCTGGCTGTCTGCCTGCTTTCCCACGAGACGCGACGCCGTCGTTGCAATAGCTGAACGAGATTTGACGTCGCGCGATGAGCGTCAAGATGACTCTCGTGGTCTTTGAAAGGTTAAAAATCTCAGAGGACTGCTGAGTCATTGAGTCAGAATTAGCATATTCTTAATTCATAGAGAGTTGTGAGCCTATTGTTCAGAGTTCGGAGGTGACGTAAAATCAGTTGTTTGCCCAAATGATGTAAATCGGTTTCTTGAGAACTGGAAACTATGCATGGATACCAATGCGTGCACTCTGCTTTTCAATATTGAACTAGGGCATAGTTTCAGTTTGACTTATCTCCACAAAGCATTCAAATTGTACTATTTGTTTTCACCCCCAATGAAGTAGGGTGATGTGTGAATATTTGCGTCACCTGGGACTCGAACCTGCATCTCACTTTATCCGGGTGGGGTGGGAGGGGGGGCACCTACTCTAACTCATTGCCTACTGACGCCCATCCTGCCACCACTTTTCCTACGCTACAGCGCATCTATCTGTCAGCAACCAAGCTTCAACAGTTTGTCCCAGGTGGTCGGTATCGACAATGAACCCACTTGAGCTAAGAGTTGCTTGTTCTCACATTACGTATGTCCCCGGCCCACCTATAATGCTGCGTTGTGACAATGAACGAGCGCTATAAAATTCATAAATAAGTGGTGTTTACTAATACTCGGAATTGATAGTATTTTAATGCATTTCGCATTGTTATGATGTTTTCTATATACCTAAGAGAATTGAGTGGTGAACAAAAACGCGGCCTCAGGCGAAAATCGAACCCGCGTTTCATCCTATCCCGTGACGCGTTTTTGTTTACCACTCAATTCTCTTAGGTATATAGAAAACATCATAACAATGCGGAATGCATTAAAACACTAAATTCCGAGTATTAGTAATTAGAATAGCTGTTACCTCAACAAAGGTTGGTGGCCGATAGCTAACATTGACATGTTGAAGAATGAGTGGTCGGACAAACGTGCCTCGGTGGTGTAGTGGTAGAGCACCCGTCCCCGGATAGGATGGAACGCGGGTTTGATTCTCGCTTGAGGCCGCGTTTCTGTTCACTACTCAATTCTCTTAGGTAAGTGGTGTCTGTCCAAATTTTGCAAATTTTGCCCGCATGATGACGTTTCAATTGTGACCTATCTAGTTACGGGTTTTGTATGTTATCCGGTGATAAATGAAGAAATGACACTTTCCGCTGCAGAAGAACTTCCTACAAGAGTGTTAGTAATCATTCGAAAACTTAGATCTCTGGCTATTGTGCTGCATGGCGCTTTTTGAGAAAGGCTTTTTGTAACGCTGTAGCATAAAGAAAACATTTGTGTTCTACACACGCATATTTCTCACAGGACAGAACTCTATCCTTGAATTATAAGCTTAATCTTTGATTTTTTCCCTGTTTGAAAGAAACTTCAGATAAAATGTATGACTCTGATACTACAAAATTTCTTCTACATGTTCATATGCTTTTCGTGCTTCCAGTGAAGTAATATGAAAGCGCGTCGACGAACAACATTATTTTGTTTCAAACGCCACCAGCGCAATGAAAAGGTTTTTCTCAAAAAACAGCTGCGTAGCCAGTAATCACATAATTGAACTTTCGAATGATTACTAACACTCTCATGAAAAGTTCATTTCCTGCGAAAGGGGACGTTTCTTCATTTGTGCTGGGTAACATACGTGAGCCCTAATAACTTGATAGTCTTCTCATCTCGAGTGGAGCTGAGTTGTGCAAACCTCATTGCATTTTCTGTTTGATTGATACTTTGTAGGATAGGCAAGCTTTTTCCTCCTCTGGTATTCCGAGGAGCCTATGACAACTCGAACTCAAATTGTCTGCACACTGAGTTGCCACTGTCGTGTGTCTGATTTATCGTGTTAAAATCCTATAGATTTCTAACAGGATAGCAGCATAGAGGACGTTTGGCCCTCACAATGAGTTGCTGTGGCCTACCGATGTATCAAGTCTTTGCTGCTACCTACCCTATCAGACAAGCTTGTTTGCAATTCTACGAATCCCGTAGGGATCAAAAAGTTGATAGATCCGAGACGCCGGACTGAGCCAATAATTCCCAGCCACAAAGAAATACTACCAAAGATTGGCTTCTTTGTAGAGAAGCATAATCACGCCATAAAATTCATTGGAGACAGTAACCCTCTCAAGGTAGTTTTCCCTCCGATTCATAAGATCAGACCACAGACTGTGATATCGACTTTGGAACGTTTACAAAACATGACGGAGAAATCGGGTGAACGTGAAATAACTCGTCTTAAGCACATCTTGAACCGGCCTCTGATATCCATTATACAGTTTCAGAACCGGTGTTAAGCGATCGAATCATGGTCTGAGTGTGATGTCATCAACTCTGAATTAGAGCAACTTGTTCACTACACGCCATGAAAGGAACTGTATAGTAGACGCTTGAAACACCGTAACAATCTTCTGTGACGCAAATCTCCTTTTTCCTTCTTTCTCCTTAACGTTACACCTGTTTTTGACATTCTACCTCATCATCGCAAGGATCACCAGGGCGAGAAATTCGTCACCAACTTGATGTTTGGATATTTGAAACCGATAATCTCTGCGTGGCCACCTTTGCCATCCATTAACCTTTTGATTGAAAGTGAATAAGAGTGCGAAAGAAACTTAACTTTTTATTGACGATGAAACAATATTGCCGCCAGAAATACCATTAAATCTACGTCGAAACAGTAATTAGGCACATACTTTCATGACGAAATTGGTAGCTACTTGAAATTTCTCTTGTTAACATCGTGCTTTGATGTCATATAGCATCGAGCTTGACGTGCCCATGATCCATTGAGATCTGCGTGTGAGTCCAAATATGTTACGGATTGACGGTTACATATGAGAACAGGTGACGCGAAATGGACGAGGAAAACACGCTCTACAAGACTGGGTGAAGTCTTCATAGCTCATGTCAATTAGCTGTGCTGAACTGTGGCTATAGTGGTATTTTGGGTCACACAATGATAGTACAAGAATGATTCCTATGCTCAATATAAGATTGCTGCTAATGAACAGAACAACTGGAAGGCGTGTAAGTATGTGAGACCAATATACAAGGACAATCTCAGACCACTGACTATTCTTTTATGTTATAATCACGTCTATAGAAGAATCTTCATTACTATCTATACTAAAAAATAGCACCAAAAATCTGCTATGAGAAGTCGTGTGTGCCGACCCAGTCAGCAACCTTCTTTCCGATGACCTGCTTCACTGACCACTCAGCACTTCGGCATATTCTCCTTGTGGAGCGAAAGCTGGTGACGCGTTCCGCTCGGTACCCAGTGAGTTACATATTATTCGAGTGCTTGAACTAGCTCTCTAGAAATCTGTTAACATATTTCAAACGTTTTCTGAAGTCTGTCATGGCACTTATGAAAAGCCAGACACGAGTTTCGGCCTTTCAGCCTCATCACTAACACGTTGCCTTCCGTTTAAGCCAGTCTATAGTAAGAGGAATTATCCCCTTGCTCGTGCAGTGTAATATCTTTATCGTCAATTTTTTCATGAGTAGAGAGTATATCCCCTTACAAGGGATTGGCCTAAACGAAAAGCACCGTGTTTGTAATGAGGCTGAACGGTCGAAACACGTGTCTAGCACCGAATAAGTACCATAATAGAACTCATGAGAGGCATAAAATATGTTGACAGATTATATATTGTTATAAGCAAAATTTGAAAAAAAGCACTCGATTATAAACTTGTCTACAAATCGTTCACCATTTTTTAGAAATTATTCAACAAAGGTTCCATCTATCGAACCAATTCTCATTCTTTTTCTTCAAATCATTCTTTTTTGGAATAATATCGAACCAATTCTTTCAATCAAGATGTCAAATTTTACTAAGGTTTTCATAATCATGTTGTAAAGCGTGGTCTGTTTATGGACCATTCATTGGTCACTTAAAACGACCGTCAAGACCACAAGTTTCTAATGTTTAGAGATGGTGTGGAACATGACGTGTTTTTTTTCAATTATGAAGTTTTAAAAATGAGAAGTGTAGATGATAAATGTGATTTTTATAAGGGACTAAAGTTTGGGAAAATCAAAAATGCTTTTTGATAGGAGGTCTCTTTTGGGTTTTTGTAGGGTTTTTTCTTTGAGGAATCGATAACTGCTGGTAATTTTCTCATTTGGAAACTATTTTGGTAATGACCACTCCCATAGATTCAGTGTCGTCTCGTTTCCAGTTTTTCTGCTGCGGCCGCAAAAACCAGCGCACTTGAAAACTTCGTCGTCCACTATGTGAGCTTTGCTAGCGTCATCAAAAAAACAAATGTTTTATCTCATACAAATGTAAATGCTAAAGCCGATATCGTGTGGTTGTATAGCAAGTTGGTATTGATGAACTGCCTTATGTACCAAACTAGAAGTAGCTCTTCAACATTATTAGAGAAGTTTGCGAGCTAATCAAGCAGCTGCTTTCCATTCCTGTTGAAGCTATTTTCTTACATCGTTCAGATCTATTTCCGAATATGCTCTAGGATTTCTTGCATTACTCAGCTACTCTTTCTCTTCATTCAAAGTTAACAGTTACAAAATGATATTTTCACGATGAATCGTACTCCAACTATATCATTGACTCATAGGGCAACAGAGATTGAATAGGAATTTTTATTATCCAGGAACATCTTAGTAGCCTGGAGCAAGTCGAGCGGGAGGACAGTGGTCGCAGCTGCCGGGCGATCCGTGATCTCCGGCGACCCCTGGAGTTCCAGCTGGTCCTGGTGGTCCAGGTGGTCCTCGTTGTCCTAATATCAAATTAATTGAAAATCTGCTTCGATTCACTGAATAACAAGTTCATTACTGCTCACCTGGTTCTCCAGGAGCACCTGGTGCTCCGTTCTCTCCATCTCTTCCAGGCGGTCCGGCCTTTCCAGGTTGCCCAGGTGCACCAGGACGTCCAGATGGTCCAGGCGGTCCACTCGGTGCAGGACCCCCGGGAACCAGTTTGCCGGGCTCTCCAGGTGGTCCGCGCATCCCAGGTTGACCAGGTTGTCCAGGAGGGCCAGGTGGCCCTACAGGACCTTGCGGTCCGGGTGCTCCGTCATTTCCGTTGTTACCCGGTTGACCGGGAGCACCATCTTGTCCCGGCGGTCCGGGTGGCCCAGGCATTCCAGGAGCCGCTTGGCATGGGCACTGTGGTGGTACTGGCAACAGCCGATCGTGGAGTTCCGCATCGGGTCCTGGTGGACCTGGTTCACCTGGACCAGCTCCTGGTTCTCCGTCTTTGCCATCGGGACCAGGTTGCCCATCGGGACCGGGTGGTCCTTGCTGGCAGGTACAACACTGAGCTTCAGCTTGACGTGTTGTACGAAGGAGAACATTGAGTGAGTTTTCGCCATCTTCTGGAGTCACTTCTACCATCTCACGCCACATGTCTCGTGAACGTGTCTTGCAGTACTCAACTTCTCCCTAAATTACGGCTTCTTTTTAAGACAAACCAAATACACGTAAATCATTATGAAATTAGCAGAAACTTGTTTTTTTCATAAACAGCAATTACTATGAAGTGAATTTTAGGATTTCAGCTGTTGTAGTAAATATTATTTCGTTAGTTCAACTTCCGCTCAAATTGAAAAGTTGGACAAAATGTGAATTATGCTCAGCTTATTTAGCTAGATACTTTAGGCTAAAGAAGATTCAAGCAAAGTTATTTGACTTGAGCCGTAGCTCTTAACATTCAAGAAAACAGTGGGTGTCACAATGAGAATTGCTTGCACTTTTCTTCATATGAGCCAAAAAAAATGTGAAACCTTATCTTCTGAAAAAAATGTAAGGTTCTGGAACAAACAATGTTTGAACTCACTTGTACAGTAGCCTGTAATGTCTGAATATAGTGGAAGACCAATGGGAAGGTGACCAAACATGCAGAAACGGCTACTGTTGAGAAGACGACGGCTGCAAAAGCCACCCCTCTAAGGGAGTCCTTCTTCTCGTCCATGTACTGTAAATGATTAAAATCCAATCAACAAAGAATTTTGTCTAAATGAAGCTCTCAAAGAATCGCTATTTAGAGCAACGTAGTGGTTAAGAGCACGGATAGAAAGAATAAGTGGTAGATAATTTGGAAAATTTTAGTTCCTAAACGGCACAAAAGGCAATTTTACGCATTGTAGATATGTCTTCGACATAATAATTAGAATAAAATTTGGAATCATGCCACCACAAACAAAAAATGCCATTTCCAAAACAAATACTAGGTCTAAATGTCTTTAGCTTTTCACAGAATTGAAATCAAAACTTGTCCACGCTCCCACTCAACTTCACGCGAGTGAAATTTAGCCAGTTTTCTCTAGAGTGCACCACTACACCAGAACTAGTTCAAGCCGACATCGCTTTCTAGACTGGAACACTGACACAAACGAAGACGATTTCATATTTATAATTGAAGCCAATGAATTATGTCGATCGCAAAAAAGATTGGGTTCAATCATCGCTTGTTTCTCAAACTTTATGAATTGAGCAACTCGACTATATCGAAAGGATTGCATTCAGGCAATAAATTCTATCAAATGAGATTACGAATTATTCATTAGGGTCAACGAACATCTCAACAAAAACTACAGCAAGAACATTTTGATGAAGCAGAACGTCCCTCTCATGAAAGTCCAAGGTAGTTTAATTTGGCGTTTGGGAAGTGATTTTCCTAGTAATGCCTTGAAATGAGCAAACATATTTCGTCATCACTCCTGATTGGTGGTATTAGATCAGGAAGAAAATATTAAAGATTGGTGATTTTCTTTTGAGAAGCATTAGCTCAGAACTGATATGACTCCTTTCTCACAGCCAAATACTGACGTCCATTTGAGATGATTTTGCAGAAGTTGAAGAGTTACTACGAGTTAACCGACGGATATGAGGGACACACACGGTTTAGATAGACAGTGAAATAAATCAGCACGAATGATGTCGATCTCAGCTAGTCGGATTAGCTTATATACGATCGCCAAGGTGGAACGAAACACTGTCGCGTACACATAAGGCGAAAGAGCGTTTAGCGAACATGTCTGGGAACACCCCAACCAGCATGCGACATACTGCTAAAGCTATGCTGTGGTGGGTAGACTGGGCACAATCGCTAATGAGCAGTTTCTGGCTGAAGTGGAGAGCAGAACGTTTGACTTTGATCACTTCTCTACGAATGTCTCGTACACTCATTTCCATCAAGCATTATGGACGTGATTGAATGCGCATTTTGCTTTCAGAATGTCTTGTGATAGTTTGGTGGAATATTGAGTAGCTGTTCACACTCTTTAGATAGATCAGAAGTCAATTTCACTAGAGCAGCGCTCGAGGAATGGAAAAGAGGTTTTGACTAACCTATGGTGCGGAATCGCACGAAGAGCCATGATTGTGGGGCCATTTCCAACTACTGCGCTACATTTACCATTTAGGTAGATTAGAGCTATGAAGTCGATTTGATGGAAGTTTTTGTAGAAAAAATTTTTATGCACCGTATAATCCTAACAGAGTGACACATGTAATCGCAACACAGCAAATTTCACTGTTATTATAAAAGATAGTTTCGGATCAGAGTTATCCTGTGGCACTTCTTTCCTTTTATGGAATCGAAGCCATCTAAATTTGAGTGCTCCTCGTATCTCTGCATTCTTACTATTGTATTTCGCATTTTATGACAAAAGCAGTAATTAATCCTTTATTATCCTAAGTGTACTATGTACAATTTTTGCACAACTAAAAACTCGTCAGTTTGCTCATTTGATAAATGTTATTTAATTAGAAAAGGACTGTAAGACTTGCCGCGGACCTCTCGATGTAATTTTTCGCCTAACGATTATTTCTTCCAAACTTCCCAGCCTGGCTTTTCTTAGTGGATTGATGCATACTAAAAAGCCGCTTTGCAAAGGAGTCTCATCATACTCACTTATTTACATACTTAGGTGGTCCGTCTTCACTAAATGTGGGATCCCAATAGATAGATCCTCGACCCGGCTTCCGCTCACGGATGATGTAGAAACCGAAATCCATCTCATCATGAAGATTTCTACACTTCCACTTCTTATTCGCAATGTTATAAATTTGTATATTGCACATCAGCACGTCTTTTTTCTTTGGGAAACACTTGTCTTCTAGATGACAAGTGGAAAAATCAAGATATATCGAGTTATTATCTTTTTTGAGAAATTGAATTGACATGAGGTTGGCTCGAAAATGTTTTTTTTTCCTAGCATTTCGACGCTTTCGTTCCTTGAGAGCCGAGTTAATGATCCACAGGTGGTCGTCGTCGCTATGTGGGTGTTCGTTTTCGCATCGAATCCATCCCACTGAAGTGGAGCGCCGCTCAAATCAGCAATCTCACTCAACAGTATACTCCTATAAAGGTCACGTGAAGGATTTAAAGATCAGGATATATAGAGTGGATTGTGTTTTCAACACTGAAAATTCTAGTAACAAGGAGATTAAAAGAGTAAAAGAGTAGAAGAAGGGAGAAAGAGAGAAAGTGAATGAGAGATAGATGATGCGCGAACTATTTTATCACGATTTATTGAGTGACTTCTATGTTTTTCATGGCGTCCTTGAGAAATAAAGCCACTGATTTGATTGATTTGGGCGAAGATGTCTTCCAGACCCATTGGCGGTAATCTTCAGAAGAACATCCGATGGTTGGTCATAAAGCAAAGAGGAATCCTGTGTCTGTTTTGTGAAAAATGCTCCAGACGGTTGACGTCATGAACTTTAGCATAAATGAGCACACATTAAGTCTCTCATCGAAAAGCACCATCTTCTTACAGGCTTCTTTATGGACTATAATTTTTACAGTATAAATTGCGCGAAATACTTAACTAGTTGTTGGAAACTGTCCTACTGAATATAAATCGAACGCAGATCATCATAATTGGAACAAGAATGGATGTTAAGTATTAATGCTGATGATGAATGAGGCTTCCAAACGAGTTACACTTTTGAAACTCGTTTTTAGAGTGGAGCGGGGAAGAAACGAGGCCCGTTCATAGAAAAAGAACATCTCAAGAATGACGAGATGTGGCGGGTAAAAATGATGACGAACGTTTGTCAGCTCTAAGGCTGGTGGATCGTGATTGGATTAGAAGACATTAATTCAGATTCTTATAACTTTATAATTTTGTCGCAGACGCAAAAATTGATCACATCGCCGTTAAACCTGTCCCAAATGGGCCTTTTTCGCTTTTCACTTAGGCTTTCAGTAATCATTTGATCGCCTAAACCTCAGCTATTTCAAAGTTTTTTCTTAAATTTCGAAAACACTTATTAAGTACGACATGGTATCAAAAATAAGATCAGATTACATTGCTGGCGTGCATTTTCTGCTCGTTTAAGACTTGTAAATGACTTTCTAATGAAAATTAATTGTTATTCGATAGCTTGAAAATGATGATTCTGAAAACACGCATGCTTTTTCAAAAGGTGAAAGAGTCGAAAGAATGAAGTGATGATAAGAGAGCTGAATCATGTGCAAGACTTTATCGTCTTTGAATAAATCCATCGTAGTTTCCGTAATAGGGTCGCAGCATAACGTCAAAATTTTCAACGCTATATCTCGCAATCTAACTGTCATTCGCTGAGTTATTTTGTCGTTCCATTTTCCTATCATGTGTTCGTTGAAGGCAATACAAAGCTCCTGCTCCTATTCGTATTGTTCAGCACTTAGAAGTCTTCTCGAGATACACTATACATGCAAGCCCAATGATAGCGTCGTAAAAGTGCCCACATGCATGGCTCAAAAAATAATTGTCAGCCATATTTGAACTCGAGCGTGGTCCCAAAAAATACCCGAAACGAGAGGTATGACATATTTGGTTCCTTAATGACTTGCTGGGATCTATAATCCTGCATTTTTGTTTACAAAAGTGTCATGCCGGTATTTCTACTTTTTCAGACATGTTTTGTAGCACCACGATAAAAACTGGATTTATGGGCTCGCTAGTCTTCGTTACGCGGGAGCGTAACAACAACCGTGCATCTGACTCGCTCTTCTAAAATGTCACACACTCACATAAATATGGGAGTGATACAAACCGTTTGTATTTCAAATAGCACTCTCTCATGAGGAAAGTATAAACGCGTTTTCATAGCTTTCTTATAACAATCAGCTATGATTACACATTAAGATATTGGCAATGACTGGAAACTAGCTGTCATGTAATGGCATATAAGTGGGGTTTAATGTTGGATCGCGTTCATGTACAATCTAAAGCTTTTTTTCGAGTATAAAAGATTGTCAAAAGTCTATGAAATCAGAAGACCGGGAGTGCTGATTATTAGAGAACAACACGATGAATAGAATAATAAATGATCTCCGGAAATAAGAAAAATTCTTCGATGAAAGTTTCACTCTATAAGTTTATTCCCTTCGTCGTGAGGAAAAATAATTGTTTTGCAATCGAATAAGGATTAATCACACAGTATCGATTCTGCAAGAGAAAGTTATAAATATTCACTTTTTATAAGGTGAACAGCTTTTTCATATCGATAGAATGTGGCTCTTGTAGAAACGATTTTGTAAATAGCACATTAAATGCATTGTGTGCAATGAACTCGATGAGGAAGCGATGAACACATCCAACTTCAAACCTGAATATCTCGGATCGCATTATATTCGTTAGCAAATAACATTAGATCCCGTAGATTATCAGCCTTCTGAAATTGTGCTCTTTCGAGTAAATACTTCTTTTTTAGTGCTTTGCGGCCCAAATTTTCGACATTTTAGCTAAAAAACAAATGTGCGACTTTATCCGGCATGTCATGCTGGTGTTCGGCACTACATAGTGTGTTTGCAGCTGCTGCTCTCGTGATTCGAAATAAATTATTTGAGCTCTTCGAGAATTTTTTGAGCATTTTGATATCAAATATATTTGAAATTAGAATGGCACACATAAAATGAGGTCATTTTACGTTACTTACGCTCATTTCTAACCCTTTGGATACAGCACGTTATCTGCTTTTATTGTATAGGTTGAATAATCATTTGATAGCTTAAATCTCAACAATTTCAATGCTGTACTTTCTAAAAAAAAAACCTCTTTGGTGCGCTGTAACAGGACGATAAAAATCGTGTTTCACACTCGGAGCGTTATCGAGTGTATTTCTGTAATTAATTCTTAAATTTTTCTCTGTCTCATAAGAACTAATGCATCTTTGCTTAGCAACTTTAGGAAAACTTCGAATTGCCATTGTGTGGGTTCAGACTTTTCACTTTTGATCTAAATTCTCAAAGAAATCCGCTACTAAGTCTGAGACAAAGGAGCTTAAGTCTATGCACGAAGAATTTATGGCCTAGTAGAGGAAATTCTGGAGTTTACAGGATTCATATGCTCAATATCTGTAGCTTCTCTCAAAGAAGAAGAAAATTCTAAGTTCACAACAAAATTCGCTCGCAATACATAAATCGCGCTATGCGATGAATTTCTGCGCGATCGATACCAAGCCGCTCACACCCTAGCAGGCAAGGAATGCGCACCGAGTGCGAAGCCCAATGTTCTTTTGGCCTCTACAGCTCATTGAAAAGTTTTTTCTGTTAATCAAGGATAGTATGAAATGCTCGAAATTTAAGCTATCAAATGATTACTAAAAGTTCAGGGAAAATCTCTGTCCAGCGAATAACGCGCTCAATGTGATACATACTTTTATTTTTTTTAAGACAGCGTACTGAAGAGGTCTTGTCAAAAATAAAGTAAAACAATAGAATTTTCGAAATTTGAGCTATCTGTGTTTTCAACTCGAAAGAAGCAGCAAGCGCGCTGTTTTTAAAGATATGAAGATGCGCATCGATAAGGGAAAAGCACAAAAATTGTATATATACATATATATATATATACATATATATATTATGCATATATATAATATATGATAGACACATAACAGCGAGTCTCCTTCTATACATAAATAGATTTATGGATTATCAATTTTTTGTCGGAAGGCTTTGACGGTTAAACTAGTAATTATTAAATTGCCATTGCAAGCTATCCAGCCATTGAGAAATTTGTCTTTGTAAATTTTACTACTAGATCCAGGACGTGGTAAAAGTGTCAAATGACAAGATCAGTCGCCAATGCTGTGATTAACGTCGATTGCTCATGGCTGGTAAATTGAAGCTTCTTCTACAATTCCAGTTCAAAAAATCTAGAGATTTTTATGAGGACAAGATACTTAGTTTTCGAATAATAAATACCTATCACTATGATTTCTGATACACCGCATCACCAACCACCGCGCTACCCCGATTTCAATAGTCTTTAACATGTCATACTTTTAATTTAGGATTGCACGAGTTCTATGTCAAGTATGCATAATAGTTAATATTTCAACGCCGAGCGGTTCTTTAATGCCACAGTTATCTAAGCGCAGAGTTCGCTACGCTGATTCCTTACCGTGTGATGAACGGTCTTCGAAATCGCTCTAACTCAGAACGAGTGGAAGAAACACTCGAGTGATTAGTCCTCACAAACAGTCGGCCCTATCCACTACTCCTACCTTTTTCGTTGTCTTGAACTCGTCATCAACAGAGGTGATGGGCTTGGTTTATGGGCTTGGATTTCGAGTAAGAATTTATCGCTTTCAATCTTCATTAGAGTGTCATAATTTTTCTGTCGTTGCCCTGGAGTTTCCAAAGTTGACTGGTATGGTGCTCGTGCAACTGAAACTTCTCCACTACCACGATTTCTGTGATCAAAGTGTAGCTCGAGATTTCACATAATCCGGACTCCAAAGAATCAGATCCTGTAGGATTAATTTTAAGTTGCTAAAATGATTTTATAATAAGTTGGCAGAAAGATATCTTATCACGAGGATTGGAAAAAGTTCAAACGAGCGCAATTATGTTCATTTGAAATATCAGTCAAGACGTGTTTTGTTTGTTGTACAACCGCTCCCACATCATATCTGTCTAATGTATAAATCACATATCAATCAATTAATCATAAATGTATCTAATAAATCACCATCTGCCACGATTGGTGGATCTGAAACAACCGAATGGTTATTGAGAGAAAAAAATCCAGTGCTCTCAGAATTCTTGATATATCATCATTTGAAATGTACGAGATGTCTACACGTTATTTGCTGTATTTCGGATTGTTTTCATTTCTCTGTAAAGAAGGCGAATCGATCGAGGTGGGTAGAAAGAGACCAGGTTTCCACCCTTGTTAACGAAATTGAAGAACATTCGGCATCGATTGGTCTTAAAAAATGTGTAGCACATACAATTTTACCAAGCATTTTAGATGCAACTGGATGAATTATCTGGCAATTTCAATATTTTATATTGGCTTACCAATTTACCCACTTTTGCTTTTTGTTTTTTTCTTAGACAACCCTGATATTGAATGGCCAGACACTGGAAAGATGGAAAGCCTGGTTGGCCCACGGTGACACGTCGAATATTAGAGACCACATTTGTACCCGAAAACATCTCTAACCTTTGCGCGCTCCATGCACCTCGTACATTCTTTCGAAAATGAGCTAGCTATCGTAATCTTGCAGAATAGCATTTCATATACGAAATTGTAAAATCAGGCAATTTATTATAGTAGCACAATAATGTGACACAGATTTAGCTCGGAATTAGAAAAATCTATTTAAAAACGCTGTTAATCATGTAAACCGTCGCCACTTCGAATGCTTCTGAGCACGTTGTATGCGGATGCTCTACCTATTAACATTCACACGTTGAAGAAATGTTTCTCTATTAGAGCTGTGATTACTCTTACGGCTCTTTGAATTGACTTTGCTAATGGCAACTAGATTCCGTGTATAGATAATAGTTCTTATATTCCATCGCCAACTTTTTTGGTTCAGCCAACAATCATTTTCTTCATCAGAATCCTACATTGATGATCGCTCCTTTATACGTCAATTTTGATGAGCTTTTTCAAATTTTGTCTTAGTTTCAGTTTTTACACATCACATCCACTGGTTTTACCTTCGTGCCGTTTTGGCTGGTCTTCATCTGCTTAAGCGTAATTTCGGCTATAATCTTCGGTTTGTTTTCTAATGAGTTACATTTTCTGTATTCATATTTTGTATTTGTTGCGAGGAAATTCTGTACAAAACTTTCTCTTGAAATTATTATAATGGGCTGTTACCTTAACCAAAGTAGTCAATCTGTTTACAGAGCACAATAAGATTTCCCAGGACAGACTAGACAATACAGTGCAGTGACATTCTAAATGCGACCGCAGCTTCAGCTTAACCCTTTCGCGACGGAGTTTTTTGGCCTTCTTCTAGACTTTAATAAGCAGCTCGGTTGCTTAAATCCTAACGACTTCAATATTCGATTAGTATTCTGAAAGCGCTTTTTGAGGAGCCGTAGGTGCAAAAATTAAATTACGCTTTAGCTTCGTCGCGCATTTTTTGCTCCGCTAGGGCTTGTGGATAGCCTCTCAACAGAGTGTTACTGCTTCTTCGATAGGTTGAATACGATGATTCTGAAAATGAGTCTGATTGCTCGCAAGATCTTCGTAGAGTGCAAAAATATTACGCTTCGTTCTCGGAGATTATGACCAAAGATATGTGATCATGTAGAGAAGTCGTTGCGTATCAAATTAGCAAAAAAAAACCTAAGGATTATTTTGATTGGGGAAAAAAACTCTATGAATAACGAAGATCACGTCTTTTTCGGTAAGTCAGTAGAAATCGCTGAGTTCAGAGCATTTTGAGAGGTGTACATTTCTAGTCATTTATTTATAATTTTTTTTCTTCGTATCAAGAATCTTTTTGAAGGCACTTGCTGTTATTTTGTTTTATACTCTCCCTATGAAATTTTGAAAGAAGGGAAAATGAAATTAAAACGGTGGGCTAACTGCGTTGAATGTAAAACGTATTCTTCTTGCTTTTAGAGCTATGAGGGCTTATTTATAATTAAAATACGGTTTGAGGATTTCTAAAATTGTTGCTTCCAAAGAACGACTAATATCATGATGATAAGTACTTTTAGCACTTCAGCACTTTATTTGGTCCGTTATCACAGTGACTTTTTTTCATTGTGCGGTTCCCAGTACTTCTAGCATTCAGTTCGTTTTTCATCTTCTTCTTAATTGGCGTAGAATACAGGTTGAGCGAGTCTCTTTGCAATCTCAAGAATAGCCTTGCTGTGGTGTTTCATAGCACTTGCTGCCGACTGCCGAAAAGAAATGAGGGGTAAAGCTCGGCTCCACGCCCGGACCAACATCACATCCACTCTGCCACGGCATCCCCAATACCATAATGATAAGTGATCCACGAATTGTAATCGAGCAAAAATGTGCGCCGAGGTGAAACGTACTTCAATTTTTGCTACTACAGTGTAATGAAAAACCTCAAAAGCAAGGCACACCATTAAAACCAGCGTTCTCCAAGGTATGGAATGATCATCAGAAGTCTGATTGGAAACCTCTAAGCGGTAATAAATCCATGAAAGTACGCCTGCATCATGAATGCACGCTGTCCGCAATGGATAAACTGAATTCAATACCAATTTATGTTCCCTAGATCATTCCCGCTGACGGGTGATTGCTGATCAGACCAATACGAATACGACAAACACGGCGAATAAGGGAGACAAAGCAATGGCTTCTATGCTGCAATGAAAATACGTGTGTCCCAAAAAAGGTGATCGCAAATTCGAAGCTACCTCAGGGCTCGAGTTCTGCTCGTATCTCAGTATCGTAGTTCAATTTTGTTGCAATACGACATTTTTTCATTTTTAAATCATAGCAGGCCATTGAACCTCGACCAAATGTAGCAGATTCTTATGATTGTTAATGTTCGATTACACTCTTCAAACTCACTCTCTATGTTGAGTACGAAAATAAACCTAAAATCTAGTAACAGTACCACAGTGAAATGTTATTATCATAGTAGGCTTCTGGCTGCAATAGCATGTATACTTCGCTAGTCGATTGAGAAAGTGTTGAGCTAAAAAAACGGTATTGTCTACTGGATATTGGCTTTTTCTTTCCAGAAGGTGAGACTCTACAGCTATCGCGATTCTCACCTCAAACTCAAGTATTTAAACATTTACTTCACTATATACGAAACCTTATCATATATCACTGTATGAAACTCAGCACTTACTGTATACGATTCGTTTTCTCTTATTCATCGTTCACAAAGAAAAATTTCGCGCATTGTTTCGACTAAGTATTAATTATATAGCTCTAGTAAAACAATAAGTTATGCGGCGGTGGTGACGTGAAAATATTAAAAGTGCTAAAAAATGCGCAATAGTTAATTGTCGTTTGAAGAAAAACATATTTACATCGAATATCACTGCTGAGATAATCATACTGCAACATCTCCAAATTGAGATAACTACAAACTTTTATGTTCAGTCAACAAGAACTTCTCCTACCACTCTTATAGCAGTGTTGTGTTGGTATAATTATATGCCAATAATGCCGAGTGCCATGCAAAACTTTCGAACCCAGGTGGTCAAAGCCGGGTTCAACTCTTTCTCTCTCTCTTGGAGTCGAAAGCCTTACTTTTATTTCATACATAACCCGTCATCACAATTTAGAGTGAGAATCGCAGCACTTTCTGCATCTGGCGTGTTTCCTTGCATTTATCCACAAAGGTCTTCAAGCAATTCACATAATGCTTTGGCTGCTGCTTGACAAATTCCGTCCTCTTTACTGATGTCGTAGAATGCTGGCCCGACGCGAATCTCCCTTGCAACCTCAAAGGTAGCCGAGCTGAACGCTGCTTAAGGCGTTTGCTGAATGATTGCAAGAGTGTTGGGAAAGAAGATCGAAAGAACATATTGTTCATCATCTTTCTTCTAGGAACATCGTTAATCACCACATTACTTCACCACCTGAGTATAAAGACCTCAAGAGAATTGTTCAAATTTGTGGTAACCCAGACAGAATTATATCAAGAAGAACGACTGATGGCGACGTCTACATATGGTCTGAGAGTAGATGCTAACTTTTCCAGTCAGCATTTTCATAAGCGTGCACGTGTTGACTTACCAGACATTACCAGCGAAGCAAATGCATGAGGAGAGTATGAGCTAGCTGATGTGACGAAACTCCATAAGCAGTACACAGAGAACGCCTTCGCAGTATGGCGGCGAGGAAAATGTGTGGAGTAATATAGTTACAACATAAAAAACTGTGATAGTAAGAGACCGAGTTATTCACAAATAGATGAGGGATACTCTTCATGCGATAGATGGGTAGTGATTTTGGCAATTTCCTCGTATTTAAACACCACGCAGGACTTATTATTTTTGTTGTCCGATGTTCTTGTGCGGACACGTAGGCTGATTATCAATTTATCCCAATTGACAACAGTGAATAATCCCAGAAATAGTTGATGACATTCGCTTAAACGAAAAGCCTACAATAACAACATCATGATAATAATACCAAAACGAATTATATATGTTATATATGTATAATATATATATATATATATATATATATATGATTTAACGCGAGATTATACGGCGATTATGTGATAGGAAGCGATGTCTTCTTGGCCGACAAAGGTTTACGATCTCAGCAAGGAGATTCAAGAGTAACGGCAAGTTTTGTATGATGGTGACCGGTCATGTAAAGCTATATGATGACAGAATCACTTGAGAATGAGCCCACATTACGAATGAAAGAACGACAGACAGTTGCAGCTAACTGCTTTCTCTCATGACAATGTTAAGATATTGAAGAAATTCGCGAGTGGTAACGACCTGTGAGATAACGGACGAGAAATTGTGAATCAAAGAATCAAGAGGTCGGTGTTATTAGACAAAAGATCGGCGAAAGGTGAACGAGTCACAGAAAGACTAACGGAGGACGTGAAGATCACCAGCGTCAGCGCTGAGATATCATCTTCGAAATCCGTGAGTACTCCGTCAGAGCGGCTGTGGAGCACGACGCCAGGCAAGCGGAGCGCGTAGTCTTACCATGCGAGTCCCGTGAAGGTCACACCGAGGAGAGCATCCAGCGGATTTGTCGTAATTGAAGGCCATGAGGACTTATATTCTTGAGGGGTGAATATATATGGGACTGGATTTTCTCTCTCGATGGCGGGTCGTGCATGGCTGATTAAAAAGCTCCGTGCGTGGTGGGTACTCCTCTGACCCACGACGGCACAAACGACATTCGGCAAGGTTCAGCACTCAGCGCTAGCGGTTCGAACACCTCAACGACAATTATACACAAATGATCAATATAGGTCGCTATGTGTGAATGTGAGGAAGTTTACTCCGTTTTGCTGTCTCTGTGAGACGACCAAAAAGAACGCAACTTAGACATTCGTACTGTGAGTCCTAAATGGCCAATGTTGTTGACACCTCAGTCACGGCTCGAGGAGGTGGAAAACAACAACAAAGCCTCGTGGGAGTTGCTACACTCGTCCTAGCGAGAATGAATACTACGAGAGTCGGAGGTGCTTAGCCCGTGTATTGGATGCTCTTGCTGGATAGCAAAGAAACGGAAAACGATCGACCTAGAATTGGCGATTAGTGTTACACTAAGCTGAAAAGTTTGCAAAGAGAAAAAAACGCTAAGGAGAGGAAGAAACACGAATATTATGAAACGTATATATAATCATGCATACTGTTTCGTCTTGACGCTATTTGAGGAAGCCTACTCGTCTTCCAAGTTACTAATTTGTTGATGTGTTGTTTGCTTATTTTGCTTTGTGGTGCTCAGTCTGTTTTTTGCGGCCTGAGTTGCATAGGTGTTGACGATTCTGCTTGGTGTAAGATGGACTTTTGATGAATAATGAATAATTCACGAAATCTTTTATGATCTTCAAACGGGTGTCTTGAGGCTGAAGATTACGCAGTTATCGTATAGTTGGTTAACCAACACTTCTTTGCTGCCGTACTTTTCTTTCAAATGTGCTATGACCAAAGAGTAAGCTTCTCGTGATACGCTGAAGTGCGTTGCTATTGCTTTGGGTTCTCCCTCAAGCGCTTCCTGTGAATACTTCATTTTTAGAAGTCGCCGATTTCTCGATTTTTCTAGAGTTAACAATTTAATCAAAAGTGCTCCCAAAAGCAATCCCATTCCCAAACTTTTCCGGTGAATTTTGATATTGAATAGTGGGTAGATCTCGAGTCGGTTTGCATTCACCTGGATCTTCAACATTCGGGGTGTTTTTGGCTTGTTCTTTCAAGATGAGCAGTAGTCGAAAGCTTTCTCAGTAAATGCGTCTGTTTCTTTTTTTATGTATTCGTCGAAGTCTTCGCCCTCTCTTCTAGGCTTTTGGCCCAAATTATCAAATGTTTGGATATACTCCTTTCTTAATCTTACAGTTGTCCTAATTTGGCTCTCGATTACTTCTACCGCACTTTCGCAGCGTTTGAAGTGGCTTTTCTGATCCATTTTCATTCTTAAGCGCCGTGGAGAACTTTACATACACCTCAAGCATTTTTTCCAGTTCATTGCATGATCTGCTGAGGCTAGATTTGAAAACGTGTAGGTTCCCGATGCAGCTTTTAGACGACTTGTTTTATGGTAATGTCCGTAAAATATGATTTGAGAGAAAGTATATAAATGGCAAAAGAGATCTGAGATGCAAAACGAATAACTGAAAACTGAACGAAAAAAAGACAAGTAAAAACGAAATGTCTGGAACCTCAAAGAAGCAAGAAACGAAAATCGGACAAGATTAAACGTACATGGACGATGTCATCACTTGGTTGTGTCGCTTGGTCCTCTCCATGTGCTATGGTGACATCGTTGGATCGAGTCCCGCCCACAGTCGATTGATAGCTTGTTGCTTGTTGTTGTTGCCTTATCGCTCCGTAATTTCTTTTGTTCAGCAAACACAAGGTTGTTGATACACGTTTATTTTGTACAAAATACTACAACAGAGTTCGTAACGGTGGCTGACCTTTCGGCAGTCTTGCCTTCTTCAGAGCCGGAAGTTGATTGACGTGCATGAACTCAGTCAAGCGCTTTCGTGACCAAAGCAGAGAAAAAAGAAACAGAACAGTTTTGAAAATCGTAAAGCTTTATTTGACTCAGCGATTTGCTCTTTTGTTACCCACCAGACGTGTAGACCAGCCGCACTAAATCTCACAGAACGAGGTGTGTTCCTGGTTCAGATCC
The DNA here is from genome assembly GCA_019055375.1 of Parelaphostrongylus tenuis. Classification (NCBI taxonomy): domain Eukaryota; kingdom Metazoa; phylum Nematoda; class Chromadorea; order Rhabditida; family Metastrongylidae; genus Parelaphostrongylus; species Parelaphostrongylus tenuis. Next base: position 13,521 of record JAHQIW010004800.1, on the reverse strand, counting down.
ATAAAAATCGATCCAAGATATGGTGCGAAATCATGCGTGATTGGGAGGCACTCATCTTTGCAATACATATTCGGATTTTGCAAATGGATCCAAAATGCCCCAAAGACTTTGAGCGCTGAGGTTTTACGTTGTTGTTCATTACTTCTACACCAGTCTTCCTCCTTATGTGCCCGTATCCTGTGCGTACCTAGTGTGGGTTTAGTTAGTTCAGAATTATGTTTGTCGGTTAGGTGCTTTTATACAGAGAGAGTGGGCTACCCGTTTTGCCACCGTCTTCGCCGCAAGAGATTGAGCAAACTGTACCCTTACTCATGCAATCACCGTCTTTACCGTTAGGGCAAATTGTGCACTTTTCTGTCCTGTTGGCGCTTAGTTGCATCCCATCTTGAACGCACCAACACCACCCTTGGCGGCACTGGTGTACTGCGGATTAGCGAGAAGAGCAATCGGAGAAAATGTGGTAAAGTAGGAGCCCACTGGCGCCAAGATCACGAACAGCTTTGCGAGTGAGCTAGCACCAATTCCGATTCGTCAATCCGTTCCAATGAGTGCCGGTCGTATGTAGAGTGATGCCTCCTTCTTACTAGGCACCCATGATTGATTGAGGCGAATCAGCTCCTTGATGCACTTGAGCAGTTCGTCGCCATCAAAGTCTGGTAGTGCGGCTCGTACAGATGTTCTTCGCATACGACGCCTATTGAGTTCTGGACGAAAACGACGAATGCGATCGTCATCCGTTTTCGCCGCCGCTTTGAAAGAGATTGAGTAAACAGTACCCTTACTCATGCAATCACCGTGAACGCACCAACACCACCCTTGGCGGCACGGGTGTACTGCGGATTAGTGAGAAGAGCAATCGGAGAAAATGTGGTAAAGTAAATCCCAAGACAGACTATCTATTAACCTCGGCATAGTTTGAATAAATGAATAGTTTCTTCTGTTTAGCCGTTCCGAGGTGTTATTGATGTTATTTATTGAATATTAGCGAAGCATACAACAATACAGTCAGTAATGCAGCTTGAATACACAATATTCGAGGTGGCTAACGTTTCGGCGGGTCGCCTTCGTCAGAGTCTGGAAAGATCACATTGATCCACAATCCACTAAGCCAAAAACCACCATAACCCTAGCAGAAAACGTTAGAGATGTGTTTTAGATCGCATAGTAAAAGCTTCATTTTAAACAATCACCGTTTTTGATATTTGGGTCTATCAATTATTAATTGAAGACCAGCCGCTTAAGGTCAGTGCATCAGTGGGCTGTGCCTAACTCGGGCCGGAAAGATCAGCCTGAGGCATGGTTCAAGGTCACGCGTGATTACGAGGCACTCCCTCTTTTCGGTTCACTTCGGACCTTTATTATGTATTAAAAAGGCTTCTAATGTTTTACGCGCAGATGTTCTTGATTCCTGTGCGAGGATCGTGAATTTGACGTCGAACATTACTCCTGCATGTTTTTGGCCCTATGCGTGCCTAGTGGAGTTTTTGAATTACAATTGCGTAACCCAGCTAGGTGCTCTTTTACACGGAGGAATAGTGGTCTATCCGTTTCGCCAATGTACCATCGCCGCATATCTCGCAAGAGATTAGGTAAATTATACCCGATCTCATACAGCCGCCGTCTCCGCCGTTCGGACAAACTATGCAATCACTGGTTTCGCAGAGACGGTCATACAATCGGTTGCGGACTAATTGACGCTTTAGTGTTTTTGGGGGTATTTCAACTATTGCTACCGAATTATCCAAACCTGCTCTTTTTAGGCATCGTTTAATAGCCGTACTTATTTCGTTAGAGATAAAAGGCAGGAGGAAAGGAACCTTATTTTCGCCAGACTTATCGTTTGGGAGCATAGAATTTCCTCTAAATCTAACCTGAGAAGCTCCTACCGTATCGTAGCCATTAGATGGCTATTTTTTGCGCCAAGCTTAAGGATTCTACCTTGCGTTCTTTCCCTGTGCACACATTTGACGCTGTTCGGAACATATGTGGCAAAGTAGGAGCCCACTGGCGCCAGGATCACGAACAGCTTTGCGAGTGAGCTAGCACCAATTCCGATTCGTCAATGCGTTCCAATGAGTGACGGTCGTATGTAGAGTGATGCCTCCTTCTTACTAGGCACCCATGATTGATTGAGGCGAACCACCTCCTTGATGCACTTGAGCAGTTCGTCGCCATCGAAGTCTGGTAGTGCGGCTCGTACAGCTGTTCTTCGCATACGACGCCTATTCGAGTTCTGCACGAAAACGACGAGTGCGATCGTCAACACCACGGTAGGCTTTCATTCCTTCGAACAACTAAGTTGCATAGAGATACACCTTACAAGCCGGATCGACGGAAAGGCGCTATCGACGATTACTTCCGCCTTCACATCATCTTGGATACTAAGGATGATTTCGGCTGTCATCATTCTTGGGATATTGTTTGTACTCGCCCATTCCTTGATTGGTGGAATGTTGTCGATGGCATGATGATAGGTAATTTGTACCGGGCGTTGCAGAAGAATGAGGAGATCTTTGGTTCACTGCATCTGCAGTTGGCCCGAACTTTAGCTGGATAACAGGTATATACCAAGGGGATTGGTATTCTCGCCATTAGATAGGTATCATTTGAGATAAATTCACGAAGGTTCATATTGAGGTCGTTAGTTTGCTTCACGCGTGAGTTAATATGTGCTGATTTTTCCAACTAATCGTTCGTTAAAATAAGATTATCGACATGCAAGTTGCTTCCCATATCTTCAACCAGATCAACATCTTGTTTGTATTGGTTGAGGTGGTGATGAACTGTTTCTGCGAGCAGGAACGGTGATGCGATCAATCCAAACGTGACTCAGGTAAATCGAAGGACTTTAATATTGTTTGGAGCTGGTGGTGAGCTGTGGCTATGCAACCACAAGTAGCGTGTCACATTCCTGTCCTCTTCATAAAGCGAACCTGTTGAAATGTTTTTTTGACGTCTGAAGTTATTGCTATTGTTTTTGTGATTTGGTTTTTTGGACTACTTCTGATTTAGTGTGTCCGAAGAGAACGGCAGAACCTGTACTCTGGATGTGTTCGACAGTTTTTTCTATCTCCACTATCTCCATTAGACGATTAAATACTCTAAATCCAACGCTCTTCAATGGTCTGCGTTTTATCCAATTGAGGGTGACTTCGGACTCTGTGAAAACATAGATGTCCTGGATGCTGACGGATTTGTGTGATTGGGTTAGGACAGCAGACATCAATCGGACTGCTAAAGTGACTGCATTCAGTTCCACTTTCGGTATTGTTGAAGCTAGCTTTGAAGAAGGCAGTTTGCCTTTCGACATCAGAAGATTGGTCGAGTCTCTAGAGCGTAGGTGAATGCATGCGGTGATAGCTTCAGTACTAGCGTCACCAAAGACTACTAGAGTGTAGCTGCTATCCTTTGTCCCGAGGAAACGTGGCAGAAACTTTGAGAATCCGTTTATCTCCGTACATATATGCGTCCATTGTTCTTTGGAAGGTTCTGGTAGAACAGTGTCCCAGTCATACTTGTTTTTTCATGAAAAACGTAAAAATACTTTCGCATCGTGAAGTAATGGTAAGAGGAATCCCACTGGATCGTATACGGAAGTTAAGTACTAGCCACTGTTCTTTTGATGACGCGTTGATGTGTTCTTATAGCACACGATAGCTGTAGAGAATCTGAGCAAAAGTCCATGGAATTCCAAGCACTTTTGGCAGTCGATCTTCAGATTTCTCGGGAATAGCTGATGTGCAAGTTATATATGCTACGGCTCCTCGTTACATTTATAACATCCTTGTATGCTTGTGCTGCCGATTTGACACGTCACGCTATCGACAACTACTTCCGTCTTCAGATCATCTTGGATACTAAGGATGATTTCGGCTGTCGTCATTCTTGGGATATTGTTTGTACTCGCCCATTCCTTGTTTGGTGGAATGTTGTCGATGGCATGATGATAGGTAATTTGTACCGGGCGTTGCAGAAGAATGAGGAGATCTGCGGTTCACTGCATCTGCAGCTGGCCCGAACTTTAGCTGGATAACAGGTATATGCCAAGGGGGTTGGTATTCTCGCCATTAGATCAGTATCATTTGAGATAAATTCGCGAAGGTTCATGTTGAGGTCGTTAATTTGCTTCACGCGTGAGTAAATATGTGTTGATTTTTCCAACTCATTGTTGGTTAAAGTCAGATCTATCGAAATGCAAGTTGCTTCCCACTTCTTCAACCAGATCAACATCTTGTTTGTATTGGTTGAGGTGGTTATGAACTGTTTCTGCGAGCAGGAACGGTGATGCGATCAATCCAAACGTGACTCTGGTAAATCGAAGGACTTTAATATTGTTTGGAGCTGGTGGTGAGCTGTGGCTATGCAACCACAAGTAGCGTGTCACATTCCTGTCCTCTTCAAAAATCGGACCTGTAGAAATGCTTTTTTGACGTCTGAGGTTATTGCTGTTCTCCCGAATTTGAAGCGGAGAGGGAATCCAAACAGTTCGCGAATAATTACTGGTCTTCTATGCAAGAGGTCATTCAATGATGGGCATCCTTTGTAGTGCGAACATGGGCCATAGACTATTCTCAGTTTAAATGTTGTTTTCTGAGGTACGAGAACTGCTTGATGAGGAATGCAATGAGTTCGAGAAGTGGTGTGGAATTTTCCTCTCGTCGACTGTCTCTCGAATGTCTGAACGAAGTTGTTCTTCGAATATATCGTTATACATCTTCAGCAAATTCTTGTCATTTTGTAAAGATCTTCATACACTTAGTAGTCTATTGTACGCGATCGCCTTGTTGTCTGGCAATGGGTTGAGACTTCCTTCCATGGGAGACGTACGTAATAACCGTCTGTTCCTTTCTCGATAGTTTCATTGAAATTATCCCATACTATTTGATCTATCAGCAACTTTTCTTTCTTTTTAGAGGGTTTAAATTCTTCGGTTCCCGCCGATTCCGAAGTCCAAAACTTTTCCCAGGTGATTTGTTCGTTATCATCTGGTCCAGAATGGTGGATGAGAGCAGTCTTGAAATGACACTGCAGTGTTCAGTGATCCTCCCAGTTGTCTATGTCGTCGTCATCCTACTGTCTCTGCTGTTCGATTCCATCCTCTTCTTTTTGTTGTAGTTTCAATAGCACATTTTCTTCTTTCTTTTGAATACAACTGATTTGCCTCTTTGAGCTTCCTTGCGCATAGATATCTTATTGTTGTTGGAAGGAGATATAGGCCTGATGACAGTTGGATGTGAAACTCATCGTTCTTTATTATGGCCCATAACTGATCTCATCCGATGAGAATCGACGGCTTTACGAAGGGCCCACTTCCATTCGGTTTAATCCTGAGATTGTTTTTTCGTATGAATTTCTTATCTTTTGAACCTACCTCTGAAGCATGAAGTGGCTTAGTTAGCATATTATGTATATAGAGGGATAACGAGAGCTGATTCCCTTCTGCGTCCCATGCATCCAGTGCACTTGTATTGCTACATGCTCTGTATATCGTGTCGAGCCGAATGTATTAGATGTAATTTAATTTCTTCTATCATCGGTAAAAGAAGTTTCTGTGCTATTTTTTCGTCGATGAAAGACAGCTCGGCTCCTGTGTCTGGTAAGACCCGAATTTTTTCTAGACGTTTGTTTGTCGGATTCAAAGCCCTCAAGAATCCCGTAGGTAGCATAGTTGACTGCATCTTTGAATGACTTTTCGACTGATTTGTTGACCGTGTCGACATGCTGTAAGGTTCTTTGGAAGAAGTCTGGAGTGGTTTGCCATTCGTGGCTACTGTATCAGCACTGCCATTTGATCCTCTTTGAAATTTGCTAATACTTTATCGAGTTGGTCGGTATAATCGGGAAACATTTGTTTGTTGAGCGATAAGATTCAATCGCTAAATCGTGATGTTCTAGCGAAGTTAAGTAAAGTATTAGAAATAGTAATGGATAGTCCTTTCGCGCGGTCGATGCACCACAATATCATCGACTTGTACGTATTGTTGAAGCGACCATAAGCACTTATATTGTAACCAATGCAAGACCCCACAGAAACGATATCAATAACTAAAAATAATAACTTATGCCACATATGTGCATTCCCTTCCCATACACCTCTCAATGTAAGGGGTCAAAATGCTATAAATGTCAAAAACGACATCATACCTCAATGCCAAAGGAAAAACAATCAGCGCCTTTTCCGAAGAAAGACACCAACAAAAACGAAGTTAAAACTGAAACCATTGAGCCATACACCTCGAAAATCATCCAAAGCCGGTACAGAAACTGCGTTACCCCGAAAGACCGACATAGTCGACAAATCGGTCGAAAAATCATTCAAAAAAGATGCAGTCATCTGTGCTACCTATGGGACTCTTGGCGGCTTTGAATCCGACAACCAAACGTCTAGAAAAATTCGGGTCTTACCAGACACAGGAGCCGAACTGTTTTTTTGGCGACGAAAAATTAGCACAGAAATCCCATTCACCGATAATAGATGAAATCAAATTACATCTAAATACATTCGGCTCGCACGGTATACAGGAGCATGTAGCAAGACAAGTGGCACTGAATGCATGGGCGCAGAAGGGAATCAGCTTCGTTATCTCTCTATACACATAATATGTAAACTAAGCCGCATCATGCTCCAGAGATAAGCCTAGAAGACAAAAAATTTGTACGAAAAAACAATCACAGGATTGAACCGAATGGAAGTGGACCCTTCATAAACCGTCGATTCTCCCTGATGCGATAAGTTAAGGACCCTAATAAAGAACGATGAATCTCATATCCAACTGCCATCAGGCATTACATCTTCTTCCAACAACAATACGATATCTATGTACAGGGAAGATCAAAGAGGAAAATCAAATGCAACAAAAGAAAGAAGAGAATAATATGCTATTGAAACTACAACAAAAAGAAAAAAATGGAATCGAACAGCAAGGACAGGAGGATGATGGACAACTGGGAGGATCACTGAACACTGCAGGGTCATTTCAAGACTGCTCTCATCCACCATTCTAGACCAGATGATAACGAACAAATCAGCTGGGAAAAGTTTTGGACTTCGGAATCGGCGAAAACCGAAGAATTTTAAACCCTTTGAAAAGGAAGAAAAGTTGCTGATAGATCAAAAAGTATGGGATAATTTCAATGGAACTGTCGAGAAAGGAACAGACGGTTATTACGTACGTCTCCCATGGAAGGAAGTCTCAACCCCATTGCCAGACAACAAGGCAATCGCGTACAATAGACTACTAAGTAGTATGAAGATCTTTACAAAATGACAAGAATTTGCTGAAGATGTATAACGATATATTCGAAGAACAACTTCGTTCAGACATTCGAGAGACAGTCGGCGAAAGGAAAATTTCACACTTCTCGAATTCATTGCATTCCTCATCAAGCAGTTCTCGCACCTCAGAAAACAACATTTAAACTGAGAATAGTCTATGACCCATGTTCGCGCTACAAAGGATGCCCATCATTAAATGACCTCTTGCATAGAAGACCAGTAATTATTCCCGAACTGTTTGGATTCCCTCTCCGCTTCAAATTCGGGGAGAACAGCAATAACCTCAGACGTCAAAAAAGCATTTCTACAGCTTGGAAGAGGACAGGATGTGACACGCTACTTGTGGTTGCATAGCCACAGCTCACCACCAGCTCCAACAATATTGAAGTCCTTCGATTACTTGAGTCACCTCGGATTGATCCATCACCGTACTGCTCACAGAAACAGTTCATCACCACCTCAACCAATACAAACAAGATGTTGATCTGGTTGAAGAAGTGGGAAGCAACTTACATTTTGATAATCTGATTTTAACCAACAATAGTTGGAAAAATCACACATATTACTCGCGCGTGAAGCAAATTAACGACCTCAACATGACCTTCGCGAATTTATCTCAAATGATACTGATCTAATGGCGAGAATACCAACCCCCTTGGCATATACCTGTTATCCAGCTAAAGTTCGGGCCAGCTGCAGATGCAGTGAACCGCAGATCTCCTCATTCTTCTGCAACGCCCGGTACAAATTACCTATCATCATGCCATCGACAACATTCCACCAAACAAGGAATGGGCGAGTACAACCAATATCCCAAGAATGACGACAGCCGAAATCATCCTTAGTATCCAAGATGATCTGAAGACGGAAGTGGTTGTCGATAGCGTTACGTGTCAAATCGGCAGCACAAGCATACAAGGATGTTATAAATGTAACGAGGAGCCGCAGCATATATAACTTGCACATCAGCTATTCCCGAGAAATCTGAAGATCGACTGCCAAAAGTGCTTGGAATGCCATGGACTATTGCTCAGATTCTCTACAGCTATCGTGTGCTATAAGAACACATCAATGCGTCATCAAAAGAACAGTGGCCAGTACTTAACTTCCGTATACGATCCAGTGGGATTCCTCTTACCATTACTTCATGATGCGAAAGTATTTTTACGTTTTTATGAAAAAACAAGTATGACTGGGACACTGTTCTACCAAAACCTTCCAAAGAACAATGGACGCACATATGTACGGAGATAAACGGAATTCTCAAAATTTCTGCCACGTTTCTTCGGGACAAAGGATAGCAACTACACTCTAGTAGCCTTTGGTGACGCTAGTACTGAAGCTTTCACCGCATGCATTTACCTACGCTCTAGAGACTCAACCAATCTTCTGATGTCGACAGGCAAACTGCCTTCTTCAAAGCTAGCTTCAACAATACCGAAAGTGGAACTGGATGCAGTCACTTTAGCAGTCCGATTGATGTCTGCTGCCCTAACCTAATTACACAAATCCATCAGCATGCAGGACGTTTGTGTTTTCACAGACTGCGAAGTCACCCTCAATTGGATAAAGGCAAACCATTTAAGAGCATTGGACTCAAAGTATTTAATCGTCTAATGGAGATAGTGGAAATAGAAAAAAACTGTCGAACACATTAAAGCGTAGGTTCAACCGTTCTCCTCGGACACATCAAATCACAAGCAGTCCAAAAAACCAAACCACTGAACTGCCGCCACAAAAATTGTAGCATCTTTACAGTTCTTTCCCATATTTCTTGGGGCAGTCTCTCGCGGCATACGTCTCCTTAATTTCGCCTAAATGAGATCCGAATGTGGAGGTTTCAAGTACACCAGGTGGCTTGCTAGGCCACTGGTATACAATCCCCTATTTCCTCGGCCAACTTAGACAAGAGTTGTTCGAGTGGGACTATATTATGGCTGGACATGAAGGAGTAGTGGCGAAACTGGGTAGTGGCGAACGGCGAATCTGCGGATATGTCTCCTTTACACACAAAGATCAGTCTTTTTATACGATTCTAAATGGCGGCGTGATGACCATTGGCAATCTGGTCCACTCTCAAATTTGCCCTCATTATCCACGGTTTCTACATATCGTTTGTATATACATTATGATAGTCAATTTATCGATAGGAACATAAAAAGAAAACGAACAAAACTATCGAAAAGAACTTCAATAGAGGAGCAAAGGACTTCAAAAACATGCAAAATACAGCGCAAAAAAATGAAAATAATAAATTCGTATGAAAAGCTTGGTTATAGGTGAACTTTCGCACCCTTCAATGGACTCGACCCCATCAATTGGAGTTGGTGGCGAAGGGACATGCCATGCCCAAAGGAAATGACCCACAAGTCTCTTGATGTGCCCTCTGGATGACCCTGTTACCTTTCAAACAGTGAAAAATGTCAACGACACCTTTCGACACAGTCATTATAGACCTTACTTACTTAGCCGCTTCTAGCAGTGGTGTAATTTTTCACATTTGCTCAATAACGTAGTGAGCGACGTGCAAAAGTTTTAGGCGAGGTGACATGAAGCCCACATTTTACCCTCTTCGGAGGAGCTGTTTTTAGTTCTATCACTTCAGCGAATGGACTTGAGTAAAAGTGTGCCCAAAAGCTGATCATCGAACTTTTCTGAATCAGCTGTCTCCTCGTATGGCGGTACTAAGAATTTCGAAAACAGATTCTCGAGTGGTAACGACCTGTGTGAGATAACGGAAGAAGAAATTGTGAGTGAAAGAATCAATAGATCAGTGTTGCTGGACAAGAGAACACTTAAAGAGGAACGAGCCACAGTAAGACTAACGTAAAGACGCGAGGATCGCTAGCGTCAACGCTGAGTCATCATTTTCGGAAATCGTGAGTACCCCGTAAGCGGGTCGTAGAAACACGACGCCAGACAGGCGGAGCGAGAACTGTTAACCATAAGAGGCTCACACCGAGGTGAACATTCAGTGGATTTGTCGTAATTGAGAGCCATGGGGACTTTTATGCACAAGAGGAGTGAGTATATATGGGACTGGATGCTTTCTCTTGATGACGGGTCGTGCATAGCTGATTAGAAAGCTACGTGCCTGGTGGGTGCTCTCCACCCACGACGGTACAAACGGCATTCGACAACGATTCAGCACTAATCGTGAATGGTTTGATCACCTCAACGATAATTACACACACATGATCACTATAGGTCATTCTATGCCAAGGCGGAGGATGTTTATCCCGTGATGCAGTCTCCGTGAGACGTTCAACAACAACCAAACTCAGACTTCCGTACTAAAAGTCTTAAATGGTGGGTGTTATTGACATGGCTGTCACGGCAGTCAGGGTGTAGAGTAGCAACAGCGCCTTGCGGGAGTTGCTCTGGATAGTGGTGAGCGTTTATATCAGTGTCCCATTTCCTTCTCAAACAAGCGAATATGTCAAGATATTCAAATGCTTGGGTGGTTTGTGATGGAAACCTGACTTATGAACATAAAGGCCTCGTAGTATTATACTCGTCATGTCCTGGGCGACTGTCTTTGTTGGACAATGTGATTCTGTTACGTTGTGACGTTATCTTTTTTCGCGAATACGGGGCCTTTGGTTTATCTCGCATATGCCCATTAATAGCCATTAATCAAGTTCGCAACTGCTCTTAAGCCTTATTCAGGCATCGGTTATGCTCTTGCGGTTGTAAAACGGCGTTCGATTATAAGTGGTACCTGTCACCTTCCTGAATATCAAGTACTAGACGATGTGAGTCAGAGTAAACTTTGAACTATCCTCTTTATTGCAATATGTGAGAATTAGGCAGTGACGAAAAGTTCATATTTCTTATCTAAACAATGACTTCCGAGATCTGTGAATTTATCAAATCTTTTTTTTTCATAAGAAAAGTGATGGTTTTGTTGGACACATATTTTTATTCTTTTTCTTCTCTTTTCACCTAACTATAGTGATATAGTATCAATGATGACAAATTGCTATTGAAATTATGCAGTAGAGGTCAACTTAATCAGCTTCATACTGGGACGAGACCCGACTTTTTGTGAAAAAGCGGAAGCCACAATATGAAATAAACCACCGCTGTGAGAATATTTATCATCTATTTGATAACTCAAACTATTGAAGGTTTTACAGTTTACCACAGGAGATCGTGAATGGAAAACATGCGGGTATAAGACCACAGAAAGGAGCCAATAGTGAAAGCGAGGTGATTCCTTATTAAAGTTATCAAGTTATAATAGTTTCATCATAATATCCAAGAATTAATGTTGACTTTCTTGTTGAAGTCATTGGAATATTTTAGTTCTTACTATAATAACCAAAAATGTAAATTTGTTATCGTGTTACCAGAGAAAACAATCTGGAACACTCAAAACTATTATGGCTTCGAAGTGAAAACTCATAGCAGCTGAAGTGTCGTCTTTTTTATTTAGATTTCAATTTGAATTCACTTTTTTAGCCACTATTGCCGTCAAAAAACCGCAAAAGTAACATGGTGAACGGAGAAGTGAAGAAAGACCGAAAGCAAGCCAACAACTCTGGTATTGTCTGATAAAAAATGACTATTCTTCCAATGAATGTGAAATTATCCTATTATGCTTCATTCCATGGAGTTACAAAAATTATTCTACGATTCTATAGGCCGACTTTCTATCAATTTTGACACTAATGTCATAACTTTCGTTTCGAGTGTTTTTTGAAACCACGCTCAAATTTTAATATGCCTGGTAATCATTTTTGAGCCATGCATAGGATCTGTTGTGGCCACTTATACAGTGCAATATACACGTGTTTCGGCCTAGCAGCCACGTCAGTTGCACCGGTGCCTTTTCGCTCAATCAATTCCTCGGGGATCTACTTCAGTCGACGACGAACATTCTCTAAGCGCCGATAAGTGATGAAATCACCGAACGGGCGGATGTAAAGGGTAGTTCACCGAGGAACTAAGTGAACGGATAAGCATCGTGCGACTGACGAGACTGCAAAGCCGAGACTTGTTTATTGCACTGTAGAAGTGCCCATAACAGACCCTATGCATGGATCAAAGATGATTATCAGGTATATTGCACCAATAATCAATATTTGTGGATCATCATCTTTGACCTATCACGTGTCCCTTCTTCCTTAGACTGCTTAATCATTAAAACATACTCAGATGAAAAGTGTCTGTTTGTCCGTGTGTAAACAAAGTTATCTGGTGAAATTTTGAAACAAACTCACTCACAAGTTTGGTAATTTCATAGTGATGAATGAGACTGCCGTATATTCCAACAATTTTGTCAAAGTCGGTATCTCTTTAAATGGTGAAAAAAACAGTTTTTTGTGGTAGTTATAAGACCTTGTTTCCTGAGTTCTAAAGTTACTAATCTTCGTCAGTAAGAATCCGGTTAGTCGACAGGCTATACGAATGGCTGCCTAAACCTGTTGACAAAATTAGGCGACAACGAGAGATTGAAAGCTAGTTTACTCTCATCCTGAGACGCAAGAAGAATCAAGGATTTAACTCAATGCTCTAAGCGCGTCGATTTAACATGCTTGTTACTGAAAATAGCAAAAGTGAAGAACTACGCTCGTATACCGATCGCGCGCCGGGTAAGCTGAGCTTGGAGAAATTGAAATGATGTGAGTTAAAGCGCGTAGATATGAAAGTACTATGACGATTCTCTGTGCTTTTAACGCATGCGCAATAGATACAGTTGTCGAGGTGAGTTAAGCGATACGACATCATGTTCTGAACGCCGTTCACAATATCACAAAAAACTGTTTCTCAGAACAAACGATTCTGCCAAGAAATTGGCAGCGTTTACTGTGTTCATTAGCATAGGCTTAGCCATCAAATTCTTGTGTGCTCCCTTCCATCTACTAATAATGTGTTCTCTATCAAGTTTTTTTCCAATCATTATGTTCGTGGACGATGTGAACTATAGAGTGATATTGTCTGATTTTACACTTCACCCGAAAAAAGCGAGTAAATGCCGGTAGCGACGTCGATCGTCCTTCAGACTTAGATATATAAAAAATCAGTGTTGTGCAATACACGCAAGGTTGATTCTTGGTCCAATCTCACGTCCGGAGCAGATCAAACTTCCCATTTGTGTGACGCCAGGAAGGTGATATTGGATTTCTGTGGCAAGACAGAACCACTGACTTGAAACATTGGCAGACCGCCGCATTGTATGGGCCAGACATGAGTCCAGCAGGACAAAACATTATGGCATCGCACGGACATTAGTAGCCTGT